>CM017482.2:0-572320 GCA_007827005.2 Populus simonii
TTCTGGCAACACAAGAGACTCAGTTGTCCTAGCTTCATCATCTTTTACTTCTTCTTTGACGATGGCAGATGGAAATTGAGGGTTATTCCCATGCCCGGTGATGGCAGATGGAAGTTGAGGGTTCTTCTGTCCATGCTTGATAATGGGAGATGGAAGTTGAGGGTTATTTTCCCCTGGAGGTGGATTGTTGTCAATGAACTCAATATGCCTGCTGATTCCCCATTGTACCATTCCAGTGCGTTTTATCTTCAACAAACACGCCCCTTTCCTTGTACTTTCTTCTCCACTGCCACAACTTTCAGGCGATTCTGAAGCACCTGCAGAAAATGAAGCACAATGAAAACCTCACAAACACAACTGACTCCATGCATATGATCCCGTTGTCCAACAGAACAGGGTTTTTAATTTCCATTACCTTTGTATGACTGCGACATCAAAAAGCACACGATCCCATAGTCCAGAAGCACACGTTATAGTTAAAGCTTCCCTTCAAGCTACCTACAAAACACAAGAAAAAAATACAGTGTAAGCACTTTTACCCCTTGCCCCCCCTCAATGAATGAAAAACACAGCCATGAAAAAACTTTGTTAGATTAAAAATCAACTACTCTTCATATAGATGCACAAGCATGCACACAATGCCCCCCATCAAAAACTTTGAAAACAAACATGATTACGCTGGTTCCTACAATATATAATGCAGCATGCACCGTGCATGAGTAATGAAATCTTGCGAGTTTTCACCATCCAGAAGCCATCAGGTTCAATCATATGTCATATACATGGTAAACATACCCCAAACAAAAAGAGAAAAGCAGCAATCGAAACATTAAAATATGTTGCACTTTGTAAGTATGCATTGAGCAAGGAAACCCAAAGGAAAGAAAAACGAACAATAAACACATTAGTAATTGCATTCAAAACTTTTCCGTGTCCACATTCTTCGACAAAACAGTTTTCTTCCAAACTTATATACATACATACACACGTGTGTACATATATACTGATAAAAAAAAAAAACAATTAAATGCATCACAAAACAACACAGAGAACAAGAAATCCAAAACAAAAAGCAAATGCTTTTAAGTCCAACAATAACATCACTTAACACATCAAACTAAGATTCCTTCAAGTTCTCAACCAGTGCAAACTAATAAAACAGCTTTCCAAAACACCTTGCCATCAGCATTTTCAAAATCATTCACATACTTCCATAAGCATCATGATCCCACCCTCCAACAAACCCTCCTTCAAAAAACTATAAAAACAAAAACCACCGTTTATTTTTCTTTACCTGTTTGTTTCTTAGAAAAAAAAAAATTCATGATCTCCACACCCATTCCCCTCTACTTTCCTCTTTTCCTCACAACCAAGCCACCAGAAAACCCATGCCCTTATCCCCATCACGCCGTCTCAGAAACCAAAACACGAAGAAGCCATAAACAGAATCAGGGTTTAGGGTTTTACTTCAAAATTAAAGGGTTTCTTCCTTAAACATTCATCAAGACATTGTTAAAAGAAATCCTAAAAAGAACACGAAAAGGAGGGGGGGGGGGATCGCAGAAAAAAAAAAGGAAAAAAAAAAAAGGATCATAGAAAGAAACAGCTAGGGCTTGCTTACCTTAGTGTGTTGTTGAGAATTTGTTGTCTGATTGATGGGTTTATGGAGATTTCGAAGAGAGCCTGGAAGGTGTTTGTTTGTTTGTGTTAGGGCCGACACTGTAGCCTTAACGAAAAATGTTTTTTCAAGAAAAATAAATATAGAAATATCGAAATAATAAAATAATACTAAAACCCTAGCCAAACCAACCGCCAATTTCTCCTCCCGTAAAACAAATCTGAGTTTATTATTTTGGGCCTTTAAATAATAAAAATCATATGTTATTCTTTATTATTAAATTTATTTCGGCCTATCGAGTCAGATTTAGATCCTAATCGAGATCAAATTTTTAAAAAAAATAATAAAAAATTAACCTAATTTGACTTGTGACTTGGTTGTTTCAATAGATTAACATTAATAAATCAACTGGTGACCTAGACTTAAACTGAATCACGAATCTAGCTCTAATTTAATAATTTTGATTTAAATTATTTTTTAATTATTTGGTTGGGTCCTTTTTAAAAGCATTTAAATTTTAAGTATATTTGATATTGTAATAATAATTATTTTTTAAAATATTTTTTATTTAAAAATATATTAAAAATAATTTTTTAAAAAATTTAATTTCAATTTTTTAAAAATAATTTTTTACACAAACATTTTTTTAGTGTGGCGGAACAAACTCTTTGTTTACTATAGGTGAAAAAATGGTAATTGTGAGTGAAAATAAGGGTATTGAAGCAAGAAATAATTGCAATGTACAATTAATTAAAGAGCCAGGTCATCGATGAGCACGAACAATATAGAGAATTAATATTGGATTATTTAGACTAAAGTGATTAATTGATTATTTTGCTTAACCATAGGGATTAAGAACAGTTAACTCAAAATATTTAAAAATTTTCTTTTCTTTTTGTTTCCTTTTACAAATTTATTACTGCAACATTATTCTTCTTCCTTTCACAATCATCTTTTTATTGCTGATGTTGAGATTAAAAATTAATTTGATTGTGACTGCCAATTTGGTGTGTTCCTCAACAATTATGTTCAATTGTATTGTGGGAAGTTAGGTTAAGATTAAGATGATATTACTTGGACTAACTTATAAGAGGATAGGAACATACATGGATTTTTTTAAACCAGGTGGATCTATTGATTAGTTTGCTGAGAAATTAGGGACCAAATAATAGTTTAGTCAAAATACTACACTTTTATCCATAGTTTTTAAACTTAAGCGCAGTCCAAGATCCGGGTCAATTTTTTATTTTTTTAAAAATTATTTTTTATTAGAAAACATTAAAAAAATTAACTTTTTTAAAAAATAATTTTAAAAAACAAAAATAATCACTATTGATATCAAAAAAGAACGGATTTGCAGAAGCCTGTAGGAGAGAGACGTTTTGATGGGAATTTCTGGGTAGGAGAAATTTGTAGGCTCTTACCTGGCTTCTTCTCATTGTCCAAGCTTCACGAGCCGTTAAATTAGATATATACTTAGCTACTAAAAATTCACTAATTGTATTTCAAACAATCCAATTTATACATTTTTCTAATAAAATTGAATTGTGCTATTTTCAATTACAGTAGCCAATTGAAATTCTTATTCAACAGTTTAAAAAACATTAATTTCATGTTTTTTTTAATTAGTGAAACATGGTTTTAACAGCTTAGCTAAACACTCACGAAAAGTGTGTTTTGGTAATATAATATATAACGTTTTTGTAAAATTATTTTTTATTAAAAATATATTAAAATAATATTTTTTATATTTTTATTTTTTACATCAATACAATAAAATCGTAAAAAAAAAACCTCGAAAGCATCAATTTTATACTTTTTGAAGGAAAAAAACAATTTAAAAAACCTTTGAAAAATAAATTAAACCACAAAAACAAACATCCCCAATTAATACCATTCCTGGCAACAAAACCCAAGGATTGCATTATAATTTGCCAAATATATATATATATATATTTTTTTTACCAAGACAAATTCTGCAGACTACGAGCACCAATGATCGTCATCAGGCATCAAACGCCCATATGCATCTTTTCATTAAAATATCTTTACAATTGCAAATATGTTTAAGAAAGTACAGGTATAAAATATTTTTGAAGAAAGAAGAAAGCAGCAGTCTCTATATCAATCAACTTGTAAGAATGCAAACATAGTTTGAAGTTCGAAATTACGAGACAGTGCACATACTCTCATCTCCTATTCCATGCCTCCTTACCCTATATCATGTTTTGCTTAAGAGGCAAAAATGAAGGAAAAAAACTTCATCCTTCTCCATGGTAAAATTGGGTCATCTTCAGACAAAATTCCCACCATGTAATCAAAATTAATGGGATATATATATTTGTCACATATCAAGGGAAAGATGAATCTAGATCATCTTGATTCTCCTATCCATGCTATTCTCTAAATTCAGTTACTTGTGTACCAGTTCAGGGTTCAGACATGTTTCTTCTTCTCTACGTTGGCCACAGCCAACCGTTGACGTTTCTTCCAAGCTGGAATCCTACCCGGGAAAGCCCATTTCAGCAGCCTCTCCCACGTATAGCAGCTCAGAAACATGAGAACAGCCCAGATCAAAAGCTTGTTCCTCAATTCTGGTGGCAAGGGCACCAATTTCAACCAGTCATTCAAGTTCCTGAATAGATCAGAGGTGATCACTGTGAAGAAACCTGAAGCAGCCAAGAGGGCGTATAGGAACGGTTTGCTTTCTGTGATGCTCTGGTTGAAAGGATGACCAATATAGTTCACAGCAAAAGTGGCTAGCTGAAGCATCATGCTCACCATGTATGAAACGGTATTGACAAGATTCGGATGAAAATTAGAGTCAGGCTCGATGCATTCATCAGGCATGTATTTCTCAGCACTTTTCACAGACGACATCAAGAAAAACAGGTGGATAGCAAACTGTCCCATGAGAGAAAGGAAGACGTAGAAGCAGAAAATATTAGGGTGGGGTCTTTCAGCTGAAAGTGTGGGAAGGGGCCGTGCTTGGGAGATGAAAAGGAAAAAGGCAGCAGTGAAGACGCCACTGATTGTGGCCTGCACATCACCAAGCTTGACGCCATCCAGATACATGACACTCAACACATATGCTGTAGCAAGGCAGTTAAGACCAAGTATTTTAAACATCTGGAGGGTAGTCACTAAAGTACTTCGACCCTGACGAATTATGTCTGTCGTGGGGGCAACCGATGCATGCTTTGCTGTGAAGGGGGAAGCCATTGAGGCATCTCCGAGCTTGACAATGGGGGCTGAGCGACCATCACCCTCCTCGTTCATCTCTTCCATTAGCTTCTTCAACCTCTGTCGTTGCATTTCTGCTGGTGTCAGATGACGGTTACCAGCTGATTGGCTAGCAGAATCTGATCTTGATACAGCTTTACCTCTAGAAGAGCTTTCTCCATTTAAATTACTAACTTCAGGCTTCGGTTTTTTGACTTTGAAAGTTTGGGAGTTCCATCTTTAGGTGTTTCTGATGACTTGTTTCCACTTTGTGTTGGAGGCACCGCATTCAACAATGCAACTCCTACGTGGGCCTGAAAAAAATGTATCAAATATTTATATTTCTCCTGCAATTTCTGGTTTTGGTACTGTGAAAACAGTTATAATGCTTTATTGCTGTTTCCTTATAAAGACTAAACGAGTTTTAGATGCCAAACTTCTTGTTTTATCTTCCCAATTGTATATGCATCCCTAAAGGAGGTCTATCCTACCTGAGCTGAAATAATGAATTTCAATTGGTCCAAAAATTAAAATAGTAATTAAGAAGGAAAAAGGAAGAACCCTGGTTTCGTGGACTACAGGGATGACCATCCAAGAATATGATCAGTAAGAATTAAAAGGTGTTTTACCAAACTTATTCGTGCACAAATAATTGGCAAATGTGTTTGCATTTATTATCATCGAACTTCAAACCAAAGATCAATTAATAATTAGCTATGAACTTCTTATCCACACATCCAGAAACAATACGTGCATGATAAAATTGGAGAGATTATTTACTCAAAAAATGAAAGTGGTGTACTTACCTGCTTTAGAGCACCAACATCATTGGTTCCATCCCCGCACATCAGAGTGATCCTCCCAACTGTTTTAAAAGTGGTCAAGATAAGTTCCTTTTGCTCTGGAGCAACTCTTGCAAAAACCTGAAACCATAATAATGGACATTCATCATCAAGATGAAACCATCATGGAAAATGATACCCAGATAAAAATGTGATTTAAAACCTTGACATAAGGGATGACTCGTAGAACAGCAGAACTCTGTTGCAACATTTCAATGCAGTCACCTCCAATACAGAGATCATGGGTCTCTGACAATTCTTCAGCCTCTTTGTCACTGACATTAATTGCATTTTGTTTTTCTCAGACTAAAGAATAAAAATTACAATTGATAGAAAGAGCAAGCAGGCTATCAGTATGTAGCATAAAGCATCAAAATAGACTACCACCCCTTTTCAAGAGATAATAACTTTACCCATAACTAATTTTCTCCATTTCATCAGGCGATATCCACTCATATCCCTGTCCACTCGATGGACAAAGAATTAATGCTGGTTTTGATATGATATGCACTTGGCTAGCAACATGGCAAGCTGTCAAAGCTTGGTCACCAGTGATCATCACCTGACAATAGAGAACATCATGAGAGCGCTATTTTCAACCAAATAAGGAATGTTTCAAAATTGCAGATACTCAAATTCCATTTATTGAGTACTGAAATATTGTGCTTAATCCACTAGGCTAATCCCTTAAACCCACAAGGGATGCTTCTTGAATCCATTAAAAAGAAGTTTAACATCTAACAAAAGATAGGTTAAAGCAACTTAAGCATACATGCAAATCCAGACAAAGTAAGCCCCATGCCTCATCACAAGAACAAATGAATGACGTGCATTTCACACTAAACTGCAACTTATTACTGTAATTATTCCTACAAGACATAAAAATCTCTAAATAATAACAAAATATTAACATTAATAATTTAACAAAACAATTGGTGGAAGTATTTTATACTGCATCAAGCAACCATGAACTAACATGTATGGATAAACAAATTGTTCCCATCAAGTTTAGATTCAGCCAACTTAAAATAGTAAGAAGTTGCCACTTACCAAGTCATGAGACGAATTCTTTAATTCAGACAAAACAGCAGCTGAATCCGCTCTTATAGGGCAGTTAAATACCTGTTATTACCAGCATGTAAGATGACAAGAGTACAGAAAGTAACTACTAATAAGTGAATAATTAAACAAGAGCCTTTTTTTTTTGGTCTTGGGTGGGGTATGATATAACTACTGCAAGAAAATAGAAGGATTTGTTGCTTACAGCAAAGCCAGCAAATGTAAGACCAGTCTCCACTACATCTCTATCCAAGCTTCTAGCTTCACCAACCTTCATGAAAAAGAAAAAACAAAATAAAAAAACAAAACAAAACAAGATAGGATATAACAACTTAACGTGAATACACATTAAACAATTTTATATAATGAGAAAATCCAAATAAAGTAAGCCCATCACAGGAACAAATAGGTGATGTGCATTTCACACTAGACTACAACTTAGCACAGTAACTATTGCTCCAAAAATGACAAATTCATTTTAACTACCTGGGACAATTTGCTGCTTGAATTAGCCAGGGTAAAAGCAAAAGTTTCAAAATTGGCATTATAGAGAATTAAATTGATGCAATAAAGAGAAGAGAGAACTAAAAAGAAGATAACAAATATGTAAATTTCAAATTCCTAAAATCTCCAGGGATGCACAAGCCATGTAATTCAATGTGACCTTCCAAAGAAAACAAACACGAGTGGAAATAGATGTGATACTTTCACATGAACGATAGTACAGTTTTATCCCATAATTGTATTTACCAGTTAAGACTCAATGTACCCTCAACATCTAGCCTTATGAATAACAAAACAATAACATTGGGAATCCAATAGTCATATTAGATGTGCAAGCAGCAAGACATAATAATTTCTTTCATGAAGAGTAGGTTCTAACAACCCTTTTCCTGGGTAGGTCAGAAAACCAAGTATCAAGTACATAAAACAGCCAAAATCAAAATGGAAGATACTCACTATTTAAGTAAACATCAAGGAGAGAAGAAGCAAAAGGTATCAGAAACTTACTGTCATGTCCGGAAGGTTCTTGAAAGCAAGGGCCAGAACCCGAGACCCTTGACGTGTGTATTTTTTATATGTATCAACATATGATGATGGCAGATCAACAAGTCTATCCTGGATTGTTTCAGGAGCACCCTAAAAACACCCAAAAACATCATGATATTACCTTAAGGACAGTAAGATAAAGCCTGCTATAAAATCAGCTACTGTATTTCTCATATTATTGTATTTGCAAGACAAAGAAATAAAAAAAAATGATCAATAGTCAAGCAACAAATAAGAATGTTGGGATGGCAAAGAATTTGCAAAATGTTTGTCATCATGTAGCAGTTGATGCCTAGGACCATAATTAGATTAGCTTCCAATACGCTCCTTTGTGAAAAAAATAAAAATAAATAAATGATAGTAGTCCAACTAAGTGATTGAAATAATTAAAAACAAAATAAATATTTGCAGACTCGTTTGCGCACACAAACAGGTCAATAAACCTAAATCAGCACATTGCTAGTCAAATTCGCTCAAGCACATCAACTCATACAAAAACCATAAGCAACCAACTGACCTTCACGAATGCCAAGAATTCCTCTTGTATGCGAACAACAACTGCCATTCGTTTCAAATGGGATGCAAAGTGGTGTCTCTGGACAATCTGAACAGCATTACCACCTCCTCTGCAATTAATAAGAATGGTAAATAATTGCATTGAACTTGATAATGAAAAAACCCTCAAGCATAAGAATGATTTGGAGTATGTTTTGATCTGTTTTTAATGTCCTTTCATTTTCTCCATTTCATGTCCTCATTAGTACATACTTCATGTCTACATGGTTTACCTCCATATAGCATTTTCAATACATTTATCACTTGTCAAAATATAATTTTTCAGAGGAAAACTGCAAATTTCATGCACTCAGAAAAATAAATAAACCAATATATCTAACCATTTATAGACCTCTTAGAGTAGATGGTAGCCTGGTACACTGACTCATTGGATTACGATCCAGAGTTTGTTACAAAAAAAGACTGTCATGAAACCATTTGTCTTCCCCACTAGCTACCAGCTAGTTGTTTCACAGACTTGCTCATCTGAGGAATCCCAATAGACATGATAGTTTGTCTGTTTATATGAGAATTGAAAACCAGTTTGAAACTTAATAGTTGAGTGATCTTCTCCGATTAGCTAGTTTGGACCATAATTAGAAAATTTAGAATGTTCCAAACAAAAAGCAATACATGAAAATGAACTCAAACTATAGTGCAAACTCGTCATTGCCTGCAATCAAGTTCCTTTCTTTTTCTTTTTCTTTTCATGACTTGTTTCCCTTCAATTCATTTTCTTATAATAGCAATACAATATAGAAATTTTTTTAACAGATCAGGAGCATAAAAGATCTCAACTAAAATATATTATAGTCAGAGATTAAGCAGACAAGAGAAGGACATTACATAAATACAAATGAATCCATAGAGCACTTCCACAACTTACTTCTTGGGCATGGCCTTTTCATCAGATTTATAACTCCAGTCTATTCCCTTCAGCGCAGCCTTCTCAAGTGGATCACCAACCTGCAAGCAATTATGAAAGTGTAATATTATCAAGGGACAATGAACATATTGAGAGGGTTTTAGCCCATGTCACACAAATGCTAATATCAGAAAACAATTTGCTCATGCTAACTGGAAAACATTACAAGCAGGGCACTTCACGATGCATCAAGGACAATGAATAGCATGCAATTTGGCTTTTCTAGTGGGAGAAAATAGAAAGAACGCTGAATTCTGTGGTGCTTTCAGTAAAATCTAGCAGCTAATTTCCAAAGACCTCAATGAGACTAATTCCAAGCAGTATCATTTCATGTTTCATTCTCTCAAAGATGTGTTCTGCAGAAACAGCTCACACACTGCATTACAGGAGGAAAGGCTTGGAAGCTAATAAAACAAAATGATAAGATGATAATGGATACAAACCTAATAACCTGATGCACCAAAATTCTTACAGGGCTGTGTAACAAAGCCTAGCATTGATGACTGACCATACCCTCCTTTTTACTTTTACATTTTCCATCCATTTAAAATCCAGAATTAGTATGGAAATGTGAAATAATAAATCTGATCGAACTCCCTCCTTGGCTTCTAATTGATTCTCAAAAAGGTTAGGAGCCAGAAGGTATCTATATAGAGATCTTCAAAGTTGATTCTGAGTCCAGTTACTAGTTGTGACAATCAAAGGAGGATCAAGAAGAGGATGATTCAAATCTCATTCAAACTTCGATTTCCTTCAGCAAAAAAGAAGAAAACATCTCTTTACGAGTGTTAATTTCATGCAAGCCTTAAAGTCCTAGAGGCAAAAAAAAAGCCAATCAAGTTCATTATTTATCAAATGACTACATAAATTACACAGCGGAGCCAGCTCAAATTCTGATTATAAGAAAATGAAACCTTATTAACTGTGAAGTTTAGGGTGTATTAAAATAAACTTTATCTGAGCTATCATAATAGAATAAAACCTAATTTTTGCATCCATACATCGATAGAGGCATTTTTTTCTCTATCAGCTGGCAGAGTACAGTGGAGGAATAGGCAGCAGGTGATACACTCATTATGGGAATACAGGCCTTTGTAAAATGTGCACATCTTCATAGATGAAAATTACAACATAAGGAGATTCAACTATACCATAAGTTTGTTTATATGCTGTAATCTTATGCATTTCAACTAAATTTCTTTCATCCAAGGAAAAAAAAATGTAAAGGTGAACTGATGGAAAGTGGCTCACAACCAAAAATTCAGGGATTCTAGGAACAGTATGCCAAAAATTATGTAAGCATACCAGCTTGTTGTCCACAAACACCAATGCGTGACAAGAGGCCAAAATCTCAGCTGTACAGGCAGGCACTTTGGTCATATCAGTTTCTAAATCTGTACTCTCTGTCTGCCCAACAACACCACAGAACTCCTGCAAACCAACAGGAAGAAAGCAATTTGAATAAGGAATTTAATATCAATAAACTGATGCGCATAACATCACATTATGTGAGAAGCGTACCATGTCATCTGATGTGAGTGTTCCAGTTTTATCAAAACAACATATATCAACCTGCAGACAAAAATGATGATAGCAATTAATATAAGATAAAATATAGGAGCACAAACACTAACATTCACTGCCCCTGATCACCATTAAGGAAACAGCTTCAACATACAAACAAGAAAAAGTGTTTGTCATAACAAGTACTGTACGAGTCTATGAATTGATATTTATAGGCACGTGTTCAGTTTTTTAATAGGCTGCAGTTTCTTGTTAAGACACACCAACTCTAAAACCTTTATCATATCTTGAAAGCAAAAGAAGGAATAGCAACCCAACTAAAACAGGCATGGCAACCAATTCATTTCAGAAAAGTAAACAACATTGCTGATTTAATGAGAAAAGTAGTGATTGAAGGACTGACAAGTGAGAGAAAGAAAGGATGACCATCTGACTGAGTTAACTTACCTTTCCTGCGAAAGGAATGCGAAAGGGTTCGGTACAAAATATTCCACGCCGAGCCAATGCAATAAGAGATGTATTAACTGCTATTGATAATTCCATCGGTAGCTCAGGTGGAATCACAGATGTTATGATAAGTGAACAACTTAGGAAAAGCTTGTACTTGCTCCTTGTGGGATCCTCTAATCCCTGCATTAAGGAAATCCCATTAGCATAGGGCAACTTGTACAGTATGCTTAATAGTACCTCAAAAAAAAAAAAAAACATCACTTGCCTTTTTAAGTACATAACCAGCAGCAATGATTGCAAACACAAGTAGAAAT
Source organism: Populus simonii (assembly GCA_007827005.2). Lineage (NCBI taxonomy): Eukaryota > Viridiplantae > Streptophyta > Magnoliopsida > Malpighiales > Salicaceae > Populus > Populus simonii. The sequence goes on from CM017482.2 coordinate 11,560, forward strand.
AGTATGAACAAACCACTTTCCCAACTGTTGGCAGTAACCTTCAGCAAGTACAATAAAATGATAATTAAAGGAGGACCAGAATCAAAACGTTTCAAGAAAGTTTCAGCAAACCTTACTCAACTAAGAATTAAATTAAGTACCCTTTCTGTGGAAAACAAAATGGTCCTCATCAGTTTCCCTTGACTCGTTTCAAACCCAGTTCGTAGAACAACAGCTAGACAGCCGCCATCGGGAGCCCTTAGGGGAAAGGTCTAAGTCCATGAAGAATTAAGGTTATCAGTTGAAACTGTAAATACACTAAAAAAAACAAGGAAGGAAAAGAAGTGCTCAAGAATTCAATAAGCAATGTCGCTAATTAACACGACCAACCTTATCTGGAGTATGCTGCAATATTTTAGTCCCGCCAAATAAAACGTGGTTCTTATCACGTTTGGCTGATAACTTCTCCTCAGTTCCCCTACCCATGATTGAAACCTAAAAAAAAAAAATTCCGCTGTCGGAAGTTCTAAGAAGCAAGGGATTTAAACAAATACCAAATATAAAAACCCAGCAGCCTTGGAGATAATTGCTAGCATAAAAAAGACTTTTCTTTATCCTTTTGTTAGAGACAAAACATAAAAGAGCATCATGTCAGTCTAACAAAGCTGCAGACAAAATATTATTCAATTGCAGTAACCATTTTTATATGAAAAAATTTAGGCTTCATATTAGAACATTGTAATCACAAGCATTAATAAATGAACACAAATCTCACAAATGGCCTGTCACATTTTTTTTAAGAAGGGCTTGTAACAATAAAATAGCCTATTTGTCAAAGCCCAACAACCCAAACATAAAACCTCCATCCAGATCCTCAACCACATGCCAAATCTAGTGTCAGATAATCACATTTCAAAAGCTCTTAAAACAACATTTATTAGAAAACAGAAAAGAGACTACCTTCCATTGGGGAGTAGACTCGCCTGTGAGAATGGCTTCATTCACAATGGCACTTCCAGCCAATAGAAGCAGGTCAGCTGGTACAGACTTGTCTTCCCCATTCTGACCAGAGGAGCGTCCAATGGAGACAACATCCCCAGGTAAAAGATCAGTTCCAGAGAGTTTCACCCACCTAAAATCATGTTGATGGCATGATTCCACATATCTACCATAATTATGATTTACAAAAGCACTCAAATCACATAAAAAATACATACTTCCCACATCGATGCACCATTACAGTCTGGGTGTCCACTCTAACACGTCTTAGCTCGCTTAGAGTCTTCAACCGACTCTTTGCCATTGTTGACTCAAACATGAACAGCATAAAGAGGGTGAACAAGCTGTAGTACCAAAATTCATCCAAGCACCAAAGCCCCACACAGAATACCTATACAGATACACATTGCAAACGCCAGAGGAGAATGTCAGAATGAAAAGATAAAAAGGGTAAAGCATAAAAAAATAATACAAGTTGAAATAGAGTCCTAATAATAGAGAAAAAGAGAAAAAGGATGAGGATTAAGGACAAAACCTGAAATACAAAAAAAGGCTCCATGCACTGCTCTTTCAATAATTTTTGGAATGTGGGTTGCGGATATTCAAATCTATAAAATCATAAACAATCCCCGTCAAGAAGTGGAACAAAATAAAAACACAGATAAACAATGCTTCAAATGTTCAGGCACGATGAAAAATTCATGATATCATTCCAGGGACAAGAAAGAGCTATGTCGAATCCTTATTTAATACATAGAAAATCTAATAGACAAACAATTCAAGACATCAAAAGTCCAGCAATTAAGTTCCATATACAAGGGATTAAATTAAATGCATTTGATGTAGTAGTTTTAAATGAGAATGTGGAAAAAAAAAGTTAGATCAGAAGTTGATAGAACCTAGAATCTAATATTGTCATTCCAAATGATAAAATCCCTCAAAAGTTAATTTGGTTTTGCTATCCTTAACAAGCATCAACCAAAAGTTAGTCCCACTGTTCATTTATTGCCATTAATACTGCAAGGTTATTAGAAATGAAAATCCAGAAAAATAGCAGGATCAAAGGAACTGGTGCAGAGACACTGGAAGCAAGAAACAAACTGACAACCCACAAGGAAAGAACCAGTTAACAATGAAATGGAAGGACACTTGGGAGACCTTTTCCCATGAAAAGATTGATATACTCTGGTATCCTTAATTTTATAGATCACAAATATTGGACATACAAATGAATGAAACAGATAGAAAAACTCACACATTCCGTCCCCATTTCTCAGCAGCAGCAGCTACCTTAGCCTCAGAGCCATGGCCAGTGCTTTTAAGATAGTAGCCAAATGTTTCCTTGGTAGGGTAAGGAAGCTTGCGAAACGTCCCATTCTCCTTTGAATAGATGAAACACTGCTTTCTGAAATCAAAGTAGAATTCTTCCACATCCCCTGACGTTGAGGATGCTGCTGACTATGCATGCAAGTAAAGGAAATTTTCAGGGAAAAACAAAGAGTAGGTGATAAAGCGAAGTTATAACCATATAAACTAGAAAACTCAGTATTGATTAATCTTACGTAGTTAATAAAATTACTCTCAACTCCTAATGCTGCCTACGGATTTAGATTTGACTTTGGGTGCATATTCAAGCAACGGACAAAAGGAGATATTCAGCCAAGCTTAAATTCAGTGAGAAAAAAGCTTAAACGATTGGTTATGCAAGTTGATTTTAAGTTTTTTCAAGCTATTTTCACTGATGCTGTTTCTAGTTAGTATGGTCAAGGGCAATTCTATAATTTCCTGGACCACAGGAAATTTAGTGGTATGGTCAGGCATTTATTTTCCTGCTTTATTTCTTTTCTTAGTCATTAAATAAGTGACTTGTTATGTTTCTTAGATAGGAATCCTCATGCTTTACTACATAGGAATCCAACTGGTTAGCAATAACACAAGCCGATATAAATATGCTTCTGGTATTTCAATGGAATATGACCAAATTATTATGAATAATGTGCTGCCTTTTACTTTGAGAGTGCGATGCTTTCCTCATCAGGGAGTGTGATTCCTTAAAACCCCAGTGTGATGTTTCGGTTCTTATTCTAGAAGTGATTCCTTGGATCTATTAGTGTTAGTAGTTTTGTTTCTTTTTTCTTTAATTTATATACTCTCAGACTTCGGTTTTCAATTTCTAAAGCCCTAAAACATTATAATCTGCAACTCCAGCAGTAAAAAAAATCAACTACAAACTTCCACAGGATCACCAAATGTAAGTTGTAACTTTTGCAGTTGAATCTAGGTCAACCATCCAGTGCAAAACTCATTTTTCAAATCATGCAATACTTTTGAAAAAGTCATATGACATTAGAAACAAGCATATTTGCAAAATGATGATAATGGCATTTTTAAACATGACATACAAAGGTTAACAGAAGTTTATTAATTTAAACTTTTTGATTAGGACATTGTCCTGATTTAATTCAACTTGAGACACTATGTCGACCAATCAACGTAGACAAACCCTCCACTACCAAAGTTCAGAAAAATCACAAGATCCCATCGATAAAAACTCCAGCCAGATGACCCACTTCCTCACCATGAAATTTCAGAAAATGATTTTTGCCCATTTGAGCATTTGTTCCCATTCAAAATATATGAAATTAAATGAAAAATATTCCACCATACCAGCACATGCATTGCATTCAATTCTATCCTTAACTCCCCTGAAAAAAAAATTCGTGAAGTGAATCCATTTTTAGCTTTCATCCAACCTTCATCCTCACCACCTAAAAAATCATCCAACTTTCATCAAATCCACTTACAACAAACTACATTTCCCTAGCAGCTCAAATACCATCACCACCATGAGCATACAATTCTTCTATAATTCTATAGTTGACATCATTTTTCACTCCCCCGAAAAAACAATCTGCAAAATGAATCCATTATTATCCTACATCAACTAAGAACATCCAATTATCAGTCCAATCTACCAACATAGAGAGAAAAAAATCATTTTCACTTAAATAAAAAAAAAAAAAAACCCTTACTTGTTGACGAATATGCAAGGGCACAACTTCTTTAGAACCAGAAAACTTCGCCGGCGTAACTTTACATGAATCCGCAGCATAAATATCATTAACCTAAACACAAAACCCCCAAATCACAAAACAAAACCCTAACCAAAGCCCCAAAATCCAGAACCAAACACACGCAAACAGCTATCTTACCTTACTATACTGAACAAAGCACTTGAAATCAACAGACCAGGCAGTGAAAAGCAAAGCCAGAACATGAATCGAAACGAGGCCACCAAGAACAATTAAAGCATCAACAATGTCAATGCTCGGCACAATCGTGACCATCCAAATCGCATACAGAATTGCAAATGGCAAAATATCGAATCTCCATGGCCATTTCTTCTTCCTTATCAAATCTACTCTCTCCACTACTTTCCCTCCTACATTAAACGTCAACACCATCGCTGTCCAGGATCGGATTAAACCCTAATCAGTCCAAGAAACTTAAATTAGAACCCTAAAGCGTAAAGCATGGTGGTAATTGGGCTGAGAGAGTGAGAGGAGATCGGAATCGGTTGCGACTCAGAGTGTTGAGTTGTGACTCGGTCGGGTTAGTGGAGGAAACTCCCTAAAGCGTGAAGTATTGATCGCAGTAACGAATTTGAGACAACATAAATAAAGCACCCAAAGTTTGAGGCTTAAAGCAATTATATTGTAGTCCTTATAGTTTGTACACATTATTAATTAATCCTTATAGTATAATAAATAACTAATTAGTCCTTATCATTTAGGATATTTTAAAGCAATGATTGGCCAATGACCAATGGTGACCATCTTCAATTTAATATCATTATTTTTTCTCAAAATCTCATCAAAATTTCAAATTTTTTATTTTATTTATTTTTCTAATTTCTCAAGAAATAAATAAAGAAAACATATAGAATTAATGAAAGAACTAAATTATTAACGATTTAAATGGAGACATGATTGTTGAATTCATCCGTGATGATAATAATTTTTTATAAAAATTAAAATATTATTTATAAAATGAAAGTATAAATAATTTGTTAATAACTTAATATTATAATTTTTTTTATATAAGATTACGAGTTAATTTTTATTTTTAATTGGATTAAACTGGATTAATTTGTTTTTTTAGCCTAGGTTAATTTAAATCTGGTTTTAGTTAAATCTCTAATTAACTCACAGACTAATTTAAATTTTATAATTATACCTCAAGAACACTAGGAAGGTGAGATGAGATAGATAATGTAGCCAGCAAGGTTTTGGAATTTTACATATTTTATGTGCATATATAGTTGCAAAATTGAAAATAACATTTGCTATTAATTAATTGAGTTTGGGTGCCCAATTCCTTTGATTTATTTCATTATGATTACAAAATCAAATTAAATCACATGATCTTTATACTTTATTGTATTAATTTATAGACATAAATGCATCATGGATTGGTACAACGCATTCAAAGTGTAATCATAAGAATATAATTCAGTCTTGATTTTTATTTTTATTATATTTGATAAAAATAAATAAAGAGAGAATGAGAGTGATGTTTTGGACCGGGCATATTCCAGTGATAAAAGCATTAGTTTCAATGCTTATGAGTATTCAATAAAAATGATTTTAAATCTCTAATAATGTCTGAAAAAATTGATTAAGATTTGAAAAAATAAATTTACTTAGATTTGATTTTTAGTTTTTATATTTGTTAGAGGGTGTTTGGATCTCGGAAAAATATAATTCATCTTTAATTTTTTTTATTGTTCATATTAAAAAAGATTTATCAACTTAGCAAGGTTTTTTCACTTGATTTTTTTTTAGATTAATATTGATGTTCGGGTTATTTTGTGCACACCTCAACTAATCTCACGGGGCTTGAAATTAACGACCATGTAAGCCTCTAGTGACTCTAAGGTTGGTGTGACTCGAACTAGTGATCTTTAAGGAGCTAACTCATGATCTGACCAGTTGAGCTACACCCCAAAATTAATTTTTAATTTTTAAAAACTTATTAAAGAGTGTTTGGATTTGTAATTATGTGGGAAAATATTGCTTGAGCCATTGATAACAATATCTCATTATTAAAGGGGTCGTAAGCAACTTCCAATCATGGGCAAACAACATTACTGGAAATTAACCCTTTCTTCTAAACCTGACAGAGATTCATTCCATTGTCTAGTCTCAGAACAACATGCATACATGCATGGAGAATATATACTTTTTTTATTGCTTTAACCCTAAATCGACATTCATATTCTCCAGGAATTAAGCTCTCTCTGATGAAAACTTTGCTCATAAGAAAATTGCTCATAGGTGCTGGAGGGATCGGATCACAAGGGATTTGCACAGGTGAGCTGTTAGTGACAGACCGCAAACAAGTTACAGTGTACTGATTTAAGTTAAAGCTACAAAAAGGAAAAAGGTGGAACACAGCACAGCTTCCTTTTCCTTGTGCTCATCCATTTTCAGATGAGCTTTTTCAAAGATTGAACACTGGGTGGGTCCACACGTTAACTCACTGAAGCTCAATAATTGGCTTCTCCTTCTTTTGTTGAAGTTTTTAGTTATATGCAGCACTAATCAAAATAAATAAATTAATTAAATTAAAAAGAACTATGAACTATCAGTAAAGTTGTTCCTTCCTAGCAGCTTCTTTCTTGTCAAACAACACAACTATTTTCCTTTCCACATCTCATCACAATGAACTAGCTTAACCTGTACTCTTCTCAGATCTGTGCTTCTTCTTCTTCTTCTTCTGAATACTGCCTCAGCAAACCAGCACTTGAAGAGCATCGATCAATAGCTGAATCCAGGTATATTATTTTTTGTTCTTCACATGTTATTATTGTTTCGATCTTTTAAGTAAAAAACAAGTTGTAGAAATTTTATTGAGAAACTTTGGAGTTAGGATCATATTCTATAGTTCCCAAAACAAATTAAATTTGTCTTTCTCAGTTTCTATAATCCTTAAATTCATTGTTTTTTCTTTTTAATTTCTCTACTGTTTTTAACTTGTTATTTCAGTTTCAACCTTCCCTTTTACAATTATGTAACCTCCATTAATTTATATTCAATATTTTGACCCTGATCGATCCATTTTGGCATCATGTTGACAGATCCTTTTCTTTTCTTTTCTACAGAGCCACTGATCAAAATGCTTCGACGGGATGGTCCAGTTTTGCATCGTGTTGACACATCTTTTTGGGAATATGTTGAAAAGATGGATGATCGTGGCATGAGGTGTAAGTTTTGTGGGCATTTTTTTGCTGAAGGTACTTCCATTACGAGGATCAAACACCACTTGTCAGGAAGGAAACGTGGTGGTGCTAAACATTGTGCACAAGTGCCTCAACATGTCCAGGATGCAGCCCTTGCAGCAATTGATGGCCCTCCAGCAAAAAAACCTAAACCTCTAGGTGGCTCAAGCAATAACGAGGTCACTAATGCAATTTCAGCTTCAGCACAACAACAGAACAATGAAATGATGATGGCACACCAACGAGAAGATCTTTCGCTCGAAGACATGGAGCTTCAGGAGAGAGGTGCAACAGAAAGATTAGTGCAGCCTGGCGTAGGTGGAAGCTCTTCTGGAGTCAATGTGAATCATACTGCCATTTCAACCAGTCCACAAGAACAAAACAATGAAGTCTACAATTTGACAGGAGATGGAACAAGTATACAAGTACCAGATATGTGTGAAAAAAGCTGGGTGGAGATATTTAATTCGGTAAGGGAGGATGATATAGAGAATGCGACTGGAGTAGCGCAGCCTGGGGCAGGAGCTAGCTCTTCTGGAGTCCTTAAATACAACACAAGTGAGACTAGAGAAGATCCATTATCTTGTGCAATTTCAGCTTCTGCTCAAGAACATAACAATAAAGTGATAGATGTAGAAATGTCACAAGGAGAACCTTTTTTCACTGGGGAAATTGCATGTGATTTGTTTAGAGGAGGGATTGAACTTGTGCATAATGCACCAGAGACTAGACCAATAACTGAGCAAGGTAGCCCAGAGACTGAGCTTCCATGGGGTCGTAGCTCCCCTGAAGAGCTTCTGCATGATGCATTTGAGACCATACCGAGAACAGAACAAGTACCGCTTCTGGAGAGAGGTAGCTCTCATGAGAGGCCATCAATTAATAAAGTCGATGAGCCTCGAGGAGATTCATCCCAACCAGCAGATCTATTGTGTCTTGGCCATGCAAGATATGATGATCAACTCTGTTCTCCAGCAGTAAACAATGATGCCATTATGAATGATGTGCAGAACATGGATAGAATGAGGAAAGAACCAGTGGAGAAGGAGGAGGAGGATATGGAGAACAATAGTGGAAGATCAGTGCAGCCTGGTGCAGGAGCTAGCTCTTCTGTAGGGCTTAAACACAACACAAGTGAGACTAGAGGAGCTCCTTTACCTACCGGCTCTACAAACCTAGTGGGTCGAGCATTTGAAGAGAATAGGAAAGTGATATCTTCTTGGTTGATGGACAATGAAGTCTCAATCATTGGTATTTACGGGATGGGGGGAGCTGGTAAAACCACAATGCTGAAACATGTCTATAACGAGCTTCAACGAATTGCAGATATTTCTCATCATGTTTATTGGGTGACCGTGTCTCGAGATTTCAGCATTCATACATTACAGAAGAAGATCGCAAAATGTATAAATTTATCTCTTTCCACTGAAGAGGAGGAGCTGCAGATAGCTGCGAAATTGTCACTGGAACTAAAGAAGAAACAAAGATGGATTCTAATTTTAGATGATTTGTGGAACTCATTTGAGCTATACAAAGTGGGAATTCCTGTCTCATTAGGATGCAAGTTGATTATAACAACTCGATCAGAAAATGTTTGTCGACAGATGAATAGCAGAAACAATGTCAGAGTGAATCCTCTCTCTGATGAAGAAGCTTGGACTTTGTTCATGGAGATACTTGGACATGACACACGACTTTCTCCAGAAGTGGAACAAATTGCAAAATCTATCACAAGGGAGTGTGCTGGTTTGCCGCTGGGAATTAAAACAATTGCTGGAACCATGAAGGGGGTAGATGACATCCACGAATGGAGCGATGCTTTAGAGGACCTCAGACAATCAAGAGTTATGCAAGATAAAATGGAAGAGGAGGTATTTAAGATATTGAGATTTAGTTACACCCACCTAAGTGATAGAGCTCTGCAACGATGTTTCTTGTTCTGTGGATTATTTCCTGAAGACTTTATGATCCCTAGAGAGAATCTGATAGATCATTTGATTGATGGGGGAGTGGTAAAAGGTCAAAAGAGTAGGGAGGCAGAAATTAACAAAGGCCACACAATGCTTAATAGACTTGAAAATGTCCTGCTTATTAGAAAGATTGTATGGTAGTAATTTTATCAAGATGCATGACTTGATTAGGGACATGGCTATCCAAAAACTGAAAGAGAACTCTCAAGCCATTGTTGAAGCTGGTGAACAATTAGAAGAATTGCCGGATGCAGAGGAGTGGACTGAGAAACTTACGACCGTTTCACTAATGCACAACCGAATTGAAGAGATTTGTTCCAGCCATTCAGTGAGGTGTCCAAATCTGTCAACCTTATTGCTATGTAATAATCGTAGGTTGCGATTCATTGCGGGTTCATTTTCGAGCAAATGCATGGGCTCAAGGTCCTCGATCTGTCTGACACAGCTATTGAATGTTTGCCTGATTCTGTCTCTGATTTGGTGGGTCTCACTTCATTGTTGCTCAACAATTGTAAGGGGTTAAGCCGTGTACCATCATTGAAAAAGCTCAGGGCACTGAAGAGGTTAGATCTCTCTCATGCTCCACTTGAAAAGATTCCTCATGGCATGGAATGTCTATCCAACCTGAGGTATCTAAGAATGAATGGATGTGGTGAAAACAAGTTTCCCTGTGGGATATTACCTAAACTCTCTCGCCTGCAAGTCTTTATACTAGAGGAAAGGGATCTTAATGCTGGTAGAATGGGTAAGGAAATATATGCTCCAGTACCAGTTGAAGGAAAGGAAGTAGGATGCTTGAGGAAGTTGGAAAGTTTGGAATGCCATTTTGAAGATCACTCTAACTACGTGGAGTACCTCAAATCTCGGGATGAGACCCAATCACTAAGAACATGCAAAATTGTTGTAGGACAGTTCAGGGAAGATGAACTTCGGGAATTCAAGTACAGTGGTCAGGGAAGTAAAATGGTTGTTTTGGGTAATTTGAATATCAATAGAGATGGAGATTTACAGTTTATCTCCTCAAATGACATTCAGCGACTAATTTGTAAATGTATCGATGTGAGAAGTTTAGGTGATGTTTTGCCATTAATCAATGCAACTGAACTGGAGTTTATCAGTATTAGTAGTTGCAATAACATGGAGAGCTTGGTTCCATCTTCTTGGTTTTGCTCTGCTGCACTACCATCTCCATCTTATAACGGTATATTTTCTGGTCTTAAGAAGTTCAGTTGTTATGGATGTAGAAGTATGAAGAAGTTGTTCCCTCTTGTCTTACTGCCAAACCTCGTAAACCTGGAAGAGATTACAGTTGAGCATTGTGAGAAAATGGAGGAGATAATAGGTGGAACAAGATCACATGAAGAAGGGGTCATGGGTGAAGAAAACAACATCAACGCTGGACTCAAACTGCCAAAGTTAAGAGTTCTGACATTGCATAAATTACCAGAACTCAAAAGCATTTGTAGTGCAAAACTGATTTGCGATTCTCTCGAAGTAATTCAAGTAAGCGATTGCAATAGCATGAAGAGCTTGGTTCCATCTTCTTGGTTTTGCTCTGCTGCACTACCATCTCCATCTTATAACGGTATATTTTCTGGTCTTAAGAAGTTCAGTTGTTATGGATGTAGAAGTATGAAGAAGTTGTTCCCTCTTGTCTTACTGCCAAACCTCGTAAACCTGGAAGAGATTACAGTTGAGCATTGTGAGAAAATGGAGGAGATAATAGGTGGAACAAGATCACATGAAGAAGGGGTCATGGGTGAAGAAAACAACATCAACGCTGGAACTCAAACTGCCAAAGTTAAGAGTTCTGACATTGCATAAATTACCAGAACTCAAAAGCATTTGTAGTGCAAAACTGATTTGCGATTCTCTCGAAGTAATTCAAGTAAGCGATTGCAATAGCATGAAGAGCTTGGTTCCATCTTCTTGGTTTTGCTCTGCTGCACTACCATCTCCATCTTATAATGGTATGTTTGCTAGTCTTAAAGAGTTTTATTGTTGTGAATGTATGAAGGTGTTCCCTCTTGTCTTGCTTCCAAACCTTATAAACCTAGAAGTGATTGAATTTGAATGGTGATAACAGGTGGAACAAGATCAGATGAAAAGGAGGTTATGGGTGAAGAAAGCAGCACCAACACTGGTTTGAACCTCCCAAAGTTAATATATCTGGAATGAGGGGATTACCAGAACTCAGAAGTATTTGTTGTGCAAAATTGATTTGCAATTCTCTCCAATTCATTTTTATAACAAAATGTGAGAAGCTAAAGAGGATGGGAATTTGTTTTCCGTTGCTTGAAAATAGCCAGTCATCTCCTCCCCCTTCTCTTAAATACATCGTGGTATATCCAAAAGAATGGTGGGAGTCAGTAGTGGAGTGGGAGCATCCTAACGCGAAGGATGTTCTTCGTCCCTTTGTAAGGTTTCAGGTACGATATGAGTCTGCCTTTAATATAATATAATAAAATATCGAATAAAGTTTAGGTGCTTACTGGTTCTATACTCTGATTATATAAATATAATTTAATAAAATATCGAATATGGTTATGCAGAATCGTCGATTTTGGGATCATGTTGAGAAGCTGGATGATGGTCGTTTCAACTGTACATTTTGTGGCTATAAATTTGCTGCTGCTACTTCCTGTACGAGGATCAAATGGCATTTGTCAGGAGTCCAAGGGCGTGGTGTTGCAATTTGTAGACAAGTTCCTGAAGAAGTTCGAGGTGCAGCCCAATTGATGTTAGCACACTCAATTCCCCCATTATTTTCTCCATATAGGTTAGGATATTATTTATGAACCATACGAAAAACACCTAATTATTTTTATATGAAGGTTGTTGGTTTTTTTAGAAGGGTGAAATAATTATTTTATTGTTATAATCTACAATAAATTGTGTCTTTGTATACATTAAGTAACTTGTGAGCTTTAGGCTTTTTTTGTAATTTTGTTAATTGTGTCTTGGTGTCCTTTAGGCTCAAAATCATGTGTGAATCAAATGAATCATCATATTTTGAAAATTACCGTGGAGCCCCTTCCCTATTTTCTTTATTAATAAATGGCTCACATGATCCCAAGCAACGACTGTCCATAAACAAAATGCAAAACGACACCATGCAATTAAACAAAAAGCAACGAGCTGGCACTTGAGGGTCTAGCTTAGTGGTCAACCGTGTGACTTGTTCCGCTCCCGTCCCGAGTTCGATCCTCTATGTGCACGCCTGTCACCCTCGCGGTGCCTTACCTGTTCATTGGGCTTGCAGGATGTTCAGTGGGCCGTGGGGAATAGTCGTGGTGCGCGCAAGCTGGCCCGGACACCCACGATAATAAAAAAAAAAAAAAAGCAACGAGCTGGAGATTTACAGGTCATCTCCTCAAATGGAGATTACAGTTAGAGAATGTGAGAAAATGAAGGAGATAAATGGAGATTACTGTTTACACTAATTTTATTATTTTTTCTAGATACTTTCTTGAATTATTGTTTATTTTTGAATTCTTTGTTAATTTTCTGTGTTAGGATTCTAATTTTGTTTCATTGTCTAGGTTGATTTTCCTAGCCTGTAAAACAACACGTAAACCTTTTTTAAATTCTGCCTACATCAAACATCCAGATTGGTTCAAATGAAATATTCTTTATTTATATTGTCAGCTTATAATGAGCACAAATATTTTTTTTTTGTAATTAAAATTTAACATTATATATCCATCCTATCAAATTTCTCCACGATGAACATTTCTCGTTAAAGTAACCTAATAAAAGAATAGATCTATTCTGCAAGTCACCTTAAATCATTAACTAGTAATAAATTATTTTTTAAAAGTAGAATACAAATATAAAGGGGAAAATAAAGGAAAGATATTCCTGTATTCCTAGTACATGCTCCAGTTATAATTAAAGGAACAGGAGAAGCTTGCCTGAGGAAGTCAGAGACTTTGGAATGCCATTTTTAACAAGTCTCTGACTTCGCAGCGTTTCTCAAATCTCAAGCACTGGGCATGTACAAAATTTGTGTTCGATTGTGGAACGAATATGAATACAAATTTTCACACAAGTAAAACACTCAGGTTGAATCAGCAGTGGAGATTTTCAGGTTTATGCGAAGTTTCATCATTGAAGTATGCAACAGAACTTGAAGTCATGATCACCATTAAGGACTGTGATAGCATGGAGAGCTTGCTTTCATCTTCTTGGTCTTGTTGAGCTTCATCACCATTGCCATCTAGTGGTATGATTTCTGGTCTGAATCGCTTTGCTTGTTATGGATGAAACCTGGAAGAAATTAAAGTATACTGCTGCGACAAAATGGAGGATATAATAGCAACATGAGATGAAGAAGGGATTATGGGAGAAGAAAGTAGCTGCTGTTCCATCACAAAAGTTCAGTCTCCCAAAGTTAAGGATTCTGAGATCGGGATATTTGCCTGAACTTGAAAGCATTTGTAGTGCAAAACTGATTTGCGATTCTCTCCAACATATTAAAGCATCTAATTTTTCTTCAGTTGCTTGACAATAACTAGCCATCTCCTCCTCCTCTTGAAAAAATCTATGCAAAACCAAAAAAAAGAATGGTGGGGGTAAGTGGAAGAGTGGAAGCATCCTAATGCCAAGGATGTCCTTTTACCCTTTGCGTGGTTTTGGGACCCCGCTATGTATCGCTACGTACGTCTTGGTGAGCATGTTTTCATTCCTTTCTCTGTATCTGTCCTTAATTTTGGATTAGTCACAACCACAACCACTCACAATTGATCTGTATGATTTCAAAGTAGTTTGTAACCTTGCTAGTCCGAAGTAGTTTTGTTTCTGTTTTTCTTGAATTTAACTTCTTTCAGACCTGTGTTCATTTGCAAAACGACGATAGTGGCATTTTAAAACATGACATAACAGAGGTTAACAGAAGTTCATTAATTTCAGCATTTTTTATTGGGACATTACCCTGTTTTAATTCAACTTGAGACAGCAAGTCGACCAATATATGTAGACAAACAGCAAGTCGGCCAATCTATGTAGACAAACCCTCCACTCCCCAAGTTCAGAAAAGTCACCACCACCTAAGTTCGTGAAATGAATCCGTTTTTAGCCTACATCCAACCTTCATCCTCACCACCTCTGAAATCATCCATCTCTCATCCAATCCATTACAATTCTTCCATTACCCCTAGCAGCTCGAATACCATCACCATCATGATCATACAATTCTTCCATCATTCTATATACTCAACAATTCTTCTATCATTCTTCTACCAACTCGTCCACTTAGAGTAAGTGTAATGTAACCTTAGAAAGTCTTTGTTATAAATAGTGTTTTTCCTACTCTGTAATTGTTTTCCTTTCTCTCTATCTCTGCCACAACCCGCCACACAGCCACACCATACCCACATTCTCTTCTCATTCTCCTTTCATTCTCGTATTTTCTCCCTCGTTCAGCCTCACTCTTTCTAGTTTCTTCAATTCTTGATTTCTTGTTCTGCAGGTTAATAATTTTGTTCTTTTAACAAAATAGCATTAATTTGGTGTTGATTATTGAGGTTCACAAGTTATTGTTGACTAATGTTCCGAAAACACTAGAAAAAACTCAAACAGAGATTTTGCTTCAACTCTATTATTGTTTTTGCTTGAACCGTTCTTCTCTCTGTGCTTTTACTGTAACAATCTCTTCCACATCTCATCTCGTTATACCATTCCCTATTTTCCTTACCTCATTTCATGAGATTCTTCTCTGATCTGTGCTTTCTCTTCTTCTTCTTCTTCTTCTTGTTGAAGAATATCAATAGCTGAATCCAGGTATAGTAATTTTTTTTTTTTTATCATTTTGTTCTTAGCATGTAAATATTGTTTGGATCATTTAAAAAAAAAAAATTGTAGAAATTTTATTGAGAAACTTTGGAGTGAGGATCATATTTCATAGTTCCCAAAACTAAATAAATTTGTCTTTCTCAGTTTTTATAATCCATGCCTTACGGAGTTCATACTAGATTGACCCTAAACCTTGAATTCATATTGTTGTTTCTTTTTAATTTCTTTACTGTTTTTAACTTGTAATTTCATTTTCTACCTTCCCTTTTACAATTAATGTAAATTCCATTAATTTAAACATGACATAAAAAGGTTAACAGAAGTTTATTAATTTAAACTTTTTGATTAGGACATTGTCCTGATTTAATTCAACTTGAGACACTATGTCGACCAATCAACGTAGACCAACCCTCCACTACCAAACTTCAGAAAAATCACAAGATCCCATCGATAAAAACTCCAGCCAGATGACCCACTTCCTCACCATGAAATTTCAGAAAATGATTTTTGCCCATTTGAGCATTTGTTCCCATTCAAAATATATGAAATTAAATGAAAAATATTCCACCATACCAGCACATGCATTGCATTCAATTCTATCCTTAACTCCCCTGAAAAAACAATTCGTGAAGTGAATCCATTTTTAGCTTTCATCCAACCTTCATCCTCACCACCTCAAAAATCATCCAACTTTCATCAAATCCACTTACAACTTCTTTAGAACCAGAAAACTTCGCCGGCGTAACTTTACATGAATCCGCAGCATAAATATCATTAACCTAAACACAAAAACCCCCAAATCACAAAACAAAACCCTAACCAAAGCCCCAAAATCCAGAACCAAACACACGCTAACAGCTATATTACCTTACTATACTGAACAAAGCACTTGAAATCAACAGACCAGGCAGTGAAAAGCAAAGCCAGAACATGAATCTAAACGAGTCCACCAAGAACAATTAAAGCATCAACAATGTCAATGCTCGGCACAATCGTGACCATCCAAATCGCATACAGAATTGCAAATGGCAAAATATCGAATCTCCATGGCCATTTCTTCTTCCTTATCAAATCCACTCTCTCCACTACTTTCCCTCCTGCATTAAACGTCAACACCATCGCTGTCCAGGATCGGATTAAACCCTGATCAGTCCAAGAAACTCAAATTAGAACCCTAAAGCGCAAGGCATGGTGGTAATTGGGCTGAGAGAGCGGTGCCTGAGAGGAGATCGGAATCGGTTGCGACTCAGAGTGTTTAGTTGTGACTCGGTCGGGTTACTGGAGGAAACTCTATCAGGACACGTATTGATCGCAGTAACGAATTTGAGACAACATAAATAAAGCACCCAAAGTTTGAGGCTTAAAGCAATTATATTGTAGTCCTTATAGTTTGTACACTTTATTAATTAATCCTTATAGTATAATAAATAACTAATTAGTCCTTATCATTTAAGAAAATTTAAAGCAATATTTAATATCATTATTTTTTCTCAAAATCTCATCAAAAATTCAAATCTTCTATTTTTTTTGTTTTTCTAATTTCTCAAGAAATAAGTAAAGAAAACATATAGAATTGATGAAAGAACTAAATTATTAACGATTTAAATGGAGACATGAGTGTTTAATCCATACGTGACAATAATAATTCTTTATAAGAATTAAATATATTATTTCATAAATATTTATAGTAATAACATTTGTTATTAATTTGAGTTTGGGTGCCCAATTCCTTTGATTTATTTCATTATGATTACAAAAGCAAATTAAATCACATGATCTTTATACTTTATTGTATTTATAGACGCAAATGCATCATGGAGTGGTACAACGCATTCAAAGTGTAATCATAAGAATATAATTCAGTCTTAATTTTTATTTTTATTATATTTGATAAAAAATAAATAAAGAGAGAATGAGAGTGATGTTTTGGACCCGCCCATATTCCAGTGATAAAAGCATTAGTTTCAGTGCTTACGAGTATTCTATAAAAATGATTTAAATCTCTAATAATGTCTGAAAAAATTGATTATGATTTGAAAATATTTTTTTTACTTGATTTGATTTTTAGTTTTTATATTTGTCAGAGAGTGTTTGGATCTTTAATTATGTCGGAAAAATATAGTTTGCCTTGATGAGTATTTAATGAAGAAAATTTGGATTTTTAATTTGATGGGTTCATCTTTAATTTTTTTTTATTGTTCATATTAAAAAACTTAAACAAGTTAAAGTTAACTCTTTGGTGATATGTGCTTCCTTTTTCTGATTTAGTCGACTCACCGACAGGTCAACTTCATTAGTAAAGTTAACTCTCCCGTTGCTGTGCTCATACATTTCAGATGAGCTTTTTCAATGGGGGTGGGTCCACACGTTAACTCACTCAAGTTCAATAATTGGCTTCTCCTTCTTTGTTGAAGTTTTTAATTATATAAAATTAAATTAAAAGGAACTATGAACTATCAGTAAAGTTGTTCCTTCCTTCCTTCCTTCCTAGCAACTTCTTTCTTGTCAAACAACACAGCTATTTTCCTTTCCACATCTCATCACAATGAACTAGCTTAACCTATACTCTTCTCTGATCCGTGCTTCTTCTTCTTCTTCTTCTTCTTCTGAATACTGCCTCAGCAAGCCAGCACTTGAAGAACATCGATCAATAGCTGAATCCAGGTATATTATTTTTTGTTCTTCACATGTTATTATTGTTTCGATCTTTTAAGTGCCAAAACAAGTTGTAGAAATTTTATTGAGAAACTTTGGAGTTAGGATCATATTCTATAGTTCCCAGAACTAATTAAATTTGTCTTTCTCTGTTTCTGTAATTCTTGAATTCATTGTTTTTTCTTTTTCATTTCTTTACTGTTTTTATTTTTTTTATTTCAGTTTCAACAATCCCTTTTACAATTAATGTGACCTCCATTAATTTTCATTCAATATTTTGACCCTGATCGATCCATTTTGGCATCATGTTGACAGATTTTTTTTTCTTTTTTCTTTTCTACAGAGCCGCTTATCGAAATGCTTCGACAGAATGATCCAGTTTCGCATCATGTTGACATATCTTTTTGGGAATATGTTGAAAAGATGGATGATGGTCGCATGAGGTGTAAGTTTTGTGGGCATTTATTTGCCAAAGGTACTTCCATTTCGAGGATCAAATTCCATTTAGCAGGAGTGACAGGCCGTGGTGTTAAAACTTGTGGACAAGTACCTCCAGATGTCCAAGATGCAGCCCTTGCAGCAATTGATGGCCCTCCAGAAAAGAAACTTAAAACTGTAGCAGGCTCAAGCAATAACGATGTCACTAATGAAATTTCAGCTTCAGCACAGCAACAGAACAATGAAATGATGATGGCTCAACAACGAGAAGATCTTTCGCTCGAAGATTGGATGGCTAGCATCACTGTTGAAGACATGGAGCTTCTGGAGAGAGGTAGCTTTCATGAGAGGCCATCATTTAATCAAGCTGATGAGCCTCGAGGTGATCCATCCCAACCAACAAATGATCAACTCTGTTCTCCATCAGTAAACAATGATGTCATCATGAATGATGCACAGAACGTAGTTGGAGTGAGGACAGAACCAGTGGTTCCAGGAGCTAGCTCTTCCGTAGGGCTTAAACACAACCCAAGTGAGACTAGAGGAACTCCTTTACCTACTGGCTCTACAAAGCTAGTGGGTCGAGCATTTGAAGAGAATAGAAATGTGATACGGTCTTGGTTAATGGATGATGAAGTCTCAATCATTAGCATTTATGGGATGGGGGGAGCTGGTAAAACCACAATGCTGAAACATGTCTATAA
Organism: Populus simonii; assembly: GCA_007827005.2. NCBI lineage: Eukaryota > Viridiplantae > Streptophyta > Magnoliopsida > Malpighiales > Salicaceae > Populus > Populus simonii. The sequence goes on from CM017482.2 coordinate 30,378, forward strand.
CGAGCTCCTACAAAGTGCAGATATTTTTCATCATGTTTACTGGGTGACCGTGTCTCGAGATTTCAGCATTTATAGATTGCAAAATCTTATTGCTAAATGCTTTAATTTAAATCTTTCAAACGAAGATGATGATCTACTACGTAGAGCTATCAAATTGTCACAAGAGCTAATGGAGAAACCAAGATGGATTCTCATTTTAGATGATTTGTGGAACTCTTTTGAACCACATAAAGTGGGGATTCCTGTCACATTGAAAGGATACAAGCTGATTATGACAACTCGATCAATAGAGGTTTGTCGACAGATGAATTGCCAAAACAATGTCAGAGTGAATCCTCTTTCTGATGGAGAGGTTTGGACTTTGTTCATGGAGATACTTGGACATGACACACGACTTTCTCTAAAAGTGGAACAAATTGCAAAATCTATCACAAGGGAGTGTGATGGTTTGCCGCTGGGAATTAAAACAATTGCTGGAACCATGAAGGGGGTAGATGACATCCACGAATGGAGCAATGCTTTAGAAGACCTCAGACAATCAAGAGTTATGCAAGATAAAGTGGAAGAGGAGGTATTTAAGATATTGAGATTTAGTTACACCCACCTAAGTGATAAAGCTCTGCAACGATGTTTCTTGTACTGTGGATTATTTCCTGAAGACTTTGAGATCCCTAGAGAGAATCTGATAGATCATTTGATTGATGGGGGAGTGGTAAAAGGTCAAAAGAGTAGGGAGGCAGAAATTAACAAAGGCCATACAATGCTTAATAGACTTGAAAATGCCTGTCTATTGGAAAGAATGCATGGTGGTGATTCTGTCAAGATGCATGACTTGATTAGGGACATGGCCATCCAAATACTGGAAGAGAACTCTCAAGCCATTGTTGAAGCCGGTGCACAATTAGAAGAATTGCCGGATGCAGAGGAGTGGACTGAGAACCTTACGACCGTTTCACTAATGCACAACCAAATTGAAGAGATTTGTTCCAGGCATTCAGTGAGGTGTCCAAATCTGTCAACCTTATTGCTATGTAGTAATCATAGTTTACAATTCATTGCGGGTTCATTTTTCGAGCAAATGCATGGGCTCAAGGTCCTCGATCTGTCTAAAACAGCTATTGAATGTTTGCCTGATTCTGTCTCTGATTTGGTGGGTCTCACTTCATTGTTGCTTAAACATTGTCGGAGGTTAAGCTGTGTGCCATCATTGAAAAAGCTCAGGGCACTGAAGAGGTTAGATCTCTCTCATTCTCCACTTAAAAAGATTCCTCATGGCATGGAATGTCTATCCAAACTGAGGTATCTAAGAATGAATGGATGTGGTGAAAAGAAGTTTCCCGATGGGATATTACCTAAACTCTCTCACCTGCAAGTCTTGATACTAGAGGAACACATTCTAAAGGTGACAGGAGATTACCGGGTGGAAAGATATGCTCCAGTAACAGTTGATGGAAAGGAAGTAGGATGCTTGAGGAAGTTGGAAAGTTTGGAATGCCATTTTGAAGATCACTCTAACTACGTGGAGTACCTCAAATCTCGGGATGGGACCCAATCACTAAGGAAATACAAAATTTTTGTAGGACAGTTCGATGAAGATGAAGATGAAGTTTGGGGATTTAGTGGTAAGGGAAGTAAAATGGTTGCTTTGGGTTATTTGAATATCAATAGAGATGGAGATTTACAGGTCATCTCCTCAAATGACATTCAAGAACTAATTTGTAGATGTATCGATATGAGAAGTTTAGGCGATGTTTTGTCATTAAAGTATGCAACTGAACTGGAGTTTATCGAGATTAGTTGTTGCAATAGTATGGAGAGCTTGGTTTCATCTTCTTGGTTATGCTCTGCTCCACTACCACAGCCATCTCCATCTTATAATGGTATATTTTCTGGTCTTAAAAGGTTTGATTGTTCTGGTTGTAAGGGTATGAAGAAGTTGTTCCCTCCTGTCTTGCTGCCAAGCCTTGTAAACCTGGAAAGGATTGATGTTCAAGGATGTGAGAAAATGGAGGAGATAATAGGTGGAGCAAGATCGGATGAAGAAGGGGATACGGGTGAAGAAAGCAGCATCAGAAACACTGAATTCAAACTCCCAAAGTTGAGAGAACTGCACTTGGAAAATTTACCAGAATTAAAAAGCATTTGTAGTGCAAAACTGATTTGCGATTCTCTCCGAGTAATTGAAGTAAGGAATTGCAGTATCACAGAAATCTTGGTTCCATCTTCTTGGATTCGCCTTGTAAACCTAGAAGAGATTATTGTTGAAGGATGTGAGAAAATGGAGGAGATAATAGGTGGAGCAAGATCGGATGAAGAAGGGGATACGGGTGAAGAAAGCAGCATCAGAAACACCGAATTCAAATTCCCAAAGTTGAGAGAACTGCACTTGGAAAATTTACCAGAACTAAAAAGCATTTGTAGTGCAAAACTGATTTGCGATTCTCTCCGAGTAATTGAAGTAAGGAATTGCAGTATCACAGAAATCTTGGTTCCATCTTCTTGGATTCGCCTTGTAAACCTAGAAGAGATTATTGTTGAAGGATGTGAGAAAATGGAGGAGATAATAGGTGGAACAAGATCGGATGAAGAAGGGGATATGGGTGAAGAAAGCAGCATCAGAAACACAGAATTCAAACTCCCAAAGTTGAGAAGACTGCACTTGGAAGATTTACCAGAACTAAAAAGCATTTGTAGTGCAAAACCGATTTGCGATTCTATCGAAGACATTTGGATTCTAAATTGTGAGAAGCTGAAGAGGATGCCAATTTGTCTTCCGTTACTTGAAAATGGGCAGCCATCTCCTCCCCCTTCTCTGACATGTATCTGGGTATGTCCAGAAGAATGGTGGAAGTCAGTAATGGAGTGGGAGCATCCTAACACCAAGGATGTCCTTCGTCCTTTCGTAATGTTTGGACGAGATGGGTAAGCATCGTTCTTTCTAAATCTCTCAATTTGCTTTTAATTTAAGTTTAATGAATTAGAATCAATTGTTGTGTGTATACAAGACAGGAAAATGCTCAATTTATCTACTGTACTTGGTGTGGAATTGAATGACTCTCTCATCATTTATTGGCTTCAATGTTTATGGCCTTAAATTACTACTTGGTGATCTTTCTACTTAATAAAGATTGGAAAGAAAGCATATTGCCTCTTCCCAATTCACTATCATCAAATATGTTAATATTAAAATACAATTGGATTAACTTAAAAATTTCATGTTTTTGAAAAAAGTGATGATGTCGTGGGTGATTCAAGCCGGTTAATATCAATCCTACCACCAGGTGTCTCCCCAAATCTCGACTCCGGGTCACCTCCTCCACCTGTCCTCCACCTCCAGTCGATGACTTGCCAGACTCGCCTCTCCCTCCCTTACAATGAAGACCTGATTTTCAGGTTCCTTATTTTGTTCTAGGTATTTTCATATTTATCTCATCTGAATCCAATCAATCATATTTGTTTAAAACGTCCCACGAAAGAGTATTGTGAATAGGGTGGGAAATTTTAGGGAGTGATTATTAGTATTTTATTTCTCTTCTCTTTGTATCTATTTTTTTTTTTAGAGTGGATCCATATGATGCCATTGGTTACTCTCTCGACTGTGGATGCAAGATGTTATTCAGTCCCTGGTTTCTTGAGATTTTATAAGTTAATCCTTGTTTTTTAGATGTTATTTGACTGTTGATCTTGTTTTGTAAATGTCCAAATTGCCTATACTTTGAGTTTTGTTTGTGAGAGGTAAAATTTGATATCTCAATAGAAATGAGGGATATTTTAGTAAAATAATAATCAAATGACAAATTTATTTTCTTGTTTTAAATTATTTAAATATGTTAATATTAAAATAAAATAAAAATATTATGTTAACATATTTTTAAATAAAAAATATTCTTAAAAATAACCATTAAAATTATGAAACCAAGCAAGGATGTGAAACCCGAACCGGAGAATGATGACGACCCGAACCGCCCCCTGCTCTCTTTTGTTATTGTTTCGCATATCCACGGGAGAAGACCCCCTTTATTTCCTTCAACAATCGAAGATCTTCACTGTTCACTCGCATCCAATCAAACATAATCTCACCGCCCATCCTTTCTCCTAGCCGTTCAATTAATCAAACCCCGCACGTCATCAGTTAAGAAATTGATCTTCCGGACTTGTGGCTGGATGGTGTGAACATTACTTTAAATACTACAAACAACGTACATTATTTCAAAATAATTTGTTTTTATTATATATATATCTATATATTATATTTAGTAGCAAGCTAGTCCTTCTATTTTTATTTTTTTTAGTTATCACAGAATGTTTTTAAAAGTGGACTTGCAAAATCAATAAATCGACCGTTAAATATAAATAATTAAATATGGTTTTAAGCGCCGGTTAAAAATGATTCCCCTTTCCTCGTGAAATGATTGGTTTCAGTGGAAGAGCATGCTTTCTTTTGATTGCCATTTGATCTTTGACTTTTACTTGAACAAGACGTCCATGTGACTGATGGCTTCAAACCTGAACCCTTAGTTTTGGTTAATTAAACCTCGGATCGGTGGTCTGATGGCTTCAAAGATAATTAAAGATAATACGGATCTTGGCTTTGCAGGTCCGAAATTCACATGAAAGCGTGTGCTGGTGCATGAATGATCTATACAAATTAATTTGGTTTAATCTTTATGCTTTTCACAAGCAATTGATCAAGAAAAATATATGGTAGCCTTTTTTTTTCTTTAAGTTATGTTCTTAAATAATATTTTTTATTTAAGAATATATTAAAATTATTGTTTTTTTAAATTTTTTTTATTTTTGATATTAGAATATCAAAACTATAGAAAAATACTAAAAAAATCAAATTATTTCTTATATCAAATATTTTTTTTAATATATATATATAGTTACAAACTCAAAAACATTTTAATTTTCACCTTTTTTTATAAAAGATTTTATTTTCTACCAAAGCGTAGACATGTAAAATGAGAATAGTTTATGAGATTTTATATGTATACGTATCGTGATAACTGTTATTTATACTTTTTTACACCTTTGAAGGCTTGGAATCAAATATGTCTTCTCGTTACAGCCTTAAATTGTTGAAACATTATTTATACTTTTTAAAAAAAAAATTTAAAAAAAAAATTATATTTTTAGATTTGATTTAATTTTGAAATTAATGCCAGCATTTCTTTCGGTTTCTATGCAGGAAATCTGATATCTACATATGGTTGTACGTAAATGTTCCAGATAATATACTGACATGCTTGTAACTACTTTTTTTTAATTTAATGTGGATGTCCAAATGAGTAAGCTTACATGTATTTTAACTAATTTTTTAAATTCTAAAATTAATAACTATATAAATTTTTAATAATTATTATATAAATAACCATAGTCCTCGAACATTATACCAAGCTTTTAACCATCTCTTGATTTGGCTCTTATGCAGTCCCTCTCTCCATTTTAGTACACCTGACATTGCCTTGTGCCAATAATTGATCCGCCTGATTGCTGAATACTTTCTAAAATCAATGAATTGTCAGTAGCCTACGAATTAATATTTCGTCCTGAAATACCGTGTAAACTAATTACACGTTTGATAATTACATATAATGGACTATATAATACAATTATGACTTCTTATATTCTTTATGTTTGATGATGTGATTTTTAAAATTATAATGTAATAGATCATTACGATTATATAATGACTTACTACATCTCAAGCATTATATAGAAAATCATGTAATAAACTATTATATGACGAGGAGTAATGTTACAAGGACATGATTGTAAAAAAACAAAATTATAAAGGCTTAAGTTCTGATTTTATAAAGTACAAGGACCAAAAAGCTTTCAAATAAAAACCAATTTATAAATAGAAATAAAATGCAAGGACTACAATAACTTAAATTATTTGATTGACACTATCAATATGCAGCCTGTTTGTGAGATAAAGATTGTTTTTTAAAAATGTTTTTTAAATAATTATATATAATATTAGTTAAAAAATAAAAATATTTAAAGTTTATATATTTTTGTTTTTTTAACTAATATTATGTATACATAACTCACTACTAATCGTTAAATATTTTTATTTTTTTAACTAATATCATGCATATATGATCACTACTAATAATATCATTTTTCTTCTGATAAACATTTTGTGGCAAAATGTTTTGTTTGGTTCTCAATTCTTTTTGCATCAAACATCCAGATTGGTTCAAATGAAATGTTCTTTATTTATATTGCCAGTTTATATATAATGAGCACAAATAATCTTTTTCAATTTTTTTTTTTTGTAATTAAAATTTAACATTATGTCTCCATCCTATCAAATTTCTCCACCATGAACATCTAAAAAAACATTATATTAATTTATCATTAAAGTAACCCAATAAAAGAATAGATCTACTCAGTGGTATAAGTCACCTTAAATCACCGGCCAGTAATAAATTATTTTTTCAAAGTAGAATATACAAATATAAAAGAGAAAAATAAAGGAAACATAGATAGTCCTGGATTCTTATTACATCCTCCAGTTATAATCAAATGAACAGAAGCAGCTTGCTCGAGGAAGTCGGAAACTTTGGAATGCCATTTTGAACAAGTCTCTGACTTCGCAGCGTTTCTCAAATCTCAAGCACTGGGCATATACAAAATTTTTGCCCGATTGTGGAACGAATATGAATATAAGATAATGAATACAAATTTTCACACAAGTAAAGCACTCGGGTTTGAATCACTTCAGAATCAGCAGTGGAGATTTTCAGGTTTGTGCGATGTTTCATCATTGAAATATGCAACAGAACTGGATGTCATGATCAACATTAAGGAATGTGATAGCACGGAGAGCTTGCTTTCATCTTCTTGGTCTTGTTGAGCTTCATCACCATTGCCATCTAGTGGTATGATTTCTGTTCTGAATCGCTTTGCTTGTTATGGATGAAACCTGGAAGAAATTAAAGTATGCTGCTGTGACAAAATGGAGGATATAATAGCAACATGAGATGAAGGGATTATGGGAGAAGAAGGTAGTTTCTGTTCCATCACAAAAGTTCAGTCTCCCAAAGTTAAGGATTCTGAGATGGGGATATTTGCCTGAACTTGCAAGCATTTGTAATGCAAAACTGATTTGCAATTCTCTCCAACATATTAAAGCATCTAATTTTTCTTCAGTTGCTTGACAATGACTATCCATCTCCTCCTTCTCTTGAAAAAATCTAAGTAAAAAATAAAATAAAAGAATGGTGGGAGTCGGTGGAAGAGTGGAAGCATCCTAATGCTAAGGATGTCCTTTTAAACTATGTGGTTTTGGGACCCCACTATGTTTCACAACCATCGTCTTGGTGAGCATGTTTTAATTCCTTTCTCAGTATCTGCCCTTAACTTTGGATTAGTCACAACCACTCACAATTGATCTGTATGATTTCAAAGTAGTTTGTAACCTTGCTTGCAAGTCCGAAGTAGTTTTGTTTCTGTTTTTCTTGAATTTATCTTCTTTCAGACCTGTGATCATTTGCAAAACGATGATAATGGCATTATAAAACATGACATAACAAAGGTTCACAGAAGTTCATTAATTTCAGTTTTTTTGATGGGGACATTGCCCTGTTTTAATTCAACTTGAGACACTAAGCAGCTCGAATACCATCACCAGCATGATCATACAATTCTTCTATCATTCTATACTCAACAATTATTCTATCATTTTTCTACCAACTCGTCCACTTAGTAAGTGTAATGTAACCTTATAAAGTCTTTGTTATAAATAATGTTTTTCCTACTCTGTAATTGCTCTGCAACAATGTCCCTCATGTAAGCAGGAAGATTGTAACTCGTGGAATTTTTGGAAAATACCGGTGCCCGAGATTGAGTTGTAGTATATGCCTTACGGAGAGATATCCATGTATAAAACGAAGCAGTAGAAATTAGAAGTTGCTGATGAACCCTTTCATGAATAGAGAGCATGTCTTCATGGAATCGATAACATTGGCTTATTATGTTTAGCTTGATCGTTTAAAGCCTGAGTACGATCTGTTGCAAAAGTGATCAATGCCCGCTTCTGATTCAAGAGCAAGAAATCCTTAATCATCTGGAGAGAACGATGATGTCTGAAAGTCAGACTTGTTACTTTCGAAAGAAGCAAACGATAGAAACTCACAGGTATCGGAGAATTTATTCTCATGGTCATTCGTTTCATCCTCCGAGGCATCAACCCTTTCATTATCATCCTCAGTTTCGCTGACACTTGCTATGGATTCCATTGAACTAGGCAAGAAGATAATTTCAAAACTGCATCATAAAACCATTTCAATTTAAATTTATGCATATATATTTTTTTAAAAATTCACAAATTAATTATACAATGAAATATCCAAAAAAAAAAATACAAGGGAGTTATAAATAAATTCAAAAGTATCCACGTATATTTTTGAAATTTTTTACTATCACAAAGAAGCTGGTTTTATAAGATATAAAAAAAATATATATATAAGGATGTGTTTTGCCCAATATATTTTTCGTCCAAACCGACTGGCTGGGCCGAGTCCTGGCCCGGTCTCAGCCCCCTCTTTTTCTTTTTTATCTGTGGTGGTTCTGACGCAGCCGGCCCGATCCGGCTGACATAAACAGTACACAAATGAGTTATATTCACTTGCAACAGAAACTGGAAACAAGTGAATTACGATTCACTGCTACTGTAGCTCTGAATTATAATTCACAGCTACTTAGCATGTGAATTATAATGCAAAGGAAAACGGGGAATGAAAAACAAAAAAACTCACCTGATGCGTGGAGACGAGGTCGAAAACGATGGTGATGGCGTGCTCTGGACAACGCTTCAGTTTTTCTTCTCTGTCTGTCTGTGTGTTCCTGGGTTTTTCTGTTCTCTCTAGTTTTCCTGCGTGTTCTTCTATTTTCTGGGAAAAGCCTCCTCCCCTGTCCGTCCTCCTGTTTGCGTCCCCTGTGCACTTCTGGGTTTTTCTACTCTGGTTATATTTTGTTCACCCCCATCCCCCCCGTTTTTTTTCCTGGTGAGATGAAGAAGATGAATAGTGTATATTGAAACGACGCCGTTTTTGGGATGGGAACGGCCGTTTGCAATTTGGTCCTTTAGTTTTTACATTTTGTAATGAAGCCCCTGGATAACATTTAATTGGACGCCTGCATTGTTTCGCCTTGTACGAACAAGTCCTTGGTTTCTGAGTTTTCCAATTCAGTCCTTACTTGACTCTTCAACTTTTAATTCTTTCAAATTTACCCCTAGAAAAATCAATTAAGCTCCCTATAATACCCGATATTTTCACTTTTGTCCTTGTATTTTTATTTCTTGCAATTTTGACCCAAATCGGCCCTAAAATTTGGTAATTGTTCAATTAAGCCCTTGATTTCATTAATTAAATTTCAAGTTCAATTAAGTCTCAAAACGTATCAATTCTTCAATTAAGCCCTTGCTTTGGTTAATTAAACTAATCCAAAGTTTAATCAAGTCCTCAAACTTCCAATTATATTGAATTAACCTTGATTTTAATTTATTCTTCGTTCATTTTATTTTTATTTGTTTTTCATCATCATTTTTTCATTTTTCTTTTCATTTTTTCATCATTTCATCATTTTATTATTATTATATTTTTTTCATCATTTTTATAGAAAATATAGTAAGAATAAAAATAAAAATAAAAATAAAAAATTAAGTTATAACATATATCATTAACATGAATTGTCTTTAACAAAGATATTTTTGTTGGAACAATTATATGTTTCTTATTTAAAAATGATGTTAAGTAAAGACTAATATTATAGTACATATAAGAAACTATGCTGAATCGATGATGTACAACTATCATGATTTATATTAATTATCTTACTTAATTATAATATAGTGTAATTGATGTAAGGAAGTCATATTTTTGGTTCAAATTGCATTGGGGCGGATGGGCCCGCGTCCTTGCTCGGTCTCAGCCTCCTTTTTTTTTTTTCAGAGCGTGTTTGACAGTGTGGTTACGGGTGCTTTTCAAATAATTTTTCGTGCTAAAATACATGTCAATGATGTTTTTTTATTTTTTAAAAATTATTTTTAATATCAGCACATCAAAATGATCCAAAACATACAAATTACATTAAATTTTAATAAATTTTTATTTTTATTTTTTTGAGAATGCAATCTCAACTGAATTCTCAAACATGCTATTAGTAGGCCTGCTATTAGGAGGCCTGATCTGGTGGCTGACAGAAACAAGTGACTTACAATTCACTTGCTACACTAGCAAGTGAATTACAATTCACTGCTACTGTAGCTATGTATTAGAATTCACAGCTACTTAGCATGTGAATTATAATGCAAAGGAAAGCGGGGAATGAAAAACAAAAAAACTCACCTGATGCGGGGAGACAAGATCGAAAACGATGGTGATGGCGTGCTCTGGACAACGTTTCAGTTTTTCTTCTCTGTCTGTCTGTGTGTTCCTGGGTTTTTCTGTTCTCTCTAGTTTTCCTGCGTGTTCTTCTATTTTCTGGGATAAGCCTCCTCCCCTGTTCGCCCCCCTGTTTGCGTCCCCTGTGCACTTCTGGGTTTTTCTCCTCTTGTTATGTTTTGTTCACCCCCATCCCCATTCTCCCCATTTTTCCAGCTTCCCTTCCAGTTCTTTGCTATCCCCACCGTCCGTTCCTTTAGTTCCTCCCTGTATGGTCCTCCAGTTTATCCCCTGGTTTCCTTTTCAGTTTCCCCTTCTGTTTTGTTCTTTTTCTGTGTCAGTGTTCTTCTGCTTCTTCCTTGTCCCCAGTTCCTCTTCAGTTCTGCTGCTCCCCCCTTCTTCCCCTCGGTTCATGGCCTTTCTCTGGCTTTATAAAAGCCAGAGAAGACCAGGCGTTTGTGCCTCAGTAATGGTATGCACCGTGGGAAGCTGGCGTCCGTTTTTTTTTCCTGGTGAGATGAAGAAGATGAATATTGTATATTGAAACGACGCCGTTTTCGGGATGGGAACGGATGTTTGCAATTTGGTGCTTTAGGTTTTGACATTTTGTAATGAAGCCCCTGGATAAAAATTAATTGGACCCCTGCATGTTTGCGCCATGTACGAACCCGTCCTTGGTTTCTGAAGTTTCCAATTCAGTCCTTAATTGACTCTTCAACTTGTAATTCTTTCAAATTTACCCCTATAAAAATCAATTAAGCTCCCTACAATACCCGATATTTTCACTTTGGTCCTTCTATTTTCATTCCTTGCAATTGTGACCTAAATTAACCCCAAACTTTGGTAAATTGTCAATTAAGCCCCTAATTCCATTAATTAAACTAATTACAAGTTCAATTAAGTCCCAAAACTTATTAATTCTGCAATTAATTAAGCCCTTGATTTGGTTAATTAAACTAATTTAAAGTTTAATTAAGTCCTCAAACTTCCAATTATATTGAATTAACCTAGATTTTAATTTATTCTTCATTCATTTCATTTTTATTTTTTATTTCATCACCATTTTTCATTTTCTTTTTCATTTTTTCATCATTTTTTCGTTATTTTTTATTTTTTTCATTATTTTTATAGAAAATATAGTAAAAATAAAAATAAAAGAGTAAAAAATTAAGTTATGATATATATCATTATTGATAACATGAATTGTCTTTAATAAAGACATTATTGTTGGAACAATTATATGTTTCTTATTTAGAAATCATGTTAAGTAAAAACTAATATTATAGTACATAGAAGGAACTATGTTGAATCAATGATGTATAACTATCATGATTTATATTATTTATCTTAATTATAATATGGTGTGATTGATGTTAGGTTTTAGCATTGTTTTATGGGTTTTATCTTTCTAATCATTATGGAAACATACCATCAAAAAATTTGTAAACATATTACTGGAAGATATTTTTAGATCATTTTGATACACTTATATCAAAAATAATATTTTTAAAAAACAATATTATTTTGATATATTTTTAATAAAAAAAAATACTTTAAAAATCAATTATAATTATGTTTCAAAAAAATTTTAAAATTTTTTTTAATATATTTTTAATTAAAAAATCTTTTAAAAAACTAAAACAACTATTATTTTTATATATTTTTAATTAAAAAATACTTTAAAAAACAACTATAAGTATATTACAAAACATTACAAAACGTGCGTTATAAAAGTAAAAACAGAAAGTTCAGTGGACGCCCGGTCAAAGTCTTCCTTGGAAAAAAAGCTCCCTGGCTTTGAAAAAAGGTTCGTGGGAATTTATGTCATTTGATTTTGTGAGTATCGGGTCAGACCCGATCACTGCTGAGAGATGGAGACAGCCGAATGCATGATAATTACGTATTAATTGCCGTGTGGAAATCGTGCCATTTGACTCTGATGTTGATAAAATACAAGAAAACTTTTAGATGCTCAAGCAAGAGCTATAAAAGAAATTTCCTTGCTCCTTTTCCTTTACACGTTACCTTTTTATCTTTGGTACTTATTGCATTACTAATAATTTGCAAGAAGTCATATTCTGTCTCTGAAACAATATTGGCTCTACTAATCGTCAGGCGTCAGTACTTTACTCTTGATCAGCTAACCTTTCCGATTGCTGCAATTTGATCTTTAAAGTCACCAAGTTGGTGGAATCCGACAAACTCCTGAACACCATATAGAAGTAAACAGTGAGATTTTTGCTACTGATTGCATGCATGTAGTTTTCTTCTTCTCAGCAATATTAATTTTTGCATGACAGCAACATTGACACTAAGAAGATTGCCAGAGAAAATAATTGTTACAGGGGATTGTATGCTGTCATGTTTTTGCTAGCAACTCTTCTTTCCTTCTTTGAAACTATATGTAAATTTAGGGGCTGACTTGGAAATTAATAAAAAAAAAAATGATAACCGTGTTTGGGTAGTTGAAAGAAAGTGACGTCTCAGGAATAGCCCTTAAGTTCTGAGTCTGAGACGTCAAACTAAGGCACCTGGAAGCCCGTATTGATCAGTTAACATCTCTCTCAGATCGCTACAATTTCATAGCTGGTGGAATCCAAGCAACCCTTTCGTTATATAGAGTTATAACTAACCTCTTCTTTTGCTTCTTTCTTGTTTCAATTTCATGCCTCTACTCATAACAATAATTTGAAAGCTTTACGTTCATACATATCATTGACAAATTTCTTCTATTTTAGAATGCAGAAGGAAAAAAGTAAACAATCCAAAGATGAAGAAAACGATTCATCCTCACGAAAGAGAAGAAAAGCAGACCTCAGTAAGCCTGTCAGTTTTGTCTCCTAAAAGTAGAAATATGTCGTGCTGAGAGTATAATAATAAAAATTATTCATTGGTCATCTAACAATATTATCGTGTAGCATGTAGTCGTTTTGCTTTCCTTGATGCACAAAATTATTCATTGGTCATCTAACATCATTAACATCTAGCATGTTGTTTTCATGTTTACAGCAATATTAACACTAAGAAGATTGCCCAAGAAAATAATTGTTTGATGGGATTTTATGTTGTCATGTTTTTGCTAGTAAATATTCCTCGCCTCTTTTCTTGTATTAATTTCATTCCTTGACAAATAACTTTGATTTCATTAAAATAAAAAAAACACTTACCAAAGCTTTTATGTTTACATCATTCAGTTAAGTTCCTTCCATCTCTTTGTTAGTTTAAGTCTAGTACATTTGCCCTCGCTCCATTGCAAGTTGGAGTATTTCTATGTAACTTAGATCGGACCCAAATACTTAAGGTCCACACAAGACCCAAAGACATTGGGTTTTTCATGGCTATGAAATCCAAAGACACTTTAGTCTAATATGACTTACTAGATCCAAAATACTTATGTTTGGCATGGTTGAGAGATCAAAGTTGCTTTTGGCTTGCTGGACCCAAGTCATTTAGGTCTAATACGGTTGTCAGACCTAACCAAAAAGAGATAATCAAAGAAAACAAAAGAATGGAGAGGTAATTGTTGGAGTTCCTGTCTGATTCAGTCCTATCTCATGTACCCATGAGTGTTCTCATGTAATTTGTTGTCTATTGAATCTGTCTGGTAATCACTAAATGAAAGAACACTAAATTTTGGAATATCCTAGCAAATATCTTTTGACTTACTGAAAATCCACTGATAAATAATGGAAGTGTTGATCAATGGTCAGAAATGAAGAATTCCACTGACAAATATCACCAATCCGTTTGTTTCTGTGAAAGTTCTATCTCAGCACATTCATATGTATTGCCTCTGGTGATTGCCTTACATGCATTTCTTGCTAGTAATTACAAGAAAGCAGATTCCTTCTCCAATTCATTGCTGCATTGCTAATTTATTGTGCCATAATTTCTGCAGCTTCCATGACCGAGCCAGAATCTTCTCGATCTAGACCAAAAGGGGCCTATGATGTATTTCTGAGTTTTAGAGGAGAAGATAATCGCAAGAATTTTACAGATCATCTATATACTGCCTTAGTCCAAGCAGGAATCCTCACTTTTCGAGATCATAATGAAATTCCTAGGGGTGAAGAAATCTCCAAACATCTCCTCAAGGCAATTCAAGAATCAAAGATATATATAGTGGTGTTCTCAAAAGGATATGCTTCTTCTAGATGGTGTCTTAATGAACTTGTAGAGATTCTTGAGTGCAAAAGCAGGAAAACTGGTCAGATTGTTCTTCCTGTATTCTATGACATTGATCCTTCAGATGTGAGAAAACAGACTGGCAGTTTTGCAAAAGCATTTGATAGCCATGAAGAAAGTTTTAAAGAAAAGGTAAAGGAATGGAGAAAAGCTCTTGAGGAGGCAGGAAATCTAAGTGGATGGAATCTCAATGATATGGAAAATGGGTATGACAGTTCTCTCTAAGATTCACTTGCACGCATTTATGGAGTGATTATACATTAGATTTTACCATGTTAAACAACAAAATATTTTTTTAGCATACTTAATTATCTCTCTATTAATGAGTTGCTTTTGTCAATGAGCAGCCACGAATCAAAATTTATCCAAGTGATTGTCAAGGATGTGTTGAATAAATTGGATCCCAAGAACCTAAATGTTGCTACTCGCCTAGTAGGTATTGATCGCCTTGTCCATACTATTAGTGACTTCCTAGGTGCTGCGACAGATGAGGTTCGCATTGTGGGCATACATGGGATGCCAGGAATAGGAAAGACGACTTTAGCAAAAGTTGTATTCAATCAACTCTGCTATGGATTTGAGGGAAGCTGTTTTCTTTCCAATATCAATGATACATCAGAACAATCTAATGGTCTCGTTCTCTTACAACAACATATTCTTCATGATATTTTGAAACAAAATGCTGGAACTATCAATAATGTTGATAGAGGAATGGTTCTCATCAAGGAACGGCTTTGTCACAAAAGAGTTCTTGTTGTTTTTGATGATGTGGTTCATTTGAACCAACTAAATGCTTTGATGGGAGAGCGAAGCTGGTTTGGTCCCGGGAGTAGAGTAATAATTACAACGAAAGATGAACGCTTGCTTCTTAAAGTGGATCGTACATATCAGGTCGAAGAATTGAAACAGTACGAGTCCCTTCAGCTTTTCAGTTGGCATGCCTTCGGGGATAGCAAGCCAACAAAAGATTATGTTGAGCTTTTGAATGATGTAGTTGATTACTGTGGAGGACTTCCTTTAGCCCTTGAGGTTTTAGGTTCTTGTTTGTCCGGGAAAAACAAATCTAGATGGAAATGTGTAATTGACAAATTGAGAAAAATTTCAAATCGTGAAATTCAGAAAAAACTTAGAATAAGTTTTGACACACTTGATGACCATAAACTAAAGAATACATTTCTTGATATTGCATGCTTTTTTATTGGTAGAAATAAAGAATACGTAGCAAATGTACTAGAAGCCCGTTGTGGTTACAATCCAGAAGATGATTTGGGAATTCTCAGTGAAAGGTCTTTGATTAAAGTTAATGCTTCTGGAAAGATAAGCATGCATGATCTATTGAGAGACATGGGAAGGGAGATCATTCATGAAGAGTCACCTGACCACCCTGGAAAACGCAGCCGAATTTGGCAACATGAGGATGCATGGAATGTACTCAGCAAGCAGATGGTAATTACTAAATGCATACACAAAAGCACAATCATGCACGTTTATCTTTCTTTTCACACGTTTTACTTATAATTATTTAGAAGTTCTAATGACTTTTGTTGCTTTTTTAGGGAACGGAAGTTGTAGATGGTCTAGTGCTGGATGCGAGAGCATCAGAAGATAAATCACTGAGCACGGGATCATTTACAAATATGCGATGCTTGAAGTTACTCCAAATCAATGGAGTACATCTCACTGGACCCTTCAACCTGCTTTCTGAAGAGTTGATATGGATTTGTTGGCTTGAATGTGCTTCAAAATCTTTTCCATCCGATTTATTGTTGGACAACCTAGTTGTTCTTGATATGCAGTATAGTAACATCAAAGAATTTTGGAAGGAAAAAAAGGTGCTAAACATACTACAGTCCTCCAAAATTTGTTGTTTATATTTTCAAGTTAGAACTTTTGATGATTAATTTTTGTTGTTCTCCTCACTGCTGTGACAGATTCTCAACAAGCTAAGAATCCTTAATCTCAGTTATTCAAAGCACCTTGTTAAAACACCAAACTTGCACAGTTCAAGTCTAGAAAAACTCATGCTTGAAGGTTGCTCGAGCTTGGTTGAGGTGCATCAATCTATTAGACATTTGAAGAGACTCGTTTTCTTGAATCTGAAGGGATGTTGGAGGCTAAAGATTCTTCCTGAAAGCATTTGTGAGGTAAAATCTCTTGAAAGTTTGAATATTTCGGGGTGTTCATACCTTGAGAAGTTGCCGGAGCGCTTGTGTGATATTGAATCCTTTACTGAGCTGTTAGCAGATGGAATTGAGAATGAGCAATTTTTATCTTCAATTGAACATTTAAAGTATGTAAGGAAGTTGTCATTGTGCCGATACAATTTCAATCTGGACGCACCATCATCTCCATCCTGGCCTTCACCAATTTCATCATGGATGTCAGCAAGTGTTTTAGATTGGAAAGTTTTGCTGCCAACTTCTTTCACTGGTTGGAGATTATTGAGAAAAATAAGACTTGCTTATTATGGTTTGTCTGAATGCTCACTTAATTGTGTTGATTTTGGTGGTTTGTCCTCTCTCGAAGAATTGAATCTATCAGGAAACAAATTCTTCAGTCTGCCTTATGGCATCAACGTCCTTCCTAAGCTGGGGGTTTTGAGAGTTCGTAATTGCAGCAATCTTGTATCAATCTCAGAGCTTCCCTCAAATTTAAAATTCTTGGATGCAAGCGGTTGCACATCAATGGGAGAGTAAGACTGCCAATCCGGTTAAAAGAAAATGAAAATTTGTCTCTGTATAGGTGTTCAGATTCAATGGAGATTCAGGGCATGGAAGGTCTAAGTAATCATGGCTGGATTCTTTCCTTTGATACCGCCTCCGATTTATCAAATAATAAGAAGAACGTTGTTGAGGTACTATTCTGTCTCTCTTGCACATAAATACTCTCTCTCTCTCTCTGTGTCTATATATATATGTTAGTGTTTGAAATTTAGCACTCTTTCAAATGAATTTATATATGCAGGCATCGTCCAATGGTAGTTATGGATATCATATTCACGACTACGATGTGAAATTGGCTATGAGTATCTATCATTTTAAGTTTCCAAATGGGTTCATCTACCATGGACAAGGATGTTCATTATCATTTCATGTACCTCCAGTTTTCCAAGGGTTGATGTTTTGGGCTCTCTCTACAAGGACTGTTTTTAGTCGGATTCCCAGAATCAATGCTATTATTAGAAAGAAGAGCAACGGTATTCAATTGTTTGAAGCTACACAAGTAGTCGGACACTATTCCCCTCTTAGTTGGGTAAGATACGTAAGTTCAAGTGAGATGGCAATGGAAGAACATTGTGCACACGAAGAATTGGAATTGTATGTGAATTTGGGGAGCGAAGACATTAATGTGAAACAATGTGGGATCCAAGTGATTGTTGATTTGGATTCATTTGAAGGAATAGAGTGGAATCATGGCGTTGACAACCAAGAGTCAGAAGTGAAAAGAGATAGAGTGATACATGTACCGCCATATCATCTATATCATCTGCGTCCTCATCCGCCATATCATCTGCTTCCTCATCCGTTTTATGGTTCAATAGGATTTACTACAATGGAGCAGTGGAAAGATTATTTATTTAATTTCCTATTTCGTTTAGAAACTTTAACCTGAGCTCAATTCGTTGAAGGATTTCGTTTTTGAGTTGGCAACGGTACTCAGGTCTGATATTACCGCCTTGTTGTACAAAACAAACAAACAAATAAATATAAAGCATTGTGTTTTTGGGCTGTTTCCTTTTATACAATGTATCATTTGTTGAAAATAATTTTACTCGAAAGGGAATAAAGAAGGAAAGTTAAATGTGGTGAATGATTAGAAGTTATGATGCATTTGCATAGTTTTATTAACATATATTATATCTTTGGGCAAAAATTAAAAAGTATTAACATCATTCTATGATCAGTCCATGTTAATTATAAATAATTGAAAAGAATTAGTAATTTGGATCTGATCATAAAATTTCATGTTGAACAAAATAGAAAGTTGTGTGAAATCTAAATTGATTAAGGCACATTTGTATTCCATTATAGAAGTAATGATCCTCTTAATTTAATTTATATTAAAATTTATGATTTAAAATTTATGCAAAAAAATATTTTAGTATTTTTATCTATTTACTAAAAAGCAAAGACGAGATCTTAGAAGTGTTTAAATATTTTTAAAAATAAGGTTAAAATAAACTTAGCAAGAATACCAAGGTGATAAAAAGGATAAAGGTGGGGGAATAGAATTCATTTTTTTGATGATATTTTATTTTCTAAGCATATATAATCCAACCTGAGAGGTTAAACTATATACCATCATTATTTAAATAAAAAAAATCAAGGCATTGAAGGGGTTAGATCTCTTAAAAAGTTACCTATCATTGGGTTGTGATTGCTTGAAAAGTTATCCAACTTGGTTGAAATATTGGGCTGTGGTTGCTTAAAATTCTACTAGCCTGATTTTATTGCTTTCATTTTTAGTTTGGCATTACATCTTAGAAGATAAAGTAGGTGTATCACAGATGCAAGTTGGTTTTAAGTTTTTTCAAGCTATTTTCACAGACGCTGTTTCTAGTTAGTATGGTCAAGGGCAATTCTATAATTTCCTGGACCACAGGAAATTTAGTGGTATGGTCAGACATTTATTTTCCTGCTTTATTTCTTTTCTTAGTCATTAAATAAGTGACTTGTTTATGTTTCTTAGATAGGAATCCTCATGCTTTACTACATAGGAATCCAACTGGTTAGCAATAACTCAAGCCCACATAAATATGCTTCTGGTATTTCAATGGAATATGACCAAATTATTATGAATAATGTGCTGCCTTTTACTTTGAGAGTGCGATGCTTTCCTCATCAGGGAGTGTGATTCCTTAAAACCCCAGTGTGATGTTTCGGTTCTTATTCTAGAAGTGATTCCTTGGATCTATTAGTGTTAGTAGTTTTGTTTCTTTTTTCTTTAATTTATATACTCTCAGACTTGGGTTTTCAATTTCTAAAGCCCTAAAACATTATAATCTGCAACTCCAGCAGTAAAAAAAATCAACTACAAACTTCCACAGGATCACCAAATGTAAGTTGTAACTTTTGCAGTCGAATCTAGGTCAACCATCCAGTGCAAAGCTCATTTTTCAAATCATGCAATACTTTTGAAAAAGTCATGTGACATTAGAAACAAGCATATTTGCAAAATGATGATAATGGCATTTTTAAACATGACATAAAAAGGTTAACAGAAGTTTATTAATTTAAACTTTTTGATTAGGACATTGTCCTGATTTAATTCAACTTGAGACACTATGTCGACCAATCAACGTAGACCAACCCTCCACTACCAAAGTTCAGAAAAATCACAAGATCCCATCGATAAAAACTCCAGCCAGATGACCCACTTCCTCACCATGAAATTTCAGAAAATGATTTTTTCCCATTTGAGCATTTGTTCCCATTCAAAATATATGAAATTAAATGAAAAATATTCCACCATACCAGCACATGCATTGCATTCAATTCTATCCTTAACTCCCCTGAAAAAAAAATTCGTGAAGTGAATCCATTTTTAGCTTTCATCCAACCTTCATCCTCACCACCTAAAAAATCATCCAACTTTCATCAAATCCACTTACAACAAACTACATTTCCCTAGCAGCCCAAATACCATCACCACCATGAGCATACAATTCTTCTATAATTCTATAGTTGACATCATTTTTCACTCCCCCGAAAAAACAATCTGCAAAATGAATCCATTATTATCCTACATCAACTAAGAACATCCAATTATCAGTCCAATCTACCAACATAGAGAGAAAAAAATCATTTCCACTTAAATAAATAAATAAAAAAAAACCCTTACTTGTTGACGAATATGCAAGGGCACAACTTCTTTAGAACCAGAAAACTTCGCCGGCGTAACTTTACATGAATCCGCAGCATAAATATCATTAACCTAAACACAAAACCCCCAAATCACAAAACAAAACCCTAACCAAAGCCCCAAAATCCAGAACCAAACACACGCAAACAGCTATCTTACCTTACTATACTGAACAAAGCACTTGAAATCAACAGACCAGGCAGTGAAAAGCAAAGCCAGAACATGAATCGAAACGAGGCCACCAAGAACAATTAAAGCATCAACAATGTCAATGCTCGGCACAATCGTGACCATCCAAATCGCATACAGAATTGCAAATGGCAAAATATCGAATCTCCATGGCCATTTCTTCTTCCTTATCAAATCTACTCTCTCCACTACTTTCCCTCCTACATTAAACGTCAACACCATCGCTGTCCAGGATCGGATTAAACCCTAATCAGTCCAAGAAACTCAAATTAGAACCCTAAAGCGTAAAGCATGGTGGTAATTGGGCTGAGAGAGTGAGAGGAGATCGGAATCGGTTGCGACTCAGAGTGTTGAGTTGTGACTCGGTCGGGTTAGTGGAGGAAACTCCCTAAAGCGTGAAGTATTGATCGCGGTAACGAATTTGAGACAACATAAATAAAGCACCCAAAGTTTGAGGCTTAAAGCAATTATATTATAGTCCTTATAGTTTGTACACATTATTAATTAATCCTTATAGTATAATAAATAACTAATTAGTCCTTATCATTTAAGACATTTTAAAGCAATATTTAATATCATTATTTTTTCTCAAAATCTCATCAAAATTTCAAATCTTCTATTTTTTTTATTTTTCTAATTTCTCAAGAAATAAATAAAGAAAACATATAGAATTAATGAAAGAACTAAATTATTAACGATTTAAATGGAGACATGATTGTTGAATTCATCCGTGATGATAATAATTTTTTATAAAAATTAAAATATTATTTATAAAATGGAAGTATAAATAATTTGTTAATAACTTAATATTATAAATTTTTTTTATAAGCTTACGAGTTAATTTTTATTTTTAATTGAATTAAACTGGATTAATTTTTTTTTAGCCTAGGTTAATTTAAATCTGGTTTTAGTTAAATCTGTAATTAACTCACAGACTAATTTAAATTTTATAATTATACCTCAAGAACACTAGGAAGGTGAGATGAGATAGATAGTGTAGCCAGCAAGGTTTTGGAATTTTACATACTTTATGTGCATATATAGTTGCAAAATTGAAAATAACATTTGTTATTAATTAATAGAGTCTGGGTGCCCAATTCCTTTGATTGGTACAACGCATTCAAAGTGTAATCATAAGAATATAATTCAGTCTTAATTTTTATTTTTATTATATTTGATAAAAAAAAATAAAGAGAGAATGAGAGTGAAGTTTTGGACCCGGCATATTCCAATTATAAAAGCATTAGTTTCTATATTCCAATTTATATTTGCCGGCTAAGATAGAATAATGTATTAATAATTTACATAAAAGATTATAAAGAATGAATAAGTATTTTAAATTTCGGAAAAAAAATTCACAAATAACTTGTATTATTAAAAAAATTATAATAATTATGATCAAAATCAAGCCCTTAATTATCAAATTGTACAAGTTTTGCAAGATATAAATTTAAAACAATGAAAATTTTAAGGTATAGATTACTAGAATGTATAATTTTATATTTTTTTAAACTCGTGAAATTGATCCGATTTTACCGAGTTTGAACGAGTTTCACCAATTTTATTAATTTTCGAGTTTTAATTTAATTTAACACGTTAGATACATGTTGACTTGAATTATAATATCATAAGATTTTAAGAATCAGTTTTTTTTATTTTTTTTTGACAACATTGCTTATGAGCATTCAATAAAATGATTTAAATCTCCAATAATGTCTGAAAAAATTGATTAAGATTTGAAAAATATAGTTCATCTTCTAGACCTGACAGAGATTCAGAACAACATGCATGCATGCATGGAGAATATATACTTTTTTTTTATTGCTTTAACCATCAATCGACATTCATATTCTCCAGGAATTAAGCACAGGTGAGCTGGATGGATCGGATCACAAGGGATTTGCACAGGTGAGCTGTTAGTGACAAGATAAAGTGTACTGATTTAAGTTAAAGCTACAAAAAGGAAAAAGGTGGAACACAGCACAGCTTCCTTTTGCTTGTGCTCATACATTTTCAGATGAGCTTTTTCAAAGATGGAACTCTGGGTGGGTCCACACGTTAACTCACTGAAGCTCAATAATTGGCTTCTCCTTCTTTTGTTGAAGTTTTTAGTTATATGCAGCACTAATCAAAATAAATTAATTAAATTAAATTAAATTAAAAAGAACTATGAACTATCAGTAAAGTTGTTCCTTCCTTCCTTCCTAGCAACTTCTTTCTTGTCAAACAACACGACTATTTTCCTTTCCACATCTCATCACAATGAACTAGCTTAACCTATACTCTTCTCTGATCTGTGCTTCTTCTTCTTCTGAATACTGCCACAGCAAACCAGCACTTGAAGAACATCGATCATTAGCTGAATCCAGGTATATTATTTTTTGTTCTTCACATGTTATTATTGTTTGGATCTTTTAAGTGCCAAAACAAGTTGTAGAAATTTTATTGAGAGACTTCGGAGTTAGGATCATATTCCATAGTTCCCAAAACAAATTAAATTTGTCTTTCTCAGTTTCTATAATCCTTAAATTCATTGTTTTTTCTTTTTAATTTCTCTACTGTTTTTAACTTGTTATTTCAGTTTCAACCTTCCCTTTTACAATTATGTAACCTCCATTAATTTATATTCAATATTTTGACCCTGATCGATCCATTTTGGCATCATGTTGACAGATCCTTTTCTTTTCTTTTGTACAGAGCCACTGATCAAAATGCTTCGACGGGATGGTCCGGTTTTGCATCGTGTTGACACATCTTTTTGGGAATATGTTGAAAAGATGGATGATCGTAGAATGAGGTGTAAGTTTTGTGGGCATTTTTTTGCCGAAGGTACTTCCATTACGAGGATCAGATTCCATTTAGCAGGAGTGACAGGCCGTGGTGTTAAAATTTGTGGACAAGTGCCTCGAGATGTCCAAGACGCAGCCCTTGCAGCAATTGATGGCCCTCCAGAAAAGAAAGTTAAAACTGTAGCAGGCTCAAGCAATAACGAGGTCACGAATGCAATTTCAGCTTCAGCACAACAACAGAACAATGAAATGATGATGGCACAACAACGAGGAGATTTTTGGCTCGAAGATTTGATGGCTAGCATCCCTGTTGAAGACATGGAGCTTCTGGAGAGAGGTAGATTTCATGAGAGGCCATCATTTAATCAAGCTGATGAGCATCGAGGAGATCCATCCCAACCAACACATGATCAACTCTGTTCTCCATCAGTAATCAATGATGCCACCATGAATGTTGCACAAAACGTAGTTGGAGTTCAGGGCAT
This sequence comes from Populus simonii, assembly GCA_007827005.2. Taxonomy (NCBI): domain Eukaryota; kingdom Viridiplantae; phylum Streptophyta; class Magnoliopsida; order Malpighiales; family Salicaceae; genus Populus; species Populus simonii. The sequence goes on from CM017482.2 coordinate 54,288, forward strand.
GGAACAAGGTGGGGAGGAAGAGAGACTTTGTTCGCATTTAGACATGGACAATACCATGGAAAACACTGGTGAAGGATCTGTTCAGCATGTTGACAGAATTGTCTCTCCTTGGAGACACGCGATTGATGAAAATTATAGTAGAAGAGGTGCAACAGAAAGATTAGTGCAGCCTGGCGTAGGTGCAAGCTCTTCTGGAGGCAATGTGATTCATCATGGCATTTCAACCAGTCCACAAGAGCAAAACAATGAAGTCGACAATTTGACAGGAGATGCAACAAGGATACAAGCACCAGAAATGTATGAAAAAAGCTTGCAGGAGATGCGTACTTTCTTAATGAAGGATGATATAGAGAATGGGATTGGAGGAGTAGCGCAGCCTGGTGCAGGGGCACGCTTTTCTGTAGGGCTTAAACACAACACAAGTGAGACTAGAGGAGCTCCTCTACCTACTGGCTCTACAAAGCTAGTGGGTCGAGCATTTAAAGAGAATAGGAATGTTATATGGTCTTGGTTGATGGACGATGAAGTCTCAACCATTGGCATTTACGGGATGGGAGGAGCTGGTAAAACCACAATGCTGAAACATATCTATAACAAGCTTCGACGAATTGCAGATATTTCTCATCATGTTTACTGGGTGACCGTATCTCGAGATTTCAGCATTGATACATTGCAGAAGAAGATCGCAAAACATATAGATGTATCTCTTTCCAATGAAGAGGAGGAGTTGCACATAGCTGCAGAATTGTCACAAGAACTAATGGAGAAACAAAAATGGATTCTTATTTTAGATGATTTGTGGAACTCTTTTGAGCTACACGAAGTGGGGATTCCTGTCCCATTAAAAGGATGCAAGTTGATTATGACAACTCGATCAATAGAGATTTGTCGACAGATGAATTGCCGAAACAATATCAAAGTGAATCCTCTTTCTAATGGAGAAGCTTGGACTTTGTTCATGAAGATGCTTGGACATGACACACGACTTTCTCCCGAAGTGGAACAAATTGCAAAATCTATCACAAGGGAGTGTGATGGTTTGCCGCTGGGAATTAAAACAATTGCTGGAACCATGAAGGGGGTAGATGACATCCACGAATGGAGCAGTGCTTTAGAGGACCTCAGACAATCAAGAGTTATGCAAGATAAAGTGGAAGAGGAGGTATTTAAGATATTGAGATTTAGTTACACCCACCTAAGTGATAGAGCTCTACAACGATGTTTCTTGTACTGTGGATTATTTCCTGAAGACTTTGTGATCCCTAGAGAGAATCTGATAGATCATTTGATTGATGGGGGAGTGGTAAAAGGTCAAAAGAGTAGGGAGGCAGAAATTAACAAAGGCCACACAATGCTTAATAGACTTGAAAATGTCTGCCTATTAGAAAGATTGGATGGTGGTAATTATTTCAGGATGCATGACTTGATTAGGGATATGGCTATCCAAAAACTGCAAGAGAACTCTCAAGCCATTGTTGAAGCTGGTGAACAATTAGAAGAATTGCCGGATGCAGAGGAGTGGACTGAGAAACTTACGACCGTTTCACTAATGCACAACCGAATTGAAGAGATTTGTTCCAGCCATTCAGTGAGGTGTCCAAATCTGTCAACCTTATTGCTATGTAATAATCGTAGGTTGCGATTCATTGCGGGTTCATTTTTCGAGCAAATGCATGGGCTCAAGGTCCTCGATCTGTCTGACACAGCTATTGAATGTTTGCCTGATTCTGTCTCTGATTTGGTGGGTCTCACTTCATTGTCGCTCAACAATTGTAAGAGGTTAAGCCGTGTACCATCATTGAAAAAGCTCAGGGCACTGAAGAGGTTAGATCTCTCTCATGCTCCACTTGAAAAGATTCCTCATGGCATGGAATGTCTATCCAACCTGAGGTATCTAAGAATGAATGGATGTGGTGAAAACAAGTTTCCCTGTGGGATATTACCTAAACTCTCTCGCCTGCAAGTCTTTATACTAGAGGAAAGGGATCTTAATGCTGGTAGAATGGGTAAGGAAATATATGCTCCAGTAACAGTTGAAGGAAAGGAAGTAGGATGCTTGAGGAAGTTGGAAAGTTTGGAATGCCATTTTGAAGATCACTCTAACTACCTGGAGTATCTCAAATCTCGGGATGAGACCCAATCACTAAGCACATACAAAATTGTTATAGGACAGATCAAGGCACATGAACTTTGGGAATTCAAGTACAGTGGTCAGGGAAGTAAAATGGTTGTTTTGGGTAATTTGAATATCAATAGAGATGGAGATTTTCAGGTCATCTCCTCAAATGACATTCAAAAACTAATTTGTAGATGTATCGATGCGAGAAGTTTAGGTGATGTTTTGTCATTGAAGTATGCAACTGAACTGGAGTATATCGAGATTTTGAATTGCAATAGCATGGAGAGCTTGGTTTCATCTTCTTGGTTATGCTCTGCTCCACTACCACAGCCATCTCCATCTTATAATGGTATATTTTCTAGTCTTAAACGGTTTTATTTTTCTGGTTGTAAGGGTATGAAGAAGTTGTTCCCTCCTGTCTTGCTGCCATACCTTGTAAACCTGGAAACGATTATTGTTGAAGGATGTGAGAAAATGGAGGAGATAATAGGTGGAGCAAGATCGGATGAAGAAGGGGATATGGGTGAAGAAATCAGCATCAGAAACACCGAATTCAAACTCCCAAAGTTGTCAGGACTGTACGTGGAAAATTTACCAGAACTAAAAAGCATTTGTAGTGCAAAACTGATTTGCGATTCTCTCCAAATAATTGGAGTATGGAATTGTGAGAAGCTGAAGAGGATGGGAATTTGTCTTCCGTTACTTGAAAATGGGCAGCCATCTCCTCCCCCTTCTCTTGAAGAAATCAAAACATATCCAGAAGAATGGTGGGAGTCAGTAGTGGAGTGGGAGCATCCTAACACTAAGGATGTCCTTCGTCCTTTTGTAAGGTTTGGACAAGCTGGGTAAGCATCGTTCTTTCTGAATCTCTCAATTTGCTTTTAATTTAAGTCTAATGAATTAGAATCAATTGTACTTGGTGTGGAATCGAATGACTCACTCTCATCTTTTTATTGGCTTCAAATTTTATGGCTTTAAATTACTAATTGGTGATCTTTCTATTTAATAAAGATTAATGGAAAGAAAGCATATTGCCTCTTCCCAATTCACTATCATCAAATATTCATCTCAAGTTTATGGCACTGCAAAATGTTTGTTTGCTTCTCATTCCTTTTTGCATCAAACATCCAGATTGGTTCAAATGAAATGTCCTTCATTTATATTGCCAGTTTATATATAATGAGCACAAATAATCTTTTTCAATTATTTTTTTGTAATTAAAATTTAACATTATATATCCATCCTATCAAATTTCTCCACGATGAACATCTAAAAAAAAATTATATTAATTTATCATTAAAGTAACCTAATAAAAGAAATAGATCTATCCTGCAAGTCACCTTAAATCACCGACTAGTAATAAATTATTTTTTCAAAGTAAAGGGGAATCACTATTCACATGTAATACACATTGTATTAATTTTTTTTTTTGCACTTTTTTTACTTTTTTTTCACCACAGTGTATTATTTTCCTTTTTTTTTTGTTTTTCCAACAGTAATTTTATTCTTTTTTTTCTTCTTTTTTTTGGTTTTTTTATTTCAAAATTATCTTTGTTAATTTTATATTTTTAATGTTGAGCTGGTTAAAAATTTTGCTTTGTAATTTTTTTCTTTTAAAATACTGTGAATTGCTATGGTGTTTTCCCACATGGTTTTTCTATTTTATTTTTTTTATTTTTTAAAATTATATTTGTTGATTTTATTTTTTTAATATTGAGCTAATTGTGAATTTAGTTTTGTAATTTTTTTCTTTAAAACATTGTTAATTGCTACAATATTTCTCCACATGGTTTTTTTTGTTTTTTTTTATGATTTTCTCCAAAATTATCCTTTTCGATTTTATTTTTTTAATATTAAGCTGGTTAATAATTACAGTTACAATATGTGAGGAAATAACTGTAGCTTTCCTCGTAAATTACTGTGGATTGCTACAATGTTTTTTTCCCACATGGTTTTTTCCTGTTTTGTTATGTTTTTTTTTTCTAAAATTATCTTTGTCAATTTTATTTTTTAAATATTAAGCTTGTTAAGAATTACAATTACAAGTACATACAAGTAAGGCTAAATCATGTGGGGAAAACACTTAACTTTCCTCACAAAACACATGTAACTTTCCTCACACTAACACAATATTTAACGTGGTTCGGCAAAACCGTCTACATCCACGGGAGAGAGTCCATATTATTTAGAGATAGAGAAAGGATACAATAAATACATGGAGGAGGATCACTCAACTCCCAGCTCACACACTCTGCTGCTTTCAATCTATTTTTTTATGATTTTCTCCAAAATTATCTTTTTCGATTTTATTTAAAATATTGAGCTGGTTAATAATTACAGCTACAATATATGAGAAAAACATTGTAGCTTTCCTCACAAATTACTATGGATTGTTATAATGTTTTTCCCCATGGTTTTTTTTTCCTGTTTTGTTATGTTTTTTTTTAATTGTCTTTGTCAATTTTATTTTTTAAATATTAAACTTGTTAAGAATTACAATTACAAGTAAATACAAGTAAGGCTAAATCATGTGGGGAAAACACTCTAACTTTCCTTACAAAACACTATGGATTGATATAGTTTTTCCTCACATAATTTTTTTCTAGTTTCTTTTGTATTTTCTTTTTTTTTTGTAATATTTTTTTCTAAAATTATCTTTATCAATTTTTTTAAAATATTAATCTAATTTCAATTAAACTTTATAATAAAATTTAATCATATTAGAAAAACACTATAACTTTCCCAATATTAAAGTAACCCAATAAAAAGATACATCTACTCAGTGGTATAAGTCACCTTAAATCACCCACCAGTAATAAATTTCTTTTTTCAAACTACAGGGGAATTGCTATTCACATGTAATCCACATTGTATTACTTTTTTTGGTTTTTTCTTCTTCTTCTTTTTTTTGCACTTTTTCCTTTTTTTTATATATTTTTTCACCAGTATATTACTTTTTTTTTCCCAACAGTAATTTCTTTTTTTTTTGTTTTTTTATTTCAAAATTATCTTTATTAATTTTATATTTTTAATATTAAACTGGTTAAAAATTTTGCTTTATAATTTTTTCCTTTTAAAATTCTGTGAATTGCTACGGTGTTTTCTCACATGGTTTTTCTATTTTATTTTTTTATTTTTCAAAAATATATTTGTTGATTTTATTTTTTAATATTGAGCTAATTGTGAATTTAGTTTTATAATTTTTTTCTTTAAAATATTATTGATTGCTACAATGTTTCTCTATATGGTTTTTTTATGATTTTCTCCAAAATTAGCTTTTTCAATTTTGTTTTTTAATATTGAGCTGGTTAATAATTACAGTTACAATATGTGAGGAAATCACTATAACTTTTCTCGCAAATTACTGTGGATTGCTATAATGTTTTTTTCATGTTTTGTTATGTTTTTTTTTTCTAAAATTATCTTTGTCAATTTTATTTTTTAAGTATTAAGCTTGTTAAGAATTATAATTACAAGTACATACAAGTAAGGCTAAATCATGTGGGGAAAACACTGTAACTTTCCTCATAAAACACTATGGATTGATATAATTTTTACTCGCATTGTTTTTTTCAGTTTCTTTTGTGTTTTTTTTTTGTAATATTTTTTTTCTAAAATTATCTTTGTTGATTTTATTTTTTTAATATTGAGCTGGTTAGAATTTAACTTTATAATAAAACTTAATCATATGGGGAAAGCATTGTAGCTTTCCCCACAAAACATTGTGGATTGCTATAGTGTCTCTTCATATGGTTTTTTGCTTCTGATTTTTTTAAAATTATTTTTGTCAATTTTATTTTTTAATATTGAGCTGGTTGAGAATTACAATTATAAGTCATTATAAATAAGGCTAAATTATGTGGGGAAGCATTGTAGTTTTCATCACAAAACACTATGAATTGTTAAAGTGTTTCCAACAAGGGTTTTTTTTCCTTTTTTTGTGTTTTTTTGTTATATTTTTTTTTGTCTCAGCCGATTTTATTTTTTTAATATTAAGCTGATAGAAAATTTAGCTTTGTAATTTGTTTTTCTTTAAAACACTGTGAATTGTTGCAGTGTTTCCCCACATGATTTCTTTTTTGTGATTTGTTCCAAAATTATCTTTGTCGATTTTTTTTAATATTGAGTTGGTTAAGAATTATAATTACAATAAAACTAAATCCTATGGGGAAAGCGTTGTTATTTGTTTTTTTTCTAAAATTATCTTTGTCGATTTTTTTTTAATATTAGTTGATTACAAATTTAACTTTGTAATTTTTTTTAAAATACTGTGAATTGCTGTAGTGTTTTCCCACATGATTGTTTTTTATGTTTTTTTTTCCAAAATTATCATTATCGATTTTTTTTTTAAATATTGAGTTGGTTGAGAATTATAATTAAACTAAAACTAAATCATATGGGGAAAGCGTTGTTGTTTTCCTTATAAAAAACTGTAGATTGCTATAGTATTTCTCTAAATGGTTTTTTTGATGATTTTTTCTAAAATTATCTTTGTTGATTTTATTAGGAAAAACACTGTAGTTTTCCTCACAAAACATTGTCAATTGCTACAACGTTTTTTCTCATGATTTTTTTCCTTCCAAAATTATCTGTCAATTTTTTTTAATATTAAGTTTGTAGAAAATTTAGCTTTGTAATTTTTTTTATTAACAAAAAAGTTAAATCATATGGCGAAAGCACTGTATCTTTCCTCACAAAACACTGTGGATTGCTACAAGTCATTTTGTTTAGTCTCTAAGTTTTTTATCACCAACATAACTTTTCTTTTCCGTCATAAAATATTGACTCTATCATAGTTTTAGTTTTTATTACTTATCTAATACTGATTTATAATTATAACACTATCAAGTATATTTGATTTATAAACCCGCGGCAGCCAGTGCATGCCATCTCAAATATAAAAGAGAAAATAAAGGAAAGATAGATAGTCCTGGGTTCTTATTACATCCTCCAGTTATAATCAGAAGAACAGAAGCAGGTTGCTCGAGGAAGTCGGAAACTTTGGAATGCCATTTTGAACAAGTCTCTGACTTCGCAGCGTTTCTCAAATCTCAAGCACCGGGCATGACAAAAATTTTGCCCGATTGTGAAACGAATGTGAATATAAGATAATGAATACAAATTTTCACACAAGTAAAGCACTCGGGTTTTAATCACTTCAGAATCAGCAGTGGAGATTTTCAGGTTTGTGCGATGTTTCATCATTGAAATATGCAACAGAACTGGATGTCATTATCAAGAAACATTAAGGAATGTGATAGCATGGAGAGCTTGCTTTCATCTTCTTGGTCTTGTTGAGCTTCATCACCATTGCCATCTAGTGGTATGATTTCTGTTCTGAATCGCTTTGCTTGTTATGGATGAAACCTGGAAGAACTTAAAGTATACTGCTGTGACAAAATGGAGGATATAATAGCAACATGAGATGAAGAAGGGATTATGGGAGAAGAAAGCAGCTGCTGTTCCACCACAAAAGTTCATTCTCCCAAAGTTAAGGATTCTGAGATGGGGATATTTACCTGAACTTGCAAGCATTTGTAGTGCAAAACTGATTTGCGATTCTCTCCAACATACTAATTTTTCTTCAGTTGCTTGACAATGACTAGCCATCTCCTCCTTCTCTTGAAAAAATCTATGTAAAAACCAAAAAATAGAATGGTGGGAGTAAGTGGAAGCATCTTAATGCCAAGAATGTCCTTTTACCCTTTTCGTGGTTTTGGGACCCAACTATGTATCGCCACCTACGTCTTGGTGAGCATGTTTTCATTCCTTTCTCTGTATCTGCCCTTAACTTTGGATTAGTCACAACCACAGCCACTCACAATTGATCTGTATGATTTCAAAGTAGTTTGTAACCTTGCTAGTCCGAAGTAGTTTTGTTTCTGTTTTTCTATCATTCTTCTACCAACTCGTCCACTTAGTAAGTGTAATGTAACCTTATAAAGTCTTTGTTATTAATAGTGTTTTTCCTACTCTGTAATTGCTCTGCAACAATGTCCCTCATGTCAGCAGGAAGATTGTAACTCGTGGAATTTTTGGAAAATACCGTTGCCCGAGATTGAGTTGTAGTCTATTCCTTACAGAGAGATGGTTCCGCCGTAATAACAAGATGATAAGTGGATTGAAATGTGCACAAAAGTACAGATACGATCAAGATTCTTCCATTCGTTCCAATTTCTTTGCCAGAAGTGACGCTGTGTTAACGTATTGCATTTCGCAGTACTGGTGTATGATTTGTAAGCAATGCATCTTGTATTGGAAGTTAGAGGTACTCGAGAAAAGCCCCTTGTTAATGAAAGCTTGTGTAATTTTGATGGTGGTGTTTTTGAGTTGCAATCGGAAATGGCTCTTGCATTATCATCTGGAGAGAACGATGATGTCTGAAAATCAGACTTGTTACTTTCGAAAGAAGCAAGCGATAGAAACTCACAGGTATCGGAGAATTTATTCTCATGGTCATTCGTTTCATCCTCCGAGGCATCAACTCTTTCATTACCATCCTCTGTTTCGCTGACACTTGCTATGGATTCCATTGAAATAGGCAAGAAGATAATTTCAGAACTGCATCATAAAACCATTTCAAATAATATCTTACATCATTAATTTTTCAGTTTCGCAACACAAATTTTTAAGGCAAGGAACCATTCAGTTCATAAAAACAATGCGACAACCAGACTGGGAAGTTAGACGTTGCCTATGACAGCCTGTGTTTTTCACAAAGTCCTGAATGAGCTTATGCTATGGTATATTTTTAATATTTTTAATTTAGATATTATTAAATATTTAAATATTTTTAGGTAAATATTACTAAAAAAAAAAAGCTATAGATGAATAAACTAATAAAATAAATTTAAATTTATGTATATATATATTTTTTAAAATTCACAAATTAATTATACAATAAAATATTAAAAAAATACTTCATGATATCACAATGGTTTGGTAAGATATATATAAAAACAATATAAGGATGTGTTTTGCCCAATATATTTTTTGTCCAAACCGGCTGGCTGGGCCGAGTCCTGGCCCGGTCTCAGCCCCCTCATTTTCTTTTTTTTTCTGTGGTGGTTCTGACGCAGCCGGCCTGATCCGGCTGACATAAACAGGAAACAAATGAGTTACAATTCACTTGCTACAGAAACAGGAAACAAGTGAATCGATTCACTGCTACTGTAGCTATGAATTATAATTCACAGCTACTTAGCACGTGAATTATAATGCAAAGGAAAACGGGGAATGAAAAACAAAAAAAACTCACCTGATGCGGAGAGACGAGGTCGAAAACGATGGTGATGGCTTGCTCTGGACAACGCTTCAGTTTTTCTTCTCTGTCTGTCTGTGTGTTCCTGGGTTTTTCTGTTCTCTCTAGTTTTCCTGCGTGTTCTTCTATTTTCTGGGAAAAGCCTCCTCCCCTGTTCGTCCTCCTGTTTGCGTCCCCTGTGCACTTCTGGGTTTTTCACCTCTGGTTATGTTTTGTTCACCCCCATTCTCCCCGTTTTCTTTACGGGTGAGATGAAGAAGATGAATAGTGTATATTGAAACGACGCCGTTTTTGGGATGGGAACGGCCGTTTGCAATTTGGTCCTTTAGGTTTTGACATTTTTTAATGAAGCCCCTGGATAACATTTAATTGGACCTCTGCATTTTTTCGCCTTGTACGAACCAGTCCTTGGTTTCTGAGTTTTCCAATTCAGTCCTTAATTGACTCTTCAACTTTTAATTCTTTCACATTTACCCCTAGAAAAATGAATTAAGCTCCCTACAGTACCCAGTATTTTCACGTTTGTCCTTGTATTTTCATTCTTTGCAATTTTAACCCAAATCAGCCCCAAACTTTGATAATTGTTCAATTAAGCCCCTGATTTCATTAATTAAATTAATTCCAAGTTTCATTAAGTCCCAAAACTTATCAATTCTTCAATTAAACCCTTGCTTTGGTTAATTAAACTAATCCAAAGATTAATTAAACTTCCAATTATATTGAATTAACCTTGATTTTAATTTATTCTTCATTCATTTCATTTTTATTTGTTTTTCATCATCATTTTTTCATTTTGTTTTTCATTTTTTCATCATTTTATTATTATTATTACTATTATTTTATTATTTTCATTATTTTTATAGAAAATATAGTAAAAACAAAAACAAAAATAAAAAAATCAAAAATTAAGTTATGATAGACATCATTATTGATAACATGAATTATCTTTAAAAAAGATATTTTTGTTGGAATAATTATATATTTTTTATTTAGAAATGTTAAGTAAAGATTAATATTATAGTACTGAGTACATAAAAGGAGCTATGTTGAATCAATGATGTAGAACTATCATGATTTATATTAATTATTTTACTTAATTTTTTTTTTTTGGTAACTCGGGGTGTCCGAGCCAGCTTACGCGCACCACAACTAAACTCCAGATTCACTGAATACCCTGTAAGCTTAGTAGATAGGTAAGATACCACGGGGGTAACAGACATGTACGTTAACGCTCGAACCTAGATGACAGAGGTAAGGAGTTAGGTTTTATATTAATATATTTTTAATCATGATAATATTACAACGTTTTGTAATATCTTTTTAATCATTATAATATTACTACGTTGTAATATCTTTTTAATCATGACGCCCAGTCAAAGTCTTCCTTGGGAAAAAAGCTCCCAGGCTTTGAAAAAAGGTTGGTGGAAAAAATGCTCAAGCAAGAGCTATAAAGAAATTTCCTTTCTCCTTTTCCTTTACACGTTACCTTTTTATCTTTGGTAATTATTGCATTACTAACAATTTGCAAGAACTCATATTCTGTCTCTGTAACAATATTGGCTCTACTAGTCTTCAGGCGTCAGTACTTTACTCTTGATCAGGTAACCTTTCCGATTGCTGCAATTTGGTGGGATCCGACCATCTCATAAACACCATATAGAGGTAAACAGTGAGATTGTTGCTACTGATTGCATGCATGTAGTTTTCTTTGTTTTCATCTTCTCAGTAATATTAGTTTTTGCATGACAGCAATATTGACACTAAGAAGATTGCCAGAGAAAATAATTGTTACAGGGGATTGTATGCTGTCATGTTTTTGCTAGCAACTCTTCTTTCCTTCTTTGAAACTATATATAAATTTAGGGACTGACTTGGAAATTAATAAAAAAATAATAACCGTGTCTGGGTAGTTGAAAGAAAGTGACATCTCAGGAATAGCCCTTAAGTTCTGAGTCTGAGACGTCAAACTAAGGCAGCTGGAAGCCGTATTGATCAGCTAACATCTCTCTCCGATTGCTACAATTTCATAGCTGGTGGAATCCAACCAACCCTTTCGTTATATAGAGGTATAACTAACCTCTTCTTTTGCTTCTTTCTTGTTTCAATTTCATGCCTCTACTCATAACAATAATTTGAAAGCTTTACGTTCATACATATCATTGACAACTTTCTTCTATTTTAGAATGCAGAAGGAAAAACGTAAACAATCCAAAGATGAAGAAAACGATTCATCCTCGCGAAAGAGAAGAAAAGCAGACCTCAGTAAGCCTGTCAGTTTTGTCTCCACAGGTAAAGTAGAAATATGTCGTGCTGAGAGCATAATAATAAAAATTATTCATTGGTCATCTAACAATATTATCGTGTAGCATGTAGTCGTTTTTCTTTCCTAGATGCACAAAATTATTCATTGATCATCTAACGTCATTAACATCTAGCATGTAGTCGTTTTTGTTTTCATGTTTACAGCAATATTAACACTAAAAAGATTGCCAAAGAACATAATTGTTAGATGGGATTTTATGTTGTCATGTTTTTGCTAGTAAATCTTCCTCGCCTCTTTCTTGTTTTAATTTCATAAATAAAAAAACACTTGCCAAAGCTTTTATGTTTACATCATTCAGTTAAGTTCCTTTCAACTCGTTTTTAGTTCAGTATATTTGCCCGTGATCTGCTGCAAGTTGAAGTATTTCCCAAATAACTTGAATTAAGCGTGAGTGTTAAGCTCAAATACTATGGATCTGGCAGTTCAAAGTGCTTGAGTTTGACATAATTTAGATGGTTATTAAACCCAAAATACTTGGGTCTGATGTGGTTCGCGGACCCAAGTCATTTAGATCTAACACGGTTATTAAACCTAATCAAAGAGAGATAATTAAAGAAAACACAACTAGATATTTAGGCCATGTTTGTTTCCCGGAAAGTGGTTTCCGGGAAACTACTTTCCAAACTTTCCTGTGTTTGTTTGTTATTAGAAAAGTTGGTCAATGGAAAACACTTTCCAATCAAAGAAAAATTTAGCTTGGTTTCCAAGAAAGTGTTTTCCTGGAAAATTTGGGCGGAAAATACTTTCTGAAAGTTATGAAAAATTTGAAAATGTCATTATTTGCTGATTATATTAAATTTGGTCCTCAAACTTTTGATTGTTATATATATATATATATATATATATATATATATATATATATATTTTGTTTTGAATATTTATTTTTCAATTTCATCTCTTAAAATTTAATTTTTATATTAACTTTGATTCTCATTTTTATAATTGTTATTTGTTTTTCCCTTATCATTTTCTTATTGAAATTTTTTATTTATCAAATTTGATTCTCATTCTTTTGATTGTTACTTATTTTAAGAAGATTGCCAAAGAACATTATTGTTAGATGGGATTTTATGTTGTCATGTTTTTGCTAGTAAATCTTCCTCGCCTCTTTCTTGTTTTAATTTCATTCCTTGACAAATAACTTTTATTTCATTAAAAAATAAAATAAAAACACTCGCCAAAGCTTTTATGTTTACATCATTTAGTTAAGTTCCTTCCATCTCTTTGTTAGTTTAAGACTACTACATTTGCCCTCGCTCCATTGCAAGTTGGAGTATTTTCCAAGTAACTTGGATCATACTCAAATACTTAAGGTCTCACAACCACACAAGACCCAAAGAAGACACTGGGTTATGAGACCCAAAGAAGACATTGGATTTTGCATGGCTATGAGACTCAAGGTGCTTTGGTCTAACATGACTTACCAGACCCAAGATACCTATGTTTGGCATGGTTGGGAGACCGAAGTTGTTTTTGGCTTACTGGACCCAAGTCGCTTGGATCTAACACGGTTGCTAGACCTAACCAGAGAGAGATAATCAAAGAAAACAAAAGAATGGAGAGGTAATTGAGTCTGGCTAGACCCAACGTTGCCAGACCCAAGATACTTAGGTCTAGAAACCATGCCAGACCTAAGTCATTGTTAAAAAGTTAAAATATATTTTTAACCTTAAAAAAAATAAAAAATAAACTTTGCATATATGGGTATTTTTATTCTTTCAAATTGTTTTTTATGTAATTTTCTATAATCATGAGGGGCATTTATGTTTACATGGGTCTGGCAACAATGTCAGACTTACATTACATGTCAAACCTAAGGTGATTGGGCCTAATGTGTTTGCTAGACCCAAGTCGCTTGGGTCTGGCTTGTTTTCTAGACCCAACTATCTTAGATCTAGCATGGCTGTCAAACCCAAGGCGTTTGAGTCTGGGGTGGTTTAATTGAAAAGAAAGAAAATATTATTTTAATAAAAAAATAACATGAACACTTGATAATCTAATGATCTAAGGTTTGACGACTATGATAAAAGATTTTGTCACCCTAATAAAGCTAAGAATAAGCTCTTTAATAGGATTAGTAAAAACTTTCTTAGCTATTTTTCAAACTGAAAATTTTTTGTTTTCATGTTTACAGCAATATTAACACAAAGAAGATTGCCAAAGAAAATAATTGTTAGATGGGATTTTATGTTGTCATGTTTTTGCTAGTAAATCTTCCTCGCCTCTTTCTTGTTTTAATTTCATTCCTTGACAAATAACTTTGATTTCATTAAAAAAAAAACACACTTGCCAAAGCTTTTATGTTTACATCATTCAGTTATGTCCCTTCATCTCCTTTTTAGTTCAAGATTATTATTAAATTAGCAATCAAAATCAGTTTATTTAGTTTATCATTTGCAAGTTCATGATTTGCTGTCAATATATATAAATAATGAAAATCAAGGAAATTTATTAAGCTGCCCATCTAGTGGATGGAAATCCAGCATAACAAAGAAAAGATAAACAAAAGTTATAGAGGAATGTAGCATTATAAATTACAGACACTAATTACTCCTTGTCGATACACACTCCCTATTTCTTAACAGATCCATACTAGTATATATAAAACTAGAATTATAGGAACAAATTCAAGATGCAACCTTGTGAAAGAAAAGACAGAAAACATATTCCCAATCCAAAATGATAGCTTCAAATATGAATTTGTTCCTAGTATGCCAAACAAGCCAGACTATTCCATAGAAAAATCCTTGCCATTTTTTAAACAAATCATCTAAGAAGGTATGCATCATGAAAGGCCCACCAGCTAACTATATATTATGTTCCAGAAATTCCAAGATATTGGACAATGAAAAAGGATGTGATCTATAGTTTCTGATCTTGAAATACAAAATGGACATATATCTTCCAGCATCATGATAATTTTCCTTTTAACAAAAAAGGATAGAGTGCATAACCTGTTGTGCATTGCTAACTGTAGTAGTATCTCAGTTTTTTTTGTGGAGAAACGCCTTTCTAAATGATTGCATTATATGTATTCAAACCCGGGTAAATGAGTCTATCAAAGATGATAGAACACAACTTAATCGTGTAGTGTCCTTTACCATTTAAAGTCTGTATTTTTCTTTCTTCTTTATAACTGTGAAGGTCAATGCGATTAATGAAATTCAGCATACTATGAAGGTGATCTGTATCATTGTTTCTCATACATCGATTCCATTTTAGATTCCAATACCAGCAACCAGCAACCATCATCCCAAAACCCTATACTATTGATAGTACTAAGTTGTTGAGCTGACATTCGATATAATCAAAGATAAAGATTAGGAAGAGGCATGTCATCAACCCAAATATCATTCCAAAACCGAATTCTAGAGGATTGATCACCAGAGTTAATAATAAAGAAAATACCTGACCAGATAGTAGATAGACACTTTGAAAACAAAGACATACCTTTCTAAATCCGTGCCTTGTATTTGCTATTGATGAAATCTACCTAGCCTTCTTGGTTTTTTGATCCCTATGATGGTTGCGATAGAAGAATCAATAAATATAGCATTTTTAACAATTCAATGACTCATGAGAAAACTACAAACCCATAAAAAAAGAATCAATGACATTAAAAAAGATGTGAGTGCAGAGACACTCTAGATTTTTTGAAAAACAGAGGAATTTATCTATCAGTTGAGACCAGTCAACCGATTGAATTAAATGAATCAATAGACCGATTAAGAAACAGTCGATTGGTTAAATCAGTAGAATTACTTTTCCTGTTTAGAATATAATTTTTTTGGTTAGTTTAATTCTTTAATTGTTTAGAACTTTAATAAAACATTCTTTCCACTCAAACTTTCTTCTAGTTCTTTGGTTTTGCTTTTTTACTTTGTTGTCATAAACTCCTACTACACTATTTTTCTTCCAACATTCTACTCAGCAGAACCATGAGATGCTTGTAGCCATGAGAAAGGCTCACAGTAGCTGGCTAGATTGTTAAAGTTGACAACTATTTGTTTCCTTTATACCCCTTGAGTACCCATATTTTACCTTGTACATTTATTTTGACGCATTAATCAAACTTCATGTTCCAAATAAGCAAATCTTGGTTCTGAACCAATCTCAACCCAATAGCTTAAGTTATTAGATGAGGTTTCAAGATATAATATATATTATTCTCTAACACCCCCCTCAAGTGAAAGCCTTCTCTCAAGTGAGTCCTTTGAACTTGAAACTTGCAAATGTCAACATTACCTTGTGCTTAATTTTTATCAAATAAATGAGGATGGTGAGATTCGAACTCGTGACCGCTTGGTCATCAAGGCTCTGATACCATGTCAAAGAACCATCCCAACCCAATAGCTTAAACTGTTAGGTGAGGTTCCAAGATATAATATATATTATTCTATAACACCCTTCAAACTCTATAATCTCTAAAAACAAATCCAATGACATTGGTGATAAATGATACCAACAACATCCAATTGTGGTCTCTTGCAAACTTAAGATTCATCACTATCAACCTTGTCATTGTTGTGGGGTGACATAACATCATCTTCATCCTCAGATTTTAATTCAAGTGTGCAAATCTTCGGAGTGTTGAATTGATGAGAATTTTATACCGAAAGAAGGTCCAATCTCTGCTACTGTTATATGAAACTGCTCCCCATTTAAAACCAAATGAAGTCTGTCATGCAATGAGTCTATAGATGGTGTAACAAGTAATACACGTGCTCCAGAAATGTAGCCGTGATCAACACTACTTAAATCATATCCAATGACCATTCCTTATGTGATAAAGTATTATAAATAAAATCCTTGTTCCATGCTGCCAAAGGTAACTTGATGCAGGCGGAAGCAGAAGATAATAAAATAAAATAAAAACACAAAAATTTTAATGATAAAAAAAGCTGCTAATGTAAATCCCAAGTTTATAGGGTTTATTTTCTATAGAATAATAATAAATAAGTCTTCCTTCTTAAAATGTTTAGAAAACATTAAATAGGCTAGTACTTCAAAATAGGAAATAAAATAAGAATATAAAATTACAAAGGAATGAACCATAAAATATGAAAATAGCATAAAATTCAAAAATATTAAGAAAAATCACAAAAAAATACCAAAATCGAGATCATGGGGCAAGATTTTCAAAATCTAAAGATTTGACGGTCGAAGTAGAAATTTCACAGTCGGATCAAAAGTGATGACTATTTTGAGCTATTATTATGGTCAGGCATGACCAATTCTCTTCTTGAACCTAGATCTATTCCACTGATCCATAAATGTATTTATTAGATCATTCATATAATTTGTTTTAGGTAAATCATCATCTAGTTGTGGCAGATTTAAATATGACTATTTAGAATCACTCGTTATCGTAAGCCCAATTACATCATAACCCTAAGACATTAACCATGCAAACCTATCTACAACCCTGTCTGCTCATATCCATGGTCTGACTTCAGCGAAAAACATCCCTATTCAAAGATATATGACTCAAGTGCTTCAATCATGGAATCATAAGTGTTGAACGTTAAAGTTTCTTGAGTAGCTCCCAAGAATCTAAATGCAACCAGTCCCAAACCACTTCGCAATAAATTTGTCTATTGCTAATTTATTATAAATACACTCCTTGCTCCATTGCTAATTTATTGCGCTATAATTTCTGCAGCTGCCATGACAGAGCCAGAGTCTTCTCGATCTAGACCAAAAGGGGCCTATGATGTATTTCTGAGTTTTAGAGGAGAAGATAATCGCAAGAATTTTACAGATCATTTATATACTGCCTTAGTCCAAGCAGGAATCCACACTTTTCGAGATCATAATGAAATTCCTAGAGGTGAAGAAATCTCCAAACATCTCCTCAAGGCAATT
Organism: Populus simonii; assembly: GCA_007827005.2. Classification (NCBI taxonomy): domain Eukaryota; kingdom Viridiplantae; phylum Streptophyta; class Magnoliopsida; order Malpighiales; family Salicaceae; genus Populus; species Populus simonii. The sequence continues at coordinate 71,856 of CM017482.2, forward strand.
CAAGAATCAAAGATATATATAGTGGTGTTCTCAAAAGGATATGCTTCTTCTAGATGGTGTCTTAATGAACTTGTAGAGATTCTTGTGTGCAAAAAGAGGAAAACCGGTCAGATTATTCTTCCTGTATTCTATGACATTCATCCTTCAGAAGTGAGAAAACAGACCGGCAGTTTTGCAAAAGCATTTGATAGACATGAAGAACGTTTTAAAAAGAAGGTGAAGGAATGGAGAAAAGCTCTTGAGGAAGCCGGAAATCTATGTGGATGGAATCTCAATGATATGGAAAATGGGTATGACTTTTCTGTCTAAGATTCACTTGCACGCATTTATGGAGTAATTATACATTAGATTTTACCATGTGAAACAATAAAAAAATTAGCATACTTAATTGTCTCTCTATTAAAGACTTGTTTTTGTCTATGAGCAGGCACGAATCAAAATTTATCCAAGACATCATCAAGGATGTGTTGAATAAATTGGATCCCAAGTACATAAATGTTGCTACTAACCTGGTAGGTATTGATCGCCTTGTCCATACTATTAGTGACTTCCTAAGTACTGCAACAGATGAGGTTTGCATTGTGGGCATACATGGGATGCCAGGAATAGGAAAGACGACTATAGCAAAAGTTTTATTTAATCAACTCTGCTATGGACTCGAGGGACGCTGTTTTCTTTCAAATATCAATGATACATCAGAACAATCTAATGGTCTTGTTCTTTTACAAGAACAACTTCTTCATGATATCTTAAAACAAAATGGTGCTAACATCGATAATGTTGATAGAGGAATGGTTCTGATCAAAGAACGACTTTGTCACAAAAGAGTTCTTGTTGTTTTTGATGATGTGGCTCATCTGAAACAACTAAATGCTTTGATGGGAGAGCGAAGTTGGTTTGGTCCCGGAAGTAGAGTAATAATTACAACTAAAGATGAACGCTTGCTTCTTAAAGTGGATCGAACGTATCAGGTAGAAGAATTGAAACGAGATGCGTCCCTTCAGCTTTTCAGTTGGCATGCCTTCAGGGACACCAAGCCAGCAAAAGATTATGTTGAGGTTTCGAATGATGTAGTTGATTACTGTGGAGGGCTTCCTTTAGCCCTTGAGGTTTTAGGTTCTTGTTTGTCCGGGAAAAACAAATCTAGGTGGAAATGTGTAATTGACAAATTGAGAAAAATTCCAAACCGTGATATTCAGGAAAAACTTAGAATAAGTTTTGACAAACTGGATGACCATAAACTAAAAAATACATTTCTTGACATTGCATGCTTTTTTATTGGTAGAAATAAAGAATACGTAGCAAATGTACTAGAGGGTCGTTGTGGATACCATCCAGAAGATGATTTGGGAACTCTCAGTGAAAGGTCTCTGATTAAAGTTAATGCTTCTGGAAAGATAAGCATGCATGATCTATTACGAGACATGGGAAGGGAGATCGTTCATAAAGAGTCACCTAACCACCCTGGAAAACGCAGCCGAATTTGGCAATGTGAGGATGCATGGAATGTACTCAGCAAACAGAAGGTAATAAATAAATGCATACACAACAGCATAATGATGCACGTTTATTTTCTTTTTAAACTTCTTGCGTACAATCACTTGGAAGTTTTCTTTTTAAACTGATTTTTTTATGTTTTTTCAGGGAACGAATGTTGTAGAGGGTATAGTGCTGGATGTGAGATCATCAGAAGATAAATCAGTGAGCACAAGATCATTTAAAAAGATGAGATGCTTGAAGTTACTGCAAATTAATGGAGTACATTTGACTGGACCCTTCACACTGCTTTCTGAAGAGTTGATATGGATTTGTTGGCTTGAGTGCCCTTTGAAATATTTTCCATCCAATTTGACTTTGGACAACCTAGTTGTTCTTGATATGCAATATAGCAACATCAAAGAACTGTGGAACCAAAAAAAGGTAAGAAACAGACTACAATCCCCTGAAATTTGTGCATTATGTAATTTATATTTTCTAGTTATAGCTTTTGATTATTACTTTTTGTTATTTTCCTCACTACTCTGACAGATTCTCAACAAGCTGAGAATCCTTAATCTCAGTTATTCAAAGCAGCTTGTTAAAACACCAAACTTGCACAGTTCCAGTTTAGAGAAACTAATGCTTGAAGGTTGCTCGAGTTTAGTTGAGTTGCATCAATCTGTTGGACATTTAAAGAGCCTTGTTTTCTTGAATATGAAGGGATGTTGGAGGCTAAAGATTCTTCCTGAAAGTATTTGTGATGTAAAGTCTCTTGAAAGCTTGAATATTTCTGGGTGTTCACAACTTGAAAAGTTGCCGGAGCGCATGGGTGATATTGAGTCCTTTACTCAGCTGTTTGCAGATGGAATAGAGAATGAGCAATTTTTAGCTTCAATTGAACATTTAAAGTATGTAAGGAAGTTGTCATTGTGCGGATACAATTTCAATCTGGACTCACCATCATCTACATCCTGGCCTTCACCAATTTCATCTTGGATATCAGCAAGTATTCCAAATTGGGAAACTTTGCTGCCAACTTCATTCACTGGTTGGAGATTATTGAGAAAACTAAGACTTGCTTATTATGGTTTGTCTGAACGCGCAACTAATTCTGTTGATTTTGGTTGTTTGTCCTCTCTAGTAGAATTGAATCTATCAGGAAACAATTTCTTCAGTCTGCCTTCTGGCATCGGGGTCCTTCATAAGCTGCGAGTATTGAGAGTGTCGTATTGCGGCAATCTTGTATCAATCTCAGAGCTTCCCTCAAATTTAAAATTCTTGGATGCAATCGGTTGCACATCAATGGAAAGAGTAAGACTGCCAGTCCTGTCAAAAAAAAATGAAAATCTGTCTCTATATAGGTGTTCGAATTTAGTAGAGATTCAGGGCATGGAAGGTCTTGGCTGGATTATTTCCTCTGATACCGCCTGCGATTTATCAAATAATAAGAAGAAGAGTGTTGTTGAGGTACTTTTTCTGTCTCTCTTGCACACAAATAAAAATAAACACACAATTGGCACATACTCTCTCTCCCTCTCCCACTCCCTCTCTCACTCTCTCTCTATATATATAGTATCCAAAATTTCAGCACTCTTTGAAATCTAATATATGCAGGCATTGTGCAATGGTGGTTATGGATATCATATTCGCTCCTATGATGCCAAATTGGTTATGGGAATCTATTATAATAAGTTGCCAAAGGGGTTCACCTACCATGGAGAAGGATGTTCATTATCATTTCATACACCTCCAGTTTTCCAAGGGTTGATTTTTTGGGCTTTCAGTACAAGGATTTTTTTGAGTAGTAGCCATACAATCAATGCTATTATTAAAAAAAAGAGCAACGGTATTCAATTGTTTGAAGCTACACAAGTAGTCGGACTCTATTCCCCTATTAGCTGGATGGGATACGTAAGTTTAAGTGAGATGGCAATGGAAGAATGTTGTGGGCACGAAGAGTTGGAATTGTATGTGAATTTGGGTGGCGAAGACATTAATGTGAAACAATGTGGGATCCAAGTGAGAGTAGATTTGGATTCATTTGAAGAGGCAGAGTGGGATCATGGCATTGGAAACCAAGAGTTAGAAGTTGGAAGTGATGGAGGAGTACCTTCACCACCAAATCATCTGCTTCATCATCCCCTTTATGGTTCAGTAGCATTTAATACAATTGAACAGTGGAAAGATTATTTATTTAGGAAGAGTATTTATCCACTTCGTGCAGGAACATTAACCTGAGCTCAATTAGTCGAAGGATTTCTTTGTGAAAGTTCCGTCCTTTATGCCCTCCTAGGTCTGATGATATTATCGCCTTGTTGTATAAAATTAGTAAGTAAATAAAGCATTTTATTTTTGAGTTAGGAAAATGATTGAAACATTGGGCTTTGATTGCTTGAAAAGTTATCCAACTTGGTTAAAATTCTAAAAAAAAATTGAAAATTAAAAATTGAAAATTCAAATCATCCCAAGAAAACTAATTGATATAAATATAGATAAAAAAAATTAAATTCTCTTTAGTTTTCCATTAACTCCTAATTTAAGAAGCAAATCAGTCATTAATGGGTTATTTGAGGGGAGAATAATTGTTATGCACTAAAATTGACCACTATATTTACATCTCAAAGCATCACCAACACCTTTAGTGAATTCCAAACCATCAACCATTTTTCACTCAAATAGTTAATCAAGTTTGGTATCTCTTATTCTCTAAGATGATCATGCCGATATTAGTAAACCTTACTAACATTATTAGCCTCCCGTGCTCGAGATCGACTAATTAAATTCAAGAAGCGGTCATCAGTGAAGTCCACTAATATAGTTCACTATTTTTAACAAAACCAATTGGCCCAGTCTATTTTCATTTCTCATTTATTTCATCTAATCAATTCTCCTTTTGACAACATCAACATGTATACTATCCAAAAATTAAACAGATTTCCAAGGTTACAGATATTTAAGAAGGGTATAGGTATAGGACACCTACCTGCTGCAGAAGCTCGGCTTACGCTCTTTTGTTGCTGTTGTGCCCCTCCCGTGGTCCCTCCTGAATCCATAAGCATACTACATTATTTCTTACTCAAGTTACATTTCACATAATAATAATAGCAACAACAACATTGACTCTCTTTTTACAATTGTGTTTCCATTACATCTCTTAAGATTATGGTTCATTATAAAATCATAACTAACATCACAAATTTAGTTTTGAAAATGGCTTATTTCCTTTCAAACGCTAAGACATGACATTTCATATTTTCTGAGAGAAGGAAACTTGATTTTATCCCTAACATGACTAAATTTCCTGTTTTGACAACTTGTTGAAACTACCAGCAGAGGTTGCAGCTTGACCTCTCTTCAGATATTTATCTATATCTAGAGTTCTAGAGCTTCAAATTAAGTGAGGTCAAACTGTTTGGAAAGATAGCATCCTTGGATATAACTTCTATGAAGAAAATTTTCCAAAATTTTATTATTTTTAAACCTGAATCCTCTCTGGAATCAAGGTGATGAATTTGTCCAGTTTTCATCAATGGTTTAAATTAACAAACCTTCAATTATCTTCATTTCCCTCTCTTCTCTTAAAACAACTATTTCTACATTATATGCATGGTAACCATCCTAAATATGACCTTCCAAGAGCTGTTTAAGCTAATTTGACTGTTTTTGTGTAAAGTGGTCAAGAACTATTTTAAGAAATATACACATTATTGAATTTCGCGTTTCTTCTACATTTCACAACTCCTCATAAGACAAGCCATAAGTTATGTTGCTACCTAATTTTTGACCCCTCTTTTTGATAAGTTTTCAAAAATTTTAAAAATAGCAAAAAAAACAATGAAAACCCAAAAAAATATGTTCTTGATATATTTGCATCATTTTTAGCATTTTCAACGTTATCTCAAAAATAATTTAAATTTTCAAATGTCTTTTGAATGCGCTCGACTTTTAACACATCATTTTTTAAATCATTGATTTTTCTCATTGAGTCGACATTAATATTGCTCGTTTTCAAAAAAAATTAAAATACAAAAAAATAAGAATAATAAAAATTTACAAAAAAGAAAGATGTTAAGGGACCATGTTTGGGGACCAAACAACATTTTGCCTATAAATAGGAGTCTCCAACACACACAAAAGAGGGGGACAATTTTGAAAAATTGGAAAAACACAAGAAAACCCTAAACCTAAACCTATCTTTACCAACACAAGTCGTCGCCCTCGGTAGCTTTTGGTTTTCTTTCTCCCAACCGCTCTTCCCCTGCACCCGAAGTACCCTCCCCTCCTCTCTCAACCATTTCTAGCTCCACCCGACAGACCCACCAACCACTTCTCCTGAACTAGCCGCCAGCTCACCAAGACCAAAAAGAAGGCAGAGCCATTTCCTCCTGACTCCCTCGCTCTCTCGGTAGTTCCTCCTTCTTCACCATCACCGGCCAGCTTGCCAAGACCCGAATCAAACCCTCTAGTAGTAGCCCACACACAACGGCACCCACAGATCTAGCCCCATTTCCAACCAGACAACACTCATTTCTCCTCCATCTCCGCCAACCAAACACGACAGAAGCACAGTCGCCAATAGCCTCTTGGTCTTTCCGCCAACTACCAGAAACAAAGAAGAAGGTGAAACAAAAAAAAGGGCAGATCTATAGAGAGAGAAGTAGATTCAAAAAGGGGAAGAAACAAATATGAAAAAGGGGAAGACCGAGAATAGATCTGAAAAAGAAACAAAAATTAAAACCAACTGTTTGTTGTGTTTTTGGTTGTTTTTGCATGTCACCACCGGTATAGGAAGATAAAGAAGAAGACGTTCTCGATCCACCGGTTTTGTTGCCTTCACCATCGACGACAAGTGAACCCACGCGCCGCCAATGGCAATGGTGCATGGAGCAACGCGCCGCTACTATTCCTGCAACCTCAGAGGGCTTCCCAACACTGTTATTGATTTTAGGGGGGTCTATTTTGTAATTTCTGAATTGTATAATATGTTGTTTGATTTATTTTGTAATATATAATTATGGGTGTGTGAGTACAAATAGTGAAAAGTAATGAGTGGGTGTTCATATTTTCTTTTATGTATGTTTTTTAATGATAAAAACCAAAAAGACAAAAAAAATTAAAAAAAAGAATTAAATGTTTTAATTTGCATATGGCCAAGTGTCTTAAAAATGCAAAGACAATCATATTGTATTTTACATTAAAAATTAAGAATATGTTTTTGTATATATTTTGAGATTTAATACCAGTTTATTAAAGCCTTGGGAATTTGACCTATATTTCAAAAAAATACCAAAAACATATTTTGTTTTCTTTTGGTATTCAGGATTATGATCTTATATGTTAGACATATTCTTGATATTAAATAGAAAAGTTTGTTTTGTTTTTATTGATGTTAGAGCAATTATTTTTTCTTTACCCGATAAGATAAGAATCTTCTTACTAAGGACAAATTTTCTTCTCTTTTTAATAAGTCATTGATAAGACAACTTTCAAAACCTTTAGATCACATCAAACCACGAAGCAGCTTACCTCATGTAGGGTGCGCTAGGGGTGCTAATACCTTCCCTAGCCGCAACCAGTCTCTTACCCGTGAATCTCTGACAAAGACCAATACATTTGGGTTTCCTAGTAATTAACCCTGAACCAAATATTAGGTGGTGACTCCTCAAATCAATTGAACAAATGAAGGAAACGTCATCGACACCGTGCGAGCACGTGCGACAGGCTATACATATGAAGAAAACATCATCTACCTCGCGTAACACATGCATTCGATGAAGTTCCCTACTATTAAGTTATCATGATTCCCCTATTAGTAAACTTCTTACCACACTTAATTCACTCATCATTAACATATGAAATCTCAAAACTGCTCCTCCCCCTCTTCAATTTAGCCTTGGCCAAACCTTGGTGTAAGGAACCAAAGGTTTCCTTCTCCTTCTTATGCAATTATTTATCTTATTTAGTCATTGTTCACATTATAACAACACATTACAAGGATTTTACCAATAAAATCAAATTTTCTTTTCCTTCCATTCAACCCCTAAATGGCCGGCCACTCTTGTTCGTTTGGCTATTGATTTTTCTTTGGTATTTTTACATGATTTCATGTTTAAGGAAACTTATAATATTTCAACTAACTCAATTTCTACAATTCCCCTAAATTTAACTCAAGAACCCTAATTTTTAATTTCAAGATTGGTGCACAATTCCTAATCGAATTTAAAATGGTTTTCACAATTAGGTTTAAGGCTCTTTACCCGGATGAAATTTGGATTTCAATTATAAATTGGTTGAAAATTTTTAACTCCTCCCTCCTTACATGCAGTCAACCCTCTCCCTCTATTTCCCTCACAATTTATTCACTTGTTTTCTTGTTAATTTCCTTGCTAAAGGATGTTTTATTTACCTAGTAATCTAGTACTTGTATAGATTTAACAATTTTGGTGTTCTTCTCTCAAATTTTGGTGGAACAAATTTGAAATCCCCCCTCCTATTTGTCTCATTGTTGTCGACCTCATGGAGGAGAGAATGCGGTATTTATAGTCCCCTTTTTTTAATTAAATTGTGGCCCTATTCTTTCTTCCTTTTATAATATGAGTGGTACTCCTTTTTATCTTTTAAAATCCCCCCTGAACAACTAAATTTATTTAGTTTTTTCATACATTTAACCTCACCTTCTTCATCATAGGGTTAATTTAAAGTTCTTTCTTTTTTTTGTAAAATTTCATCCTCGAGGTTTACATTGGTAGAAGGCAACAAAGGGTTGTTGTGTGGAGGAGGAAGAAAAAACAGCGATAAAGAGGAAAAAGAAGAAATTGACAGTGGTGGTTGTTGTTACTACTGCTAGTGAGAAGATGAGGTTGCAGGGGTGTTGGGTCGTCGTTGGTCACAATGTGAGTGAGTTAGAGTGGCTAAGATCATAAATGAAAGAGAGGAGGAGGTTGAAATATGATTTAAAAAAAAAAAACTAGGGGAGGGGCTGATTTTTTCCCAACTTTGCACCTTGATTTCTTGATCTCAATACCTTGAATCTACCTATATTTATGACATTTTGTCTTCATCCAAGAAAAATCTTGGCCCTTAATTCAATTGGAAAGGACCCCAACCGTTGGCTCAAAGGTGAAATCATAGACTGTGAAAATTGGCTACTAAAGGATAGTCGGGTCGATCATTTTAGGGTAGTGGTGCGGCAACTGTAGGGGCAATCGGTTGGTAAGGCCTAGTACAATGTCAGGTCATTATGGTAGTATATGGTTTCCACGGTTTAATGGGGAGAAGAAGCATTAAATGCCCCTGAAAAATTTAATCATGTCTTTGAACTTAATTTTTATGCAGATATGCTCAATAATTATTTAATTTGACCTTTAATTTAAATTGCCTTTGCAGTCTTGGGTACAACGAGGTATAATTATACTCTAAATTTTGTCCAAAAGTTTAGCACAATTTTTCTGTATGTACCTAGGATCTTCTTCAACTAGCGTTTGCCACATTGTCAGTCTTCTTGTTATTATGACTTTTGTTTTTGTTTTTTTTTTTATTTTTGTCAAGAAAAAAAAGTAAATTTTAGATAATAATCCGAAAATGGATTATAACATAAGGTTTTAGAGTTGTTTTATGGGCTTTATATTAATATATTTAATAAATCATGAAGAAAGATAATATTATTCGAGTCAAATGAGAGAATATTAGATGTGAACCACATAAATTATGACGACTTCTTAAATGGTTTAACAAATATTAATGTGAAAATGCTATTGGTCAATTTTAAGTAGTTTTTTATTTGATAATCGCATGTATATGAGATATATAATAAGTATATTCAGAAAATTGGTTTCTCTGTACCATAACTGTATGTTTTCTTTCATCACATCACAGATATACGTGAAAATAATTAAATGTTAGAAGAGAAACATATTTTTTTCATCAATTTACTTTCATGATTGATTCTCTCAAAAAGCTTGCTATGAATCAAAGCAAGTAAGTAATCAATTATGAAAGAGATAACTGCACACTCTATATCTCGATTACTATAAGAAAGAAAGAAAAAAACTGCAGATATTAATCTCTTGGAAAACCTTTTCAAAAACGATAATAAAAACAGGGAAACGAAAAAAAAGTCTTTTGAAAAACAAGATAAAAAGAAATCTTTCGGTACATATTATGGAAACATGGCATCAGAATATCTGTAAATATATTACTGGGAAGTCTAACTTCTTAATCAAAAGTAAAAACAGAAGGTTCAGTTGACGCCCAGTCAAAGTCTTCCTTGGGAAAAAAGCTCCCAGGCTTTGAAAAAAGGTTCGTGGAAATTTATACCATTTGATTTTGAGAGTATCGGATTAGACCCGATCACGGCTGATAGATGGAGACAGCCGATTGCATGATAAAGGTCTTATTATTTGACTCTGATGCTGTCAAAACCTCCCCAACAACCCAGTTGACAAAATAGACCATACACCTGCTTTTACACTGCTTTAGTTCTCAAGAAAACTTTTAGATGCTCAAGCAAGAGCTATAAAGAAATTTCCTTGCTCCTTTTCCTTTACACGTTACCTTTTTTATCTTTGGTAATTATTGCATTACTAATAATTTGCAAGAAGTCACATTCTGTCTCCGAAACAATACTGGCTCTACTAATCTTCAAGCGTCAGTACTTGACTCTTGATCAGCTATCCTTTCCGATTGCTGCAATTTGATCTTTAAAGTCACCAAGTTGGTGGAATCCGACCAACTCATGAACACCATATAGAGGTAAACTGTGAGATTGTTGCTACTGATTGCATGCATGTAGTTTTCTTTGCTTTCTTCTTCTCAGTAATATTAATTTTTGCATGACAGCAATATTGACACTAATATATTTGTCATTAGAAAAATTAGTCAACGGAAAACACTTTCCAGTTAAAGGAAAATTTGACTTGGTTTTCAGGAAAGTGTTTTCCTGAAAAATTTAGGCGGAAAACACTTACCGAAAGTTGTGAAAAATTTAGAAATGTCATATTATTTGCTAATTATATCAAATTTGATCCTCAAACTTTTGATTGTTATATATATTTTGTTTTGAATATTTATTTTTTAATTTCATCTCTTAAAATTTAATTTTTATATTAACTTTGGTCCTTATTTTTATAATTGTTATTTGTTTTTCCCTTATCATTTTTTTTATTGAAATTTTTTATCTATCAAATTTGATTCTCATTCTTTTGATTCTTACTTATTTTATTTGAAATAATTTATGAAATATTAATTATTATTATTTTAATTTCTTCTTCATCTTTCATTTTTTTTATTTTTTAGATTTGATCTCTATTATTTTGATTATTATCTATTTTATTTAAGATAATTTATGAAATTATATTTTTTTTCAATTTCATTCTAATTCAACTTTTTAATTTGTAAGATTTGTTCCTCGTTAGTTTAATAAACTTGAGAAAAATAAAACATTAATAAGTTATTTTCCAGCTCATTTTCCATGACATAACCAAACACTGGAAAATGTTTTTCTACTTATTTTCCATTATACTACCAAACATCGAAAAATAATTCACTTTTTTTAAATTCACTTTCCAAAAAAAAACTAATTTCCAACAAACAAACGGGGCCTAAAAAGATTGCCAGAGAAAATAATTGTTACAGGGGATTGTATGCTGTCATGTTTTTGCTAGCAACTCTTCTTTCCTTCTTTGAAACTATATGTAAATTTAGGGACTGACTTGGAAATTAATAAAAATAATAATAATAACCGTGTTTGGGTAGTTGAAGGAAAGTGACGTCTCAGGAATAGCCCTTAAGTTCTGAGTCTGAGACTCAAACTAAGGCAGCTGAAGCCGTATCGATCAGCTAACATCTCTCTCAGATTGCTACAATTTCATAGCTGGTGGAATCCAACCAACCCTTTCGTTATATACAGGTATAACTAACCTCTTCTTTTGCTTCTTTCTTGTTTCAATTTCATGCCTCTACTCATAACAATAATTTGAAAGCTTTACGTTCATACATATCACTGACAAGTTTCGTCTATTTTAGAATGCAGAAGGAAAAACGTAAACAATCCAAAGATGAAGAAAACGATTCATCCTCGCGAAAGAGAAGAAAAGCAGACCTCAGTAAGCCTGTCAGTTTTGTCTCCACAGGTAAAGTAGAAATATGTCGTGCTGAGAGCATGATAATAAAAATTATTCATTGGTCATCTAACAATATTGTCGTGTAGCATGTAGTCGTTTTTCTTTCCTAGATGCACAAAATTATTCATTGGTCATCTAACATCATTAACATGTAGCATGTAGTCGTTTTTGTTTTCATGTTTACAGCAATATTAACACTAAGAAGATTGCCCAAGAAAATAATTGTTTGATGGGATTTTATGTTGTCATGTTTTTGCTAGTAAATCTTCCTCGCCTCTTTCTTGCTTTAATTTCATTCCTTGACAAATAACTTTGATTTCATTAAAAAAAAAAAAAACACTTGCCAAAGCTTTTATGTTTACATCATTAAGTTAAGTTCCTTCCATCTCTTTGTTAGTTTAAGTCTAGAACATTTGCCCTCGCTCCATTGCAAGTTGGAGTATTTCCATGTAACTTGGATCAGACCCAAATACTTAAGGTCCACACAAGACCCAAAGACATTGGGTTTTTCATGACTATGAAATCCAAAGACACTTTAGTCTAAGATGGCTTACTAGACCCAAGATACTTATGTTTGGCATGGTTGGGAGACCAAAGTTGCTTTTAGCTTATTGGCCCCAAGTCATTTAGGTCTAATACGGTTGTCGGACCTAACCAAAAAGAAATAATCAAAGAAAACAAAAGAATAGAGAGGTAATTGTTGGAGTTCCTGGTCTGATTCAGTCCTATCTCATGTACCCATGAGTGTTCTCATGTAATTTGTTGTCTATTGAATCTGTCTGGTAATCACTAAATGAAAGAACACTAAATTTTGGAATATCCTAGCAAATATCTTTTGACTTACTGATAATCCACTGATAAATAATGGAAGTGTTGATCAATGGTCAGAAATGAAGAATTCCACTGACAAATATCACCAAACCGTTTGTTTCTGTGAAAGTTCTATCTCAGCATATTCATATGTATTGCCTCTGGTGATTGCCTTACATGCATTTCTTGCTAGTAATTACAAGAAAGTAGATTCCTTCTCCAATTCATTGCTGCATTGCTAATTTATTGTGCCATAATTTCTGCAGCTTCCATGACCGAGCCAGAATCTTCTCGATCTAGACCAAAAGGGGCCTATGATGTATTTCTGAGTTTTAGAGGAGAAGATAATCGCAAGAATTTTACAGATCATCTATATACTGCCTTAGTCCAAGCAGGAATCCTCACTTTTCGAGATCATAATGAAATTCCTAGAGGTGAAGAAATCTCCAAACATCTCCTCAAGGCAATTCAAGAATCAAAGATATATATAGTGGTGTTCTCAAAAGGATATGCTTCTTCTAGATGGTGTCTTAATGAACTTGTAGAGATTCTTGAGTGCAAAAGCAGGAAAACTGGTCAGATTGTTCTTCCTGTATTCTATGACATTGATCCTTCAGATGTGAGAAAACAGACTGGCAGTTTTGCAAAAGCATTTGATAGCCATGAAGAACGTTTTAAAGAGAAGGTAAAGGAATGGAGAAAAGCTCTTGAGGAGGCCGGAAATCTAAGTGGATGGAATCTCAATGATATGGAAAATGGGTATGACATTTCTCTCTAAGATTCACTCGCACGCATTTATGGAGTAATTATACATTAGATTTTACCACGTGAAACAACAAAATATTTTTTTAGCATACTTAATTGTCTCTCTATTAATGAGTTGCTTTTTTCAATGAACAGCCACGAATCAAAATTTATCCAAGTGATTGTCAAGGATGTGTTGAATAAATTGGATCCCAAAAACCTAAATGTTGCTACTCACCTAGTAGGTATTGATCGCCTTGTCCATACTATTAGTGACTTCCTAAGTGCTGCGACAGATGAGGTTCGCATTGTGGGCATACATGGGATGCCAGGAATAGGAAAGACGACTATAGCAAAAGTTGTATTTAATCAACTCTGCTATGGATTTGAGGGAAGCTGTTTTCTTTCGAATATCAATGACACATCAGAACAATCGAATGGTCTTGTTCTTTTACAAGAACATATTCTTCATGATATTTAAAAACAAAATGCTGGAACTATCAATAATGTTGATAGAGGAATGGTTCTCATCAAGGAACGGCTTTGTCACAAAAGAGTTCTTGTTGTTTTTGATGATGTGGTTCATTTGAACCAACTAAATGCTTTGATGGGAGAGCGAAGCTGGTTTGGTCCCGGGAGTAGTGTAATAATTACAACTAAAGATGAACGCTTGCTTCTTAAAGCGGATCGAACATATCAGGTCGAAGAATTGAAACAGTATGAGTCCCTTCAGCTTTTCAGTTGGCATGCCTTTGGGGATAGCAAGCCAACAAAAGATTATGTTGAGCTTTTGAATGATATAGTTGATTACTGTGGAGGGCTTCCTTTAGCCCTTGAGGTTTTAGGTTCTTGTTTGTCCGGGAAAAACAAATCTAGATGGAAATGTGTAATTGACAAATTGAGAAAAATTTCAAATCGTGAAATTCAGAAAAAAATTAGAATAAGTTTTGACACACTTGATGACCATAAACTAAAGAATACATTTCTTGATATTGCATGCTTTTTTATTGGTAGAAATAAAGAATACGTAGCAAATGTACTAGAAGCCCGTTGTGGTTACAATCCAGAAGATGATTTGGGAATTCTCAGTGAAAGGTCTTTGATTAAAGTTAATGCTTCTGGAAAGATAAGCATGCATGATCTATTGAGAGACATGGGAAGGGAGATCATTCATGAAGAGTCACTTGACCACCCAGGAAAACGCAGCCGAATTTGGCAACATGAGGATGCATGGAATGTACTCAGCAAGCAGATGGTAATTACTAAATGCATACACAAAAGCACAATCATGCACGTTTATCTTTCTTTTCAAACGTTTTGCTTATAATTATTTAGAATTCTACTGAATTTTGTTGCTTTTTTAGGGAACGGAAGTTGTAGAGGGTCTAGTGCTGGATGCGAGAACATCAGAAGATAAATCACTGAGCACGGGATTATTTACAAATATGCGATGCTTAAAGTTACTCCAAATCAATGGAGTACATCTCACTGGACCCTTCAACCTGCTTTCTGAAGAGTTGATATGGATTTGTTGGCTTGAATGTGCTTTAAAATCTTTTCCATCCGATTTATTTTTGGACAACCTAGTTGTTCTTGATATGCAGTATAGTAACATCAAAGAATTTTGGAAGGAAAAAAAGGTGCGAAACATACTACAGTCCTCCAAAATTTGTTGTTTATATTTTCAAGTTAGAACTTTTGATGATTAGTTTTTGTTGTTCTCCTCACTGCTCTGACAGATTCTCAACAAGCTAAGAATCCTTAATCTCAGTTATTCAAAGCACCTTGTTAAAACACCAAACTTGCACAGTTCAAGTCTAGAGAAACTCATGCTTGAAGGTTGCTCGAGTTTGGTTGAGGTGCATCAATCTATTAGACATTTGAAGAGACTCGTTTTCTTGAATCTGAAGGGATGTTTACACCTTGAGAAAATCTGAGTTTGGTTGAGTTTGGCTAAAGATTCTTCCTGAAAGCATTTGTGAGGTAAAATCCCTTGAAAGTTTGAATATTTCGGGGTGTTCACACCTTGAGAAGTTGCCGGAGCGCTTGTGTGATATTGAATCCTTTACTGAGCTGTTAGCAGATGGAATTGAGAATGAGCAATTTTTATCTTCAATTGAACATTTAAAGTATGTAAGGAAGTTGTCATTGTGCGGATACAATTTCAATCTGGACGCACCATCATCTCCATCCTGGCCTTCACCAATTTCATCATGGATGTCAGCAAGTGTTTTAGATTGGAAAGCTTTGCTGCCAACTTCTTTCACTGGTTGGAGATTATTGAGAAAAATAAGACTTGCTTATTATGGTTTGTCTGAATGCTCACTTAATTGTGTTGATTTTGGTGGTTTGTCCTCTCTCGAAGAATTGAATCTATCAGGAAACAAATTCTTCATTCTGCCTTACGGCATCAACGTCCTTCCTAAGCTGGGGGTTTTGAGAGTTCGTAATTGCAGCAATCTTGTATCAATCTCAGAGCTTCCCTCAAATTTAAAATTCTTGGATGCAATCGGTTGCACATCAATGGAAAGAGTAAGACTGCCAATCCAGTTAAAAGAAAATGAAAATTTGTCTCTGTATAGGTGTTCAGATTTAATGGAGATTCAGGGCACGGAAGGTCTAAGTAATCATGGCTGGATTCTTTCCTCTGATACCGCCTCCGATTTATCAAATAATAAGAAGAACGTTGTTGAGGTACTATTCTGTCTCTCTTGCACATAAATACTCTCTCTCTCTCTCTCTCTGTGTATATATATATATATGTTAGTGTTTGAAATTAGCACTCTTTCAAATGAATTTATATATGCAGGCATCGTGCGATGGTAGTTATGGATATCATATTCACTACTACGATGTCAAATTGGCTATGAGTATCTATTATTTTAAGTTTCCAAATGGGTTTATCTACCATGGACAAGGATGTTCATTATCATTTCATGTACCTCCAGTTTTCCAAGGGTTCATTTTTTGGGCTTTCTCTACAAGGATTGCTTTTAGCCGGATTCCCAGAATCAATGCTATTATTAGAAAGAAGAGCAACGGTATTCAATTGTTTGAAGCTACACAGGTAGTCGGACACTATTCCCCTCTTAGTTGGGTAAGATACGTAAGTTCAAGTGAGATGGCAATGGAAGAACATTGTGCGCACGAAGAATTGGAATTGTATGTGAATTTGGGGAGCGAAGACATTAATGTGAAACAATGTGGGATCCAAGTGATTGTAGATTTGGATTCATTTGAAGGAATAGAGGGGAATCATGGCGTTGATAACCAAGAGTCAGAAGTGGAAAGAGGTGGAGTGATACATGTACCGCCATATCATCTGCTTCAATAGGATTTTCTACAATGGAGCAGTGGAAAGATTATTTATCTAATTTCCCATTTCGTACAGAAACTTTAACCTGAGCTCAATTCGTTGAAGGATTTCGTTTTTGAGTTGGCAATGGTACTCAGGTCTGATATTACCGCCTTGGTGCACAAACAAACAAACAAATAAATATAAAGCATTGTGTTTTTGGGCTGTTTCTTTTTATATCATTTGTTGAAAATAATTTTACTCGAAAGGGAATAATTTATTGGATTATTTGTTCAAGGGAGATGGGAAAAAAAAGAAAAAGAAGGAAAGTGTTAGTTAAATGTGGTGACTGATTAGAAGTTACGATGCATTTGCATATTATATCTTTGGGCAAAAATTAAAAAGTCTTTACATCATTCTATGATCAGTCCATGTTAATTATAAATAATTGAAAAGGACTAGTAATTTGCATCTTAGAAGATAAAGTAAGTGTATCACAAATAATAATTCACGTGGATTTTTCAATTAATAATTTCACATGAACTAACTGTTACGCCTCTAGTAATCTGATTTCTTTGGCTTAAAATTTGGAGATCTAATTGATACAATTAAGATTTAAAGGGACCAAATAAGACATACCCTGTAACATAAGGACTGAAGTATCCTTTAAAAGAAGCCCTTCCTGTTCCATGATGTTCAAGAAGATGCAAGAGGACAAAAAACTCAAGGGGTTTAAATGAATAGAAAAAAATATCATTGCCATTTAACAATATCTCATTATTAAAGGGATCGTAAGCAACTTCCAATCATGGGCAAACAACATTACTGGAAACTAACCCTTTCTTCTAGACCTGACAGAGATTCATTCCATTGTCTAGTCTCAGAACAACATGCATGCATGCATGGAGAATATATACTTTTTTTTTTATTGCTTTAACCCTCAATCGACATTCATATTCTCCAGGAATTAAGCTCTCTCTGATGAAAACTTTGCTCATAAATTACCAACCCAAATTTCATAACAAAATTGCTCATAGGTGCTGGAGGGATCACAAGGGATTTGCACAGGTGAGTTGTTAGTGACAGACTAAAAACTACAAAAAGGAAAAAGGTGGAACACAGCTTGCTGCTTCCTTTTGCTAAAGTTGTAGCTTCCTTCGACTTCTCCAAAGGAATCGCAATGACTCTAACATTCTCTTCCACTTGATCTCACTCAGTATACCCTTGATTTCCTGATTTCCGAAACCTCTCTGGTGATATGTGCTTCCTTTTTCTGATTTAAATCGACTCACAGACAGGTCAACTTCATTAGTAAAGTTAACTCTCCCGTTGCTGTGCTCATTCATTTTCAGATGAGCTTTTTCAATGGGGGTGGGTCCACACGTTAACTCACTCAAGTTCAATAATTGGCTTCTCCTTCTTTTGTTGAAGTTTTTAATTATATAAAATAAAATTAAAAGGAACTATGAACTATCAGTAAAGTTGTTCCTTCCTTCCTTCCTAGCAACTTCATTCTTGTCAAACAACACAACTATTTTCCTTTGCACATCTCATCAGAATGAACTAGCTTAACCTATTCTCTTCTCAGATCCGTGCTTCTTCTTCTTCTTCTTCTGAATACTGCCTCAGCAAGCCAGCACTTGAAGAACATCAATAGCTGAATCCAGGTATATTATTTTTTGTTCTTCACATGTTATTATTGTTTGGATTTGTTAAGTGCAAAAACAAGTTGTAGAAATTTTATTGAGAAACTTTGGAGTTAGGATCATTTTCTATAGTTCCAAAACTAAATAAATTTGTCTTTCTCAGTTTCTATAATCCTTGAATTCATTGTTTTTTCTTTTTCATTTCTTTACTGTTTTTAACCTTCCCTTTCGCAATTAATGTAACTTCCATTAATTTTTATTCAATATTTTGACCCTGATAGATCCATTTTGGCATCATGTTGACTGATTTTTTTTGTTTTTTCTTTTCTACAGAGCCACTGATCAAAATGATTCGACGGAATAATCCAGTTTTGCATCAAGTTGAAAGATCTTTTTGGGAATATGTTGAAAAGATGGATGATGGTCGCCTGAGGTGTAAGTTTTGCGGGCGTTTATTTCCCAAAGCTACTTCCATTTGGAGGATCAAATTCCATTTAGCAGGAGTGACAGGCCGTGGTGTTAAAATTTGTGGACAAGTGCCTCAAGATGTCCAAGACGCAGCCCTTGCAGCAATTGATGGCCCTCCAGAAAAGAAAGTTAAAACTGTAGCAGGCTCAAGCAATAACGATGTCACTAATGAAATTTCAGCTTCAGCACAACAACAGAACAATGAAATGATGATGGCACACCGACGAGAAGATCTTTCGCTCGAAGATTGGATGGCTAGCATCACTGTTGAAGACATGGAGCTTCTGGAGAGAGGTAGCTTTCATGAGAGGCCATCATTTAATCAAGCTGATGAGCCTCGAGGAGATCCATCCCAATCAAGAAATGGTCAACTCTGTTCTCCATCAGTAAACAATGATGCCACCATGAATGTTGCACAAAACGTAGATGGAGTGAGGACAGAACCAGGGGTTCAACTGTTGGAACAAAGCAATGCAGAACTTGACAATTTGTCTGTGGATGCTGGAAGGAAACAAGTGGGGAGTTCAGGGCATGGAACTAGGCGGGGAGGAAGAGAGAATTTGTTTGCGTTTAGACGTGGTAAACACTAGTGAAGGATTTACTCATCATGTTGACGGAAATGTCTCTCCTTGCAGACTCACAGTTGATGTGAATGATAATAGAAGAGAAGATACACAAATCAAAGATCTAGTGCATCACTTAGCTGGTGAACCTTGGGACTAGTTCTCTACTGTTTTCATGGAGGAAGTGGATGTGGAGAGCAATACTGGAAGAATTGTGCAGCCTGGTGCAAGAGCTAGCTCTTCTGGAGTCCTATATTACAACACAAGTGAGACTAGAGGAGATCCACTATCTTGTGCAATTTCAGCTTCTGCTCAAGAACATAACAATAAAGTGATACATGTAGAAATGGCACGTGGAGAACCTTTTTTCACTGGGAAAATTGCATGTGATTTGTTCGGAGGAGGGATTGAACTTGCACCAGAGACCAGACCAATAACAGAGCAAGCTAGTCTAGAGACTGAGCTTCCATGGGGTCGTAGTTCCCCTGAAGAGCTTACGCATGATGCATTTGAGACTATACCGAGAACAGAACGAGTGCCGCTTCTGGAGAGAGGTAGCTCTCATGAGAGGCCATCAATTAATCAGGTCGATAAGCCTCGAGGAGATTCATCCCAACCAGCAGATCTATTGTGTCTTGGCCACGCAAGATATGATGAGCAACTCTGTTCTCCAGCAGAAAACAATGATGCCATTATGAATGATGTGCAGAACATGGATAGAATGAGGAAAGAACCAGTGGAGAAGGAGGAGCATATGGAGAACAATAGTGGAAGATCAGTGCAGTCTGGCGCAGGAGCTAGGCCTTCTGTGTCACGACCCGAATTCCGGATCCATGACCGGCACATAGGCAAGGTTCCCCTCCAAGGTTCCATACCTATGCGAACCCAAACTTACACATAAACTTATCCTAACTCAATCAGAGTTCAACGCAGCATTTATAACAAAATCAACTTCATAATATAATTGAATTGTCTTAATACAAGAGTTTATATAAGTTCAGAGTTTTGGAGCACTAACTAGACATAAAAGAAAGGTACAAAGTACAACCAAAAAGCAGGTTCTGAAGGTCCAACAAAATGACCTGCTATCAAGCTATAAGCCTGAAAAGGATAAATAATGAGATGGTGAGTTCAACAACTCAGTGAGTAGATAACGTTCAATACACACACACGAGGTAATACAACAATGAGAAATATATATACAAGTATGACTCTAGGTTCTTATATGAAGGTTTCTCAAATAGGCCATAACAAGAATATCATATGGTAAAACTCGTCAGAAAATCAAAATGCAATGAGCATGAGGCTCCGTACTGTGGGATGATCAGTCCACACAGGTTGGTGACTCCCCCGACCAATTAGGGTTCAGATACGATGTGCACAAAGACTAACACTACCTTGTTAGCATGGGTATTCTGACTGGCATACCATAGGTTCATAATCATAATCAAACAGACATATTCATATCTCAAGGTTCAACTCATGACATCAATCAAATGAGGAGCTATCAATTCAGAATTCAATTCAAAATATATATTGGTTCATATCAAGAATTCAGATTCAACAATTGATCATGCTTTATCAAAACAAGGATAATAATCAACATATATATATTATCAAGAAGCATGATTCAATTCATATTAACAAATCAAATATTTATACTATTTCTCATGCATATGGAAAATTATCCACTCACCTGACTCGAAAGCAACAAAACTCAAAGCTGATATCGAATAAAATCCTACTGACGTCCCGCCGGTAGAATATTAGGATTATCTGAATATAAAGGAGACATATTTAAGAATGACTCAAAAGAATATATAACCTATTTAATACACTTATCTAAGGGTATATTCCATAACCCTATATGTTTTTGAACTAACTAGTTATCTTTCCTAAAAACCCAACATTTAACGGTTTCCCGAAATCTAATCCATAATAAAACAATTAATAAAATTGGTAATAATTCACTAAATAACCCTCAATTATTCATCAAACCAATCTGAAAAAGGTAATATTACAGCTAGAGACTAATCTGTAATTTATCATATTCTTAAGGGTCAAATTGCAACTTTTGTCAAATTGGAGGACCAAACTAAAATTTATCATAAATCCATGAATATACTGAAATTATGTCCATAATTCATCCTCATTTCTGTCCAGATCATCTCATTATACTCCAGGGACCATTCTGGAATTTTACCAAATTTTTAGGGTCAAATTGTAATTTTTGTCAAATTGGAGGACCAAATTGAAAGTGTTAAATTCTCTTATCTATACAGTAATTCTGTCCATAATTCATATGTTATTCTGTTCAGAATCTCGGAATAGGCTCCAGGGACCATTCTGCAAATTTTCCAAAGTTTGGGGACTAAACTGTAATTTTCCAAAATTGAGGGACCAAAATGAATTTCCGTCATCTTCAACCTCCAACTCAGAATTCTCACAGGTTACCTACTGTTCTTGCCAAATTTCTAACTCAACATTCACCATTTACACAATTCATAACTCAAAATCATCACAATCTTCCATAATCAACTCATTAATCAATTACCCATAACAATCAACCCCTAACATTCAATTTAATTCATCAATTAAACTCAAAACACATAACCCTAACATTCATCAAAATCAAAATTAAAGCTTAATTAACACATATTTATACATAATCTTACCTTTTTACTTATTTCCTCCAACTCCTTTCTATTTCCTTTCTAATTTCCCTCTTTTCTTTTCTTCTTCTTCTTCTTTCTCCCTTCTCCCTTCTCCCTTCTCTCTCACGGTTTTTCACTCAAAATATTCAGATCTCTTCTTCTTCTTTTTCTTTCTATTTATATTTCTTATGTTTATCTAATTACTACAATACCCTTATTTATTTATACTCCAACTTTTAGCCTCCAAGGACTTTATTGTATTTTCCTACTCATTTATTCAAAACATCACAATCTCCCCACCTTATAAAAGTTTCGTCCTCGAAACTTAATAGAAAAGATTGAATACTTACTGAGATTATCGAAAAGATGAGGATACTCCTCACGCATCTTATCCTCGAGCTCCCAGGTTGCTTCCTCACGTGAATGACCTTTCCATTTCACTTTCACTGAAGCTATATCCTTCGACCTAAGCTTCCTCACTTGTCGGTTGACTATAGCTTCTGGTTGCACCTCATAAACCATATCATCCCTCAATTCAACAGGATGAACTTCTAACACATGCGATGGATCTGTCATATACTTCCTTAGCATGGAAACATGAAATACCGGATGGATAGCAGACAAGTTTGGTGGTAATGCTAACCTATAAGCAACTGCCCCAACTCTCTCCAGAATCTCATACGGTCCAATGAACCGAGGACTCAACTTGCCTTTCTTCCCAAACCTGAATACTCTTTTTGTTGGTGATACTTTTAAGAACACACAATCACCCACTGAAAACTCTAAGTCACGCTTTCTTTTATCTGCGTAACTCTTTTGTCTACTCTAAGCTGTTTGAAGCTTCTGTCTAATTACCTCTATCTTCTCTGAGGTAATCTGAATCAACTCCGGTCCCATTAGCCTTTTCTCACCAACCTCAAACCAACAAACCGGTGATCTACACTTCCGACCATACAAAGCCTCATAAGGTGCCATCTCTATGCTAGCCTGATAACTGTTGTTGTAAGAAAATTCCACTAATGGTAGGAACTTACTCCAACCAACTCCAAAATCCATAACACAAGCCCTTAGCATATCCTCCAAGATCTGAATAGTCCTCTCAGATTGACCATCTGTCTGAGGGTGAAAAGCTGTACTCAACTGCACTTTAGTACCCATAGCTTCTTGGAATTTCACCCAAAACCGCGATGTAAACTGTGGACCTCTATCAGACACTATTGAGATTGGCACTCCATGCAACCATACAATCTCACTAATAAACAATTCCGCCAACTTTGCATATCCATAAGTAATCTTAACTGACAAAAAATGGGCTGATTTTGTCAACCTGTCAACAATCACCCATATTGAATCATAACCCTCCTGACTCCTAGGCAATCCTGTCACAAAGTCTATTGTGATCCTTTCCCACTTCTATTCTGGAATCAACAATGGTTGCAACAATCCAGGAGGTTTCTGGTGTTCACCCTTTACCCTCTGACAGGTCAAACACCTAGAAACAAAATCTGCTACATCAGCCTTCATCCTGTTCCACCAATAACACACCTTAAGGTCTTTATACATCTTGGTGGAACCTGGATGCATTGTGTAAACTGTCTGATGCGTCTCTACCATCAATTCTCTCCTCAGATCATCTACATCAGGTGTTGCTACCCAATTTTTGACCCGTGTTTTTGATAAATTTACAGAAAAAATCAAAAAAAGCAAAAAAACAATGAAAACCCCAAAATTTGCATTTTTGATATATTTGCATCATTTTTAGCATTTTCGACGTCATCTCAGAAGAATTTAAATTTTCAAAGGTATTTGGAACGCGTTCAACTGTTAACGCGTTAATTTTACAATCACTGATTTTTCTTATTGAGTCGAATTTGATATTGCTCATTTTAAAAAAAAAGTGCAAAAAATATCAAAGTTGAAATTTACAAAAGAAAAAGAAAAGCTGGGGGACTAGTTTGGAAACCTAGAAATATTTCTTCTATATATACTATGCTACAGTGAAATAGAAAGGGGGGGAGAAAAATTAATTCGGGGGGGGGGGGGGTTACAGGGGGAACAGTAAAAAGAAAAAGAAAAACCCTAAAAAAAAAGAGCGATCACTCTTTTCTCTATTTTGGACAAAAAGCCGCCGCCCCCTCCCTTGATCAAAAACCAGAGAAAACCCTCGGGGGGGGGGAAGGGGCTTTTTGATTTTTTGGTTTCTTCTCCTTTCAGCCGGGGAAGTCTTCTCTCCCTTCAAAAAAAATGGAAACAAACCAAAGCCCCCATTTTTTCCTCTTTCCCTGTTGAACCGGCTGGCCCCTCTCCCTTTGAAACCAAAAACTTGAGCCGCTTGCACACAAAGCCTTCCCTTGACAAAGAGCAAAGGAGCCATTCCCCTCTCTTGGAGCAAAAACAGAGAGAACCAGGGGCGGCCGCAAGCCTCCCTGTCTCTGTTCACAAAGGCCAAACCGGGGCAGGCCCCCCCCTCCTTCATCAAAATTTTTCTCTTATTCTCGCCAGCCAGGAGCAAGGCTCCCTCTTCCCCACAGACCGGTCCTTCCTTTTCCAGCAGCCGATCTTCCCTCTCTCTCCGTTTCCCCATCTCCTCAGACCCGCGGCTCCCGCTTCAGCCAGCAGGTCTTTCCTTCCTCAGCCGCCGAACAGCCTCCAGCGGCAGCAGCAACCCACAGGCCAGCAGACCCAGCTCACCGCCTCCAGCAGCGACACCACTCCCTCGTCTGTTCCTCCTTGCCGCGCAGCACATGGAACAGAGGAGAAGAAGAAGATGACCGAAGGAGACCGATCTGCAGTGAAGCAGATCCAAAAAACCGAATGAACCAGATCTGAGAAGGAGAAGAGAGAGCTAAAATCGACTGCTTTGTTGCGTTTTGGTTGTTCTTGCAGGTTACCGCCGGCGAGGAAAGGAAGGGGAGAAGAGGCTGAGCCAGATCCCACCGTTTCCAGTTTATTCCTCGCGGCGGCGCGTGATCCCACGCGCGGATCACGCGCCGCCAGTGGTGGTGGCGCGTGGAGGAGACGCGCCGCCAGTGTTTTTGTTGGTCCAGAAGCCTTCCCAGCAGTTTCCTGGATTTTTAGGGGCTATTATGTAATTATTTTTTTTTGTGGAATGTGTTATGTAATTTTGGGAACTGTTAAGGTATTGTTTGGGTAATTTGAATTTTTGATATTTCTTTTTACCTGTAAAGAGATGGTGTATGAGAAAAATCATAATAAAAAAGGATGTGTGTGTGTGTGTTTGTATTTTTATTTATGTTATTGAATTATAAAAATAAAAAAGATAAAAAGAATTAATTGTTTAATTCGAATATGGTTAAATATCTTAAGGATAAATAAAATCATGTTATATTTTCCATGAAAGTGTAAGAACATGTTTCTACATATATTCGGGGATTTAATAACTGATTTATTAAAACCTTAGAATTTAATTAATATTTTAAATTTTCAAACCACATCAAACTGCAAAGCAGCTTACCTCAGGTAGGGTGCGCTAGGGGTGCTAATACCTTCCCTAGCCACAACCAGTCCCTTACCCTCGGATATCTGATGACGACCAGTAAATCCGGGTTTCCTAGTAACCCTCAATCCAATACTAGGTGGCGACTCTCAAAGAACAAATCCAACAAACATAATGAAAAATTGCCGAATCGCCGCGCGGGTGACGTGCGACATCAGGTACACAAAGCCTATCCTTATATCTCAGCACATCATCATCACCTATCATAAAACCTGCAGCCTTACCCTGCTCAACCTCATTTCTAATCCTGAGTAGTGAATCATCTTTCTTCTGAGCTACTTTTATCTTATCAAACAAATCTGACTTAACCTGAAAATGAGCAATCATTGCTCCAGCTTCACTAAGATCAAATCTGACTCCTTCATCCACCAACTCATGCAGCTCCCTAATCAGAGGTCTTCGTACCTCCTGAATATGAGCTAAGCTCCCTGATGATTTTCTACTCAAAGCATCGGCAACTACATTTGCCTTACCCGGGTGGTACTGTATGGTACAATCATAATCCTTCAGCAGTTCCATCCATCTCCTCTGCCTCATGTTTAGATCCCTCTGCTGAAAGATATATTTCAAACTCTTGTGATCTGTGAAGATCTCACAAGTTTCACCATACAAGTAGTGCCTCCAAATCTTCAAGGCAAAAATTACAGCCGCCATCTCTAAATCATGTGTAGGATAGTTCTGTTCATGCTTCTTCAGCTGCCGTGAAGCATAGGCAATAACCTTGCCATGCTGCATTAGAACACATCCTAACCCCACTCTTGAAGCATCACAATACACTATGTAACCACCAGAACCTGATGGTACTGCTAGAATAGGCGCTGTAGTCAATCTCTCTTTCAACTCTAAGAAACTTTTCTCACAAGCTTCAGACCACTGAAACTTAACATTTTTCTGCGTTAACTTAGTCAATGGTGCAAAAATCCGAGAAAAGTTCTCCACAAACCTCCGATAATAGCCGGCCAAACCTAAGAAACTTCTAATCTCTGTCGCCGAAGTAGGTCTAAGCCACTGCTTAACTGCTTCAATCTTTTGAGGATCAACCTCAATCCCATTCCTTGACACTACATGCCCAAGAAATGCTACACTCTCCAACCAAAACTCACTCTTTGAGAACTTGCCATACAACTGATGATCTCGCAGAGTTTGAAGCACCATTCTCAAGTGCTGCTTATGCTCCTCTCTAGACCTCGAATACACCAAAATATCATCAATAAAAACTATCACAAATTGATCAATAAACTGGCCAAACACTCTATTCATCAAATCCATAAAAGCTGCTGGTGCATTCATCAACCCAAAAGACATCACTAAGAACTCATAATGACCATACCGAGTTCTAAAAGCTGTCTTCAAAATGTCTGTCTCCCTAATCCTCAACTGATGATACCCAGATCGAAGATCGATCTTAGAAAAGAATTGAGCACCCTGCAACTGGTCAAACAAATCATCAATGCGAGGGAGTGGGTATCTATTTCGAATAGTCACCCGATTCAGTTGCCTATAATCAATACACAACCTCAATGACCCATCTTTCTTCTTCACAAACAACACTGGGGCTCCCCAAGGGGACACACTCGGTCGGATGAACTTTTTATCTAACAAATCCTGCAGTTGCTCCTTTAGCTCCCTCAATTCTGCTGGCGCCATTCTATATGGTGCCATTGATATTGGTTCAGTACCCGGAACCAAATCAATACAAAACTCAATATCCCTATATGGAGGCAATCCAGGTAAGTCATCGGGAAAGACATCAATAAACTCCCTAACTATAGGGACTTGGTCTAATTGAGGAACTTCTTTCTCTATATCCACTATATATGCTAGGTAGCACTATACTCCTTTTCTGGCCATTTCCTCAAGATAGCCGACAACATAATTGATGGAGACCCAATCTTATCTCCTTGAAATACTAACCCAACTTCTTCATCTAGATCAAATATTATTTTCTTACCCCAACAATTTACCGAAGCCCTATACTTTGCCAACCAATCCATTCCCAAAATCACATCAAAATCAACCATATCTAAGACATTTAAGTCTCCCATAAAAATCTTATCTCCAATCTCTATTTCACAATCCAGATACACATACTTCACTAATATTAATTCATCCAAGGGAGTGCAGACTGAAATTGGGGATTTTAACAAGGTACCTCATGGCAAAATATGGAGACACAAATGAATGGGTTGCACCCGTATCAAACAAAACTTTTGCTTCAAAAGAGCAAACAGGAAGAATACCTGAAACAACTATGTTGAATGCCTGAGCATCCTACTGAGTCAAGGCAAAAACTCTGGCATGCCCCTGACCCTGCTGTATCTGACCTCTATCACCTGCACCCCCGCCTCTCTGACCACGGCCACCAAAACCTCTACCCCTATGAGCCACAGACTGGCTCGTCGATGGTGCCTAAATAGGATGCTGGACTGAAGCAGATAACCCCGAAGCTGACAACTGTCTCCTCGGGCACTCTCTGATCTTATGACCTATCTGGCCATAACTAAAACAAGCCCCGATCCTTCTGTAGCACTCTGCACTAGTATGACTTCCTCCACAGTGCTGACATGAAGTATGACTTCCTCCACAGTGCTGACATGAAGAACTATCACTAGGTGTAATAAATGAACTACGAGGTGCAGTCTGAACTAAACTCTGAGTGCCACTACTGCCACTCTGACCGCCTGAGCCACTAACTGACGGTCTCTGTCTAAACCTCCTCTGAACCCATGAGCCCTGACGGCCACTTCGTCCCCTAGACGGACCTGCACTGAATCCCTGTTGCCTAAAAGACTGACCCTCTTCTCTAGGCCTCTTAGACTAGCCTGCAGTCATGTCCTCTAATTCTCGCGCCTCTATCAACCTGGCGCTATCAACAGCTGAGGAGTATGATGGAAACACCTGTGACACCATCACCATATACATAGAGGATTTGAGTCCTCTAATGAATCTCTTCACCCTCCACTCCTCAGTGGGCAGAAGATGTTCTGTATACCTAGACAGCTGAGTGAACTTCAGATCATACTCATCCACTGTCATGCTCCCCTGAGATAGCCTCTCAAACTCATAAAGTCGAGCATCCCTGACGCTCCGAGGGAGAAACCTGTCTAAAAACATGGAGCTAAACTCCTTCCATGTCCACTGAGCCTCTACTGGTCTTGCTCTTTTCCTAGACTCAAACCAAGAGATTGCCACATCTCCTTCCAACCTGAACAATGCCAAACTCACAACTCGGTGGTCTGTACATCCCAAAGCTTCACACCGTTGCCAAATATCATCTAGGAACCTCTGAGGATCTTCTGAACTGTCCATCCCAGTAAAAATAGGAGGTGCCAACTTCATGAAGTCATTCAACGGCACATTAACTCCCTGAACAGTGTGGAATGACGAGGGTACATCTCTATCCCTCCTTCTATCTCTCTCCATAGAAAACTCTATCCAGGTCCGCACAACCTGGCTAAGTTGCTGAAACTCTGTAACAGGTTCAGGGTCAGCTACCCCCACACCTGTTTCATCAACCATATCTTCCTCTTCTATCTCCTGAGGCTCTTCCTCCACTGGTGGAGGTACCTCCTCAACATGTTGAGGCACGGGTGCACCGCGCCTCCTTCTTTACCTTGCAGTTCTCAACCGCACAATAGGGACATCATCCTGATCATCCTCTACTCTAACAGTATCAGCTATTCGTCTATTCCTCGACATTTCCTAAAATAAAAATGAGAGCACTCAAGTCATGCTAGAACAATAGCATGATAATTACCACAGAATTATAGGAAAGCATATCTATCACAAGGAAGAAGATATGCTTAATGAGAATTCGGAATTTCAAAGACAACAAACAAGACAACACGGATCCTAATGCTCCACTTATTACGAATTTAATTTTTTTTTATTGTTTCTTTAACCTAAAGCTCTGATACCAAGTTTGTCACGACCCGAATCCCGGATCCATGACCGGCACATAGGCAAGGTTCCCCTCCAAGGTTCCATACCTATGCGAACCCAAACTTACACACAAACTTATCCTAACTCAATCAGAGTTCAACGCAACATTTATAACAAAATCAACTTCATAATATAATTAAATTGTCTTAATACAAGAGTTTATATAAGTTTAGAGTTTTGGAGCACTAACTAGACATAAAAGAAAGGTACAAAGTACAACAAAAAAGCAGGTTCTGAAAGTCCAACAAAATGACCTGCTATCAAGCTATAAGCCTGAAAAGGATAAATAATGAGATGGTGAGTTCAACAACTCAGTGAGTAGATAACGTTCAATACACACACACGAGGTAATACAGCAATGATAAATATATATACAAGTATGGCTCTAGGTTCTTATATGAAGGTTTCTCAAATAGGCCATAACAAGAATATCATATGGTAAAACTCGTCAGAAAATCAAAATGCAATGAGCATGAGGCTCCGTACTGTGGGATGATCAGTCCACACAGGTTGGTGACTCCCCCGACCAACTAGGGTTCAGATACGATGTGCACAAAGACTAACACTACCCTGTTAGCATGGGTATTCTGACTGGCATACCATAGGTTCATAATCATAATCAAACAGACATATTCATATCTCAAGGCTCAACTCATGACATCAATCAAATGAGGAGCTATCAATTCAGAATTCAATTCAAAATATATATTGGTTCATATCAAGAATTCAGATTCAACAATTGATCATGCTTTATCAAAACAAGGATAATAATCAACATATATATTATCAAGAAGCATGATTCAATTCATATTAACAAATCAAATATTTATACTATTTCTCATGCATATGGAAAATTATCCACTCACCTGACTCGAAAGCAACAAAACTCAAAGCTGATATCGAATAAAATCCTACTGACGTCCCGCCGGTAGAATATTAGGATTATCTGAATATAAAGGAGACATATTTAAGAATGACTCAAAAGAATATATAACCTATTTAATACACTTATCTAAGGGTATATTCCATAACCCTATATGTTTTTGAACTAACTAGTTATCTTTCCTAAAAACCCAACATTTAACGGTTTCCCGAAATCTAATCCATAATAAAACAATTAATAAAATTGGTAATAATTCACTAAATAACCCTCAATTATTCATCAAACCAATCTGAAAAAGGTAATATTACAGCTAGAGACTAATCTGTAATTTATCATATTCTTAAGGGTCAAATTGCAACTTTTGTCAAATTGGAGGACCAAACTAAAATTTATCATAAATCCATGAATATACTGAAATTATGTCCATAATTCATCCTCATTTCTGTCCAGATCATCTCATTATACTCCAGGGACCATTCTGGAATTTTACCAAATTTTTAGGGTTAAATTGTAATTTTTGTCAAATTGGAGGACCAAATTGAAAGTGTTAAATTCTCTTATCTATACAGTAATTCTGTCCATAATTCATATGTTATTCTTTTCAGAATCTCGGAATAGGCTCCAGGGACCATTCTGCAAATTTTCCAAAGTTTGGGGACTAAACTGTAATTTTCCAAAATTGAGGGACCAAAATGAATTTCCGTCATCTTCAACCTCCAACTCAGAATTCTCACAGGTTACCTACTGTTCTTGCCAAATTTCTAACTCAACATTCACCATTTACACAATTCATAACTCAAAATCATCACAATCTTCCATAATCAACTCATTAATCAATTACCCATAACAATCAACCCCTAACATTCAATTTAATTCATCAATTAAACTCAAAACACATAACCCTAACATTCATCAAAATCAAAATTAAAGCTTAATTAACACATATTTATACATAATCTTACCTTTTTACTTATTTCCTCCAACTCCTTTCTATTTCCTTTCTAATTTCCCTCTTTTCTTTTCTTCTTCTTCTTCTTTCTCCCTTCTCCCTTCTCCCTTCTCTCTCACGGTTTTTCACTCAAAATATTCAGATCTCTTCTTCTTTTTCTTTCTATTTATATTTCTTATGTTTATCTAATTACTACAATACCCTTATTTATTTATACTCCAACTTTTAAGCCTCCAAGGACTTTATTGTATTTTCCTACTCATTTATTCAAAACATCACATTCTGAAGGCCTTAAACACAACCCAAGTGAGACTAGAGGAGCTCCTCTACCTACTGGCTCTACTAAGCTAGTGGGTCGAGCATTTGAAGAGAATTGGAATGTGATATGGTCTTGGTTGATGAACGATGAAGTCTCAACCATTGGTATTTACGGGATGGGAGGAGCTAGTAAAACTACAATGCTGAAACATATCTATAACGAGTTTCTATGAATTGCAGATATTTCTCATCATGTTTACTGGGTGACCGTATCTCAAGATTTCAGCATTCATACATTGCAGAAGAAGATCGCAAAACGTATAAAGTTATCTCTTTCCAATAAAGAGGAGGAGTTGCACATAGCTGCGGAATTGTCACTAGAACTAATGAAGAAACAAAAATGGATTCTAATTTTAGATGATTTGTGGAACTCTTTTGAGCTATAAGAAGTGGGAATTCCTGTCCCAATGAAAGGATGCAAGCTGATTATAACAACTCGATCAAAAGAGGTTTGTGGATGAATGGATTGCCAAAACAATATCATAGTGAATCCTCTTTCTGATGGAGATGCTTGGACTTTGTTCAGGGAGATCCTTGGACATGACACACATCTCTCTACAGAAGTGGAACAAATTGCAAAATCTATCACAAAGGAGTGTGATGGTTTACCGCTAGGAATTAAAACAATGGCTGGAACCATGAAGGTGGTGGATGGCATACACGGGTGGAGTAATGCTTTAGAACGACTGAGACAATCAAGAGTTGGGCCAAATGGCATGGAATGGGTATTTTCATCATTGAGATTTAGTTACACCCACCTAAGCGATGTAACTTTGCAACAATGTTTCTTGTATTGTGCATTATTTCCAGAAGACTCTGCTATCAATAGACTGCAATTGATACGTTATTTGATTGTTATGGGAATGATAAAAGGGCTGGCGAGTAGGAAGGCAGAATTTGATGAAGGCCATTCGATGCTTGATAGACTAGAAAAAGTCTGCCTATTGGAAAGAATACGTGATGGTGGTGTTGTAATGATGCATGACTTGATTAGCGACATTACCATCCAAATACTGAAAGAGAATTCTCAAGCCATTGTTAAAGCCGGTGCACAATTAAAAGAATTGCCGGATACAGAGGAGTGGACTGAGAAACTTACGACCGTTTCACTAATGCACAACCAAATTGAAGAGATTTGTTCCAGCCATTCACCGAGCTGTCCAAATCTATCAACCTTATTGCTATGTAATAATTATAGGTTGCGACTCATTGCAGGTTCATTTTTCGAGCAAATGCATGGGCTCAAGGTCTTCGATCTGTCTGGAACATGTATTGAATGTTAGCCTAATTCTGTCTCTGATTTGGTGGGTCTCACTTCATTGTTGCTCAACGATTGTATGAGGTTAAGCCATGTACCATCATTGAAAAAGCTCAGGGCACTGGAGAGGTTAGATCTCTCTCATGCTCCACTTGAAAAGATTCCACATGGCATGGAATGTCTATCCAACCTGAGGTATCTAAGAATGAATGGATGTGGTGAAATGAAGTTTCCTGGTGGCATATTACCTAAACTCTCTCGCCTGCAAGTCTTTATACTAGAGGAACTGATTATTAGTGATGGTAGAATGGGTAAGGAAATAACAGTTGAAGGAAAGGATGTAGGATGCTTGAGGAAGTTGGAAAGTTTGGAATGCCATTTTGAAAATCACTCTAACTACGTGGAGTATCTCAAATCTCGGGATGAGACCCAATCACTAAGGAAATACAACATTGTCGTAGGACAATTCAGGGAAGACAAACTTCGGGAATTCAAGTACAGTGGTCAAGGAAGTAAAATGGTTGTTTTGGGTAATTTGAATATCAATAGAGATGGAGATTTTCAGTTCATCTCCTTAAATGACATTCAGCAACTAATTTGTAAATGTATCGATGCAAGAAGTTTAGGTGATGTTTTGCCATTAAAGTATGCAACTGAACTGGAGGTTATCAGGATTAGTAGTTGCCATAATATGGAGAGCTTGGTTTCATCTTCTTGGTTCTGCTCTGCTCCACCACCATCTCCATCTTATAACGGTATATTTTCTAGTCTTAAGAAGTTAAATTGTTGTGGTTGTAATAGGATGAAGAAGTTGTTCCCTCTTGTCTTGCTGCCAAACCTCGTAAATCTAAAAGAGATTACAGTTACGCAATGTGAGAAAATAGAGGAGATAATAGGTGGAACAAGATTAAATGAAGAAGGGGTTATGGGTGAAGAAAGCAGCATCAACACTGGACTCAAACTGCCGAAGTTACGAGTTCTGACATTGTATGAGTTACCAGAACTCAAAAGCATTTGTAGTGCAAAACTGATTTGCGAATCTCTCGAAGTAATTCAAGTAAGAAATTGCAATAGCATGGAGAGCTCGGTTCCATCTTCTTGGTTTTGCTCTGCTGCACTACCATATCCATCTTATAACGGTATATTTTCTGGTCTTAAGAAGTTCTATTGTTGTGGTTATAAAAGTATGAAGAAGTTGTTCCCTCTTGTCTTGCTTCCAAGCCTCGTAAACCTGGAAGAGATTAGAGTTGAGCATTGTGAGAAAATGGAGGAGATAATAGGTGGAACAAGATCAGATGAAGAAAGGGTCATGGGTGTAGACATCAGCACGAACACTGGACTCAAACTGCCAAAGTTACGAGTTCTGACATTGTATGAGTTACCAGAACTCAAAAGCATTTGTAGTGCAAAACTGATTTGCGAATCTCTCGAAGTAATTAAAGTAAGCGATTGCAATAGCATGGAGAGCTTGGTTCCATCTTCTTGGTTTTGCTATGCTGCACTACCATCTCAATCTTCTAATGGTATGTTTGCTAGTCTTAAAGAGTTTTATTGTTGTAAATGTATGAAGTTGTTCCCTCTTGTCTTGCTTCGAAACCTTATAAACCTAGAAGTGATTGAAGTTGAATGGTGATAACAGGTGGAACAAGATCAGATGAAGAAGGGGTCATGGGTGAAGAAAGCAGCACCAACACTGGATTGAACCTCCCAAAGTTAAGACATCTGGAATTGAGGGGATTACCAGAACTCAAAAGCATTTGTAGTGCAAAACTGATTTGCGAATCTCTCGAAGTAATTAAAGTAAGCGATTGCAAAAGCATGGAGAGCTTGGTTCCATCTTCTTGGTTTTGCTCTGCTGCACTACCATCTCCATGTTATAATGGTATGTTTGCTAGTCTTAAAGAGTTTTATTGTTGTAAATGTATGAAGTTGTTCCCTCTTGTCTTGCTTCGAAACCTTATAAACCTAGAAGTGATTGAAGTTGAATGGTGATAACAGGTGGAACAAGATCGGATGAAGAAGGGGTTATGGGTGAAGAAAGCAGCACTAACACTGGATTTAACCTCCCAAAGTTAATAATTCTGGAATTGAGCGGATTGCCAGAACTCAGAAGCATTTGTTGTGCAAAATTGATTTGCAATTCTCTCGAATTCATTTTTATAACAAAATGTGAGAAGCTAAAGAGGATTCCAATTTGTCTTCCGTTGCTTGAAAATGGTGAACCATCTCCTCCCCCTTCTCTTAGAGATATCTTTATAGAATCAAAAGAATGGTGGGAGGCAGTAGTGGAGTGGGAGCATCCTAACACCAAGAATGTTCTTCGTCCCATTGTAAGGTTCCTGTATGATATGAGTCTGCCCTTAATATAATATAATATCGAATTAAGTTTAGGTGTTTACTGGTTTTATACTCTGATTGTATATAAATATAAATATAATAAAATATCGAATTAAGTTTAGGTGTTTGGAAATGGTTACGCGGAATAATCCATTTTGGGAATTGGTTTTGGAGAATATCAACATTCAATTTGATATGCATAACTTGAACAAGATTAATAAAGTATCGAATTAATTTTGCTGCTGCTACTTCCGTTTCGAGGATCAAATGGCATTTGTCTCAAGTGAGAGGGCGTGGTGTTGCAATTTGTAGTAAAGTGCCTGAAGACGTTCAAGAAGCAGCTTTACAAGTCCTTTTTATATGAAGGTTGTTGGTTGTTTTTAGAAGGGTAAAATAATTATTTTATTGTTATAATTGTGTCTTTGTATACATTAAATGACTTATGAGCTTTAGTTTTTGTTTTGTTTTGTTAATTGTGTCTTGGTGTACTTTAGGCTCAATTATGTGTGAATCAAATGAATCATCATATTTTAAAAGTCACCGTGGAGCCCCTTCCCTATTTTCTTTATTAAATGGCTCCCATGATCCCTAGCAAACGACTGTCCATAAACAAAATGCAAAACCACACCATGCAATTAAACAAAAAGTAACGGGCTGGTACTACCTAAAATAAAAATATCATGGCAGAGTCTTTTTCTTTCTTTTGTTAGACGTGATTTCGAAACAATTCATTAGACAATTACTACAAAATCTATGGAGGAATCCTTGGCGAGTAACTAGATTCTCAGAATTGAATTATGGGACATGATCTAGCAGCTGGAAGAACGAGCAAGGTGATGAGATTATCTCTAAAGAAACATGATCATGAAGTAATATATGTGTAATGGAAATGCCAATAGCTTAATGATCACAAGCAAGTCTTACACATTCGCTTTATTATAGAATGTAACTATATAGGAAATATTGTAGTCATATTCTTATGTGGTAATCTCCACCTTTACTATTGTATATTGCCCTACTCATATATATAAAAAGGGTTGGCTAACTATTAGGTTAAGCCTCCTAATTATTTCTCAATTTGGTATCAGAGCCTTCGGCCGTCAAAACGCTTTCCTCCCTTTGCAACTTTGCAGCCGGCCCTAACTTCTTTTTTCTCTTTCCCATGGATTCTCCTCCTTCACCGGCCAGTCATCCTCCTGCTGCTGGCCGAGAACAACTTCCTCATGTGTCTGATTCTTCTTCTCATAATTCTGCCGTTCCTTTGCCTCTTATGGGAACACATACTTCAACAATGGTTCCTCTATCAAACACCCACCAAATTGTGTCGTTGAAACTTACAAACACAAACTATCTCTATTGGAGAATGCAGATGAAGCCATATCTCCTTGGTCAAGGTGTTTTTCACTTTGTTGACGGCTCCTTGCCGTGTCCTCCATCTCATATGATTGATGCTTCGGCTGGTTCTTCCTCTGCCATCAGCCCTTCTTTTCTTCGTTGGAAGCAACAAGATCAACTTGTTTTGAGTGCTCTACTCTCCTCTCTCTCCGTGGATGTGTTGCATCTTGTAGTAGATTGTTCTACTTCACATTGTGTTTGGCGCACACTTGAGAAGGCCCTTGCCTCTCCATCTAATTCCTGGATCATGCAACTACATGGCTCCTTTCAAGACCTTCGGCAAGGTGATGCATCCGTTAGTATGTATATGCAGCAAGCCAAATCATTATTTGACGAATTGGCTGCTGCTGGTCGCCCAATGTCTCTTAAAGATTTCAATCTCTATGTGTTTCGTGGTCTTCGCGGTGAGTTCAAAGACTTGGTAACTAGCCTCATAACCAAGGCCGAACCGCTATCGTATGCTGATCTTCATAGCCATCTCCTTACCCATGAGTTTCTGCACAAGAATTCTTTTCACTCCATGGCTGTCGGTTCATCCTCTTCACCTCTGCTGTCTTCTTCTTCTCTGCCGCAGCAGCCACCATTGCTACCAACACCTCAGATTTTTGCTCATCTTGCCATGACTAATCACAGCCGCAACAGGGGATGCTATAGGGGTAATTGGCGTCCCAGCAACAACCGATTTCAGGCCCAAAACAGAGGCCACTCTGCTGCAGACTGGAGGCAGAATCAGTGGCAGAACAGGCGCACCTCTGCGGCAGATTTCAGGCCGAATCAGGGGCAGTGGTCTGGACAGGTACGCTGCCAAGTCTGTTCCAATCTTGGCATTCAGCTCTTCAATGCTCTCAGTTTCGCAGCAGCACACAGCAGCCCTCTGCTCACCTTGCTGTTGCGAATGATTCTGCTGCAACGACTTGGTTTCCCGACACCGGCACGAATCAACATGTGACGCCTGACCTTGCAACTCTAACCGATTCTGCTCCTTATCTTGGTAATGATTTCTTGCATGTTGGTGATGGTAAGGCCCTTGACATATCCCATGTTGGACATACTACTTTATATTCCCAAAAACGCTTGTTTACGTTAACTAATGTTCTTCGTGTGCCTCACATTACCAAACCGCTGTTATCTGTTCAGAAATTCTGTCGTGATAATCATGTTTATTTTGAATTTCACGATTCTGTGTTTTATGTGAAGGATCTCGTCACCAAGGAAGTTCTTCTTTCCGGTCGGAGTCATGATGGCCTTTATGTTCTCTCCGAGTCTTCAGCTACGTCAGTTCCTCAAGCTTTTTGGTCTCCTTGCATGTCCGCGACTGCCGACCTGTGGCATCATCGTTTAGGTCATCCAACTCCTCGCATTCTAAATTTGTTAGTTTCCAATAATAAAATAATTTGTACGTCTAGATGATCTTTTACTCAATGTCAAGCATGTCCTTTAGGCAAGTCATACCGTTTGTCATTACGACCGACGGGTCACAAAACTTCTGCCCCACTTGAATTAATTTTTTAGTGATGTTTGGGGTCCTGCTCCAATGTTTTCTTCTGATGGTTTTCGTTATTTTGTTATCTTTGTTGATGCGCACACTAAATATATCTGGTATTATCTGCTTGTTGCGAAATCTGATGTATTTTCCACGTTTCAACGTTTTCAGACACTTGTTGAACGTCAGTTTTCTCTTAAAATTAAATCTGTTCAAACTGATTAGGGTGGTGAATATCGCAAATTAAATAAATTTTCTCAAACCATTGGTATTCATCATCGATTAATTTGTCCTCATACTCATGAACAAAATGGCACAGTTGAACGTCGTCATAGACATATTGTCGAAACTGGCCTAACCCTTTTAGGCTAGTGTAATGCCCCATTGCGTTTTTGGAACTATGCTATGGAATCATCGGTATATCTTATTAATCGCATGCCTACTCATGTTCTTCAAAATAAATCTCCTTTTGCATGTCTGTTTCATCGCACTCCTGATTATAACTTCCTACGTACATTTGGGTGTCTTTGTTTTCCATTTTTACGTCCATATCATGCTCATAAATTAGATTTTCGGTCTTCTCCTTGTGTGTTTTTAGGCTATAGCTCGTCTCATCTTGGTTATCGGTGTCTTGATTTAGAGTCTGGTCGTGTCTATGTCTCCCGTCATGTCCGTTTTCATGAATGTGTCTTTCCTTTTAAAAAGTCTGAACAGGTAACAACACCCCCGGTTCCCCCCACTCCACCTACCTATCTTCCATCCTTGCATCCCCCTTCCTGTTTTCAGCCTATTCCTTCCCAAATCGGCAGAACACACAACTCACCTTCGCCCCTTGCCGCATCTCCCCAACTTGCCCCCTTGCCTGTTGATTCAGCTGACCCTGCCTCACCACCCCACACAGCCATACTGTCACCACGTGCTTGTCTTTCCAATGATTATTGTGCAGGAACAGGTTCTGAATTGCAGGATTCAGTAGCGGCACAACCCAGCACCTCCCCGGCTTCACCTCCTGGTCTGCAATTTTGTGTTGATCTCTCCTCTTATCCTCTTCAGCACATTCCAGGTACAGGTCCTACTACTCCATGTTCGGCTGCTCCTAAACACCCCATGGTTCTTCGTCCGAGACAGCCCAAGACAGCGCTGACCACCACCACGGCAGCCAAATCTGCTGCCTCCTTCAATCGGGTAGCTTCTCCTCCCTCACATGAGCCTCTTATTTTTTCTGATGCTAACAGATATGAGGCGTGGCATAATGCTATGCGTGAGGAAATTCAGGCCTTACGCGCAAACAGAACATGGACTTTAGTGTCGTTTCATCCGTCCATGAATGTTATTGGTAGCCGATGAGTCTACAAAATTAAACGCCGATCTGATGGTAGCATTGAGAGGTATAAGGCGCGCCTGGTTGCTAGGGGCTTGCTAGGGGCTTCACTCAGCAAGAAGGTATTGATTACTTAGAAACTTTTAGTCCTGTTATCAAACAGGCAACGGTACGCTTAGTGTTCTCCATTGCAGTTTCGAGTGGTTGGAAAATTCATCAGCTTGACATTCATAATGCATTTCTAAATGGAGTCCTTGATGAAGAGGTTTACATGAAACAACCTCCAGGTTTTGTTGATTCTGCTCTCCCAGGTCATGTATGTCGATTGCATAAATCTCTATATGGGTTAAAACAGGCTCCGCGGGCTTGGTACACTCGTCTAAATGACTTCCTATTATCCATTGGTTTTCATGCTTCTAAAGTGGATACCTCATTGTTTATCTTCTCGGTTGGTAGTGATATTTGTTATCTTTTGGTTTATATTGATGATATTCTGCTTACGGGTAATAATGCTATTCTACTACAACGCCTCATTCAGCTACTGAGCTCAGAATTTAAACTTCAGGATTTGGGTGATGTTCATTATTTTTTGGGTATTGAAGTACAGTGTACTGGTCTGGGACTTCTGCTTTGCCAACATAAGTATACACTTGACATCCTCACACGAGCTGGTATGTTATCCTGTAAACCAGTTGATACTCCTATTTCGGCATCCAAAGCCACCATTATGCCGGATCCATTGTTTTCTGATGCTACTCGTTTTCGGCAACTTGTTGGTGCCCTCCAATATCTCACTTTCACACGCCTGGATATTTGCTTTGCTGTTAACCGGGTCTGTCAGTTTATGCATGCTCCTACAGAATCTCATTGGGCCGCCGTGAAACGCATCTTGCGTTATCTTCGTGGTACGGCATCACATGGTTTACATATTACTCGCAGCTCTTCCTTTGCTTTACATGGTTTTACAGATGCAGATTGGGCTGGTAGTATTGAGGATAGAAAGTCTACAGGTGGTTACCTTGTGTTCTTTGGTCAGACGCCGATTTCGTGGAAATCGAGTAAGCAACGCACTGTTGCTCGTTCTTCGACGGAAGCTGAGTACAAAGCCTTAGCCGATGGCACGGCTGAAGTTATCTGGCTTCAGTACTTGTTAACAGATCTTCAGATTCCGACTGCTTCTGCCCCTATTATCTGGTGTGACAACCTTGGTGCCACGTATTTGTCCGCAAACCCTGTATTTCATGCTCACACAAAACATATTGAGATTGATTATCATTTTGTCCGAGATAGAGTTGCGAAGAAGGAGATTCAAATTTGTTTTATTTCCTCTCGGGATCAACTTGCCGATGTCTTCACTAAGCCACTTCCTGCTTCTTCGTTTACTACTTTTAGATTCAAGCTTCGGGTTGATCCTCCACCCTCAGCTTGAGGGGGCGTATTATAGAATGTAACTATATAGGAAATATTGTAGTCATATTCTTATGTGGTAATCTCCACCTTTACTATTGTATATTGCCCTACTCATATATATAGAAAGGGTTGGCTAACTATTAGGTTAAGCCTCCTAATTATTTCTCAATTCGCTTGAATTTTTCTTTAAGCTCCACCTTATGCTCGCTGTTTGTGATACGAAAGTAATAGTCAGGATAGGCGCTTTGATCAACACAATTCGGAGGGGTTGATGTTCCAATGGCCAAGATGGTGGCAGGGCCCTCTGCCCTCTGCGCCTTCCGAATTTCATCAACGGTCACCATTTTTTTTCTCGGAGGAAAAGATTACAAAGAAATTAAATCACACTGAGCACCACAACAGTAGCCTAGCTAGGTAGCTGCTGCGAGAGCTAGATAGGGATGCGTTTGAGAGGTTCGAAGAGAATGTGGTTTTTATATAGAGTATGCACAGAGAGCGAGAGGTTAGCTAGGATCTTGTTCCAACTCCGAGTCCTGTTTTTTATTATTATTATTATTATTATTGTGATTACAACAAAAGCCCATAAATTTTTTTTATCAAAATTTTAGTAATGTTTTCTCTGTATTTATAATATTTTAAGCTATCAACTAATCTATATAGTTCAAAATAAATATCCTCACAATGATCTATAAGTTATCAACTAATATTTTGATTCATATTTATATCACAACATTCGTTAATATCTTCACCCATGGATTCATATTTATATAATTTTATAGAATTGCATTCTATATAGAACTCATTCCCAAGATGAACAAAACTTCAAAATTAGATAATGATCTAAAAAAATAAGATGAATTTGAATTTATTTTTTCAATGATTAAGATGTATCTGTAAATTAAACATATATAATCAAGTTAGAACATGTGTAATCTTAATAACTAAGAAAAATAATACATTATCTTTTCCTTACATTACTTATAACTACTTCTTGTAATTTATCTCTTCATACATACATTAATTTTTGTAATTAAAAAGTCCATGTTTTCAATCCAATCAATTCCATGAATCCCTATCGAGATATTAGTACTCATTTGTTTTAAAATTATATTGATACCGATTATTTATTTTGATAATGCCGATATAATATAACTATATTGATATCATTAGCTTTTATAACCTGATACGGGTAATCAAGTTGTAAGAGTATTTATATCAACATAACCTTGTTAATATTTTCAGCTTCCATGATTCGAAATAAAACACAACACTTGATTAATGCTGATATTAACATAGTCTCGTTAATATTATCAGCCTCTAAAATTTGATAGGCTAATCAAATCTTCGTTTAATTTAATGCTGATATCAATATTTTCCTGTTGATATCAGTCTTCCATAATCTGGTAGGCTAATCCTGTTGATATCACCTTTGGAAAATTGTGGTAGGACAGTTCAAGGAAGATGAACTTTGGGAATTCAAGTACAGTGGTCTAGGAAGTAAAATGGGCAGGAATTGGGGCCAGAACTGGCATGTTAATGCTAATTTACAGAATCAAGCTCTCTCATTTGAGGTCACTAGTAGTGATAGTATGACTGTAATTTCTTACCATGTTGCTCCCAAAGATGGGAGATTTGGACAGGCCTTTGAAGGCAAGCAATTTGAGACTTATGCTCTATTTGTTTGCTGGAAAATAATTTTTTTTTAGAAAGTGAATTTCAGGAAAATGAATTCCGGGAAAGTGAATTATTTTCTGATATTTGGTAGTGTAATGGAAAATAAGTTGGAAAATAATTTCCAGTGTTTGGTTATGTCATGGAAAATGAGCTGGAAAATAACTTATTAATGTTTTATTTTTCTCTAGTTTATTAAAACAATGAGGAACAAATCTTATAAATTAAAAAAGTTGAATGAGAATGAAATTGAAAAAAAAATATAATTTCATAAATTATCTCAAATAAAATAAATAATAATCAAAATAATAGAGATCAAATCTAAAAAATAAAAAAAAATGAAAGATGAAGAAATTAAAATAATAATAATTAACATTTCATAAATTATTTCAAATAAAATAAGTAACAATCAAAAGAATGAGGATCAAATTTGATAGATAAAAAATTTCAATAAAAAAATGATAAGGGAAAAGAAAATAACAATTATAAAAATGAGGGTCAAAGTGAATATAAAAATTAAATTTTAAGAGATGAAATTGAAAAATAAATATTCATAACAAAATATATATAACAATCAAAAGTTTGAGGATCAAATTTGATATAATCAGCAAATAATATGATATTTTTAAATTTTTCACAACTTCCGGAAAGTGTTTTCCGTCCAAATTTTTCAGGAAAACACTTTCCTGGAAACCAAGCCAAATTTTCCTTTGACTGGAAAGTGTTTTCTGTTGACCAACTTTTCTAATGACAAACAAATACAAGAAAGTTTGTAAAGTGATTTCCTGAAAAATAAATTCCAGAAAACAAACATAGCCTTAAATGTACTAGCAAGAAGATAAGATGATAAATAAATGACACCATACTTTTCTTTTTCTTTCTTGTTTTGCTCTCCTGATGGGGGTGCAAGGCGTGTGGTGTGGTGGGTTTTGTCAGTTCTGGTGAAGATGAATGTTTCTATGGTTTTATCTATGGTTCAAAGGACTTCGTTTGAGAAGATAGTAAATTGTTAAATGATCAAGTCTGTTGCTTTCTGCTACCCTGCACCATTGAGCTTTGGTTTTCTTGACGCCGTTACTGCGATAGCTTTGCTTTTTTTTTTTTCTTGTTGCTGGACTGGATTTTATGGAGTAACAAATGGCAAGGTATGGCTAGAACTTGGGGTTCGATTGGCTGGAAAGGCCTTGACTGTTTATGGCTTTGGGAATGACTCCTCTGTCTTTTCAAAGATGGGATTTTAAACGAGAATTCGATTGGCTTCAAAGTTTATGGATTTAAATTACTTAGTGATCTTTTTATTTAATAAAGATCGGAAAGAAAGCATATTGCCTCTTTTTATTAGAATCAATTGTTGTGTGTATACAAGACAGGAAAATTCTCAATTTATCTACTGTACTTGGTGTGGAATCGAATGACTCTCTCATCTTTTATTGGCTTCAAATTTTATGGCTTTAAATTACTAATTGGTGATCTTTCTATTTAATAAAGATTAATGGAAAGAAAGCATATTGCCTCTTCCCAATTCACTATCATCAAATATTGATCTCAAGTTTTTTTAGTGTTGAGCACGATTGCACTGCAAAATGTTTGATTGCTTCTCTTCTCTTCTCAAATATTGATCTCAAGTTTTTTTTTGAGATTGGTGATTTTGGGGCGGGTTTGCACTATTATGTCAACTCAGTTATGCTGCTCCCCCCTTCTTCCCCTCGGTTCATGGCTTTTCTCTGTCTTTATAAAAGCCAGAGAAGACCAGGCGTTTGTGCCTCAGTAATGGTATGCATCGTGGGAAGCTGGCGTCCGTTTTTTTCATGGTGAGATGAAGAAGATGAATAGTGTATATTGAAGCTGGCGTCATTACAATTTGGTCCTCTAGGTTTTGACATTTGTAATGAATCCCCTAGTTAAATTTAATTGGACCCCTTCATGTTTGCGCCTTGTACGAACCAGTCCTTGGTTTCTGAAACTTCCAATTCAGTCCTTAATTGACTCTTCAACTTGTAATTCTTTCAAATTTACCCCTATAAAAATCAATTAAGCTCCCTACAGTACCTAGTATTTTCACTTTGGTCCTTCTATTTTCATTCCTTGCAATTGTGACCCAAATCAACCCCAAAATTTAGTAATTTGTCAATTAAGCCCCTGATTCCATTAATTAAACTAATTTCAAGTTCAATTAAGTCCCAAAACTTATCAATTTTTTAATTAAACCCTTGATTTGGTTAATTAAACTAATCCAAAGTTTAATTAAGTCCTCAAACTTCCAATTATATATATTGACTTAACCTAGATTTTAATTTATTCTTCATTCATTTCATTTTTATTTGTTTTTCATCATCATTTTCTCATTTTGTTTCTTTTTTTCATCATTTTATTATTATTATTATTATTATTATTATTATTATTATTATTATAGAAAATATAGAAAAAATAAAAATAAAAGTAAAAGTAAAAAAGTAAAAAATTGAGTTATGACATACATCATTATTGATAACATGAATTGTCTTTAATAAAGACATTATTGTTGGAACAATTATATGCTTTTTATTTATAAATTATATTAAGTAAAAACTAATATTATAGTACGTAGAAGGAAATATGTTGAATCGATGATG
Organism: Populus simonii; assembly: GCA_007827005.2. Classification (NCBI taxonomy): domain Eukaryota; kingdom Viridiplantae; phylum Streptophyta; class Magnoliopsida; order Malpighiales; family Salicaceae; genus Populus; species Populus simonii. The sequence continues at coordinate 116,732 of CM017482.2, forward strand.
TATACCTACTGATGATCTATAACTATCATGACTTATATTAGTTATTTTATTGAATTCTAATATGGTGTGATTGATGTTAGGTTTTAACAAATATTAATGTTTGGTCAATTTTAAGTATGTTTTTATTTAATAATCGTACACTTGATGGATATATATAATGAGTATATTCGGAAAATTGGTTTCTCTCTACCATTGCTGTATGTTTTCTTTCATCACATCACATCACAAATATCGTTCCATTTGACTCTGATGCTGTGATAATGGTCTTATTAATTTGCCGTGTGGAATATCGTTCCATTTGACTCTGATGCTGTCAAAACCTCCCCAACAACCCAGTTGACAAAATAGACCATACACTTCAGGCGTCAGTACTTTACTCTTGATCAGCTAACCTTTCCGATTGCTGCAATTTGATCTTTAAAGTCACCAAGTTGGTGGAATCCGTCAACCAACTCATGAACACCATATAGAGGTAAACTGTGAGATTGTTGCTACTGATTGCATGCATGTAGTTTTCTTTGTTTTCTTCTTCTCAGTAATATTAATTTTTGCATGACAGCAATATTGACACTAAGAAGATTGCCAGAGAAAATAATTGTTACAGAAGATAATATTGTATGCTGTCATGTTTTTGCTAGCAACTCTTCTTTCCTTCTTTGAAACTATATATAAATTTAGAGACTGACTTGGAAATTAATAAAAAAAATAATAACCGCGTCTTGGTAGTTTAAAGAAAGTGACGCCTCAGGAAATTAATATAAATTTAATTAAGTCTTCAAACTTCCAATTATATTGAATTAACCTAGATTTTAATTTATTCTTCATTCATTTCATTTTTATTTGTATTTCATCATTGTTTTTTCATCATTTATTATTATTTTTTAGTTTTTTTCATCATTTTTATAGAAAATATAGTAAAAATAAAAATAAAAGAGTAAAAAATTAAGTTATGACATACATCATTATTGATAACATGAATTGTCTTTAATAAAGACATTATGGTTGGAATAATTATATGTTTTTTATTTAGAAATCATGTTAAGTAAAGACTAATATTATAATACATAGAAGGAACTATGTTGAATCAATGATGTACAACCATGATGATTTATAATAGTTATTTTACTTAATTATAATATGGTGTGATTGATGTTAGGTTTTATCATTGTTCTATGGGTTTTATATTAATATATTTAATAAACTATGAATAAAGATAATATTACTACGTTGTAATATATTTTTAATCATTATAAAAACATGGCATCAAAAAATCTATAAATATATTACTGGAAAAATAATATTATAATATGTTTAGATGGTTTTGATGTGCTAATATTAAAAATAATTTTTAAAAAATAAAAAAATATTATTTTAATATATTATTAAATAAAAAAACAGTGTTAAAAATAAATACAACTATAATAACGAATGTTCGTTATAAAAGTAAAAACAGAAGGTTCAGATGACGCCCAGTCAAAGTCTTCCTTGGGAAAAAAGCTCCCAGGCTTTGAAAAAAGGTTCGTGGAAATTTATATCATTTGATTTTGTGAGTATCGGGTTAGACCCGATCACTGCTGAGAGATGGAGACAGCCGAATGCATGATAATTACGTATTAATTACCGTGTGGAAAATCGTGCCATTTGACTCTGATGCTGTCAAAACCTCCCTAACAACCCGGTTGATAAAATACAAGAAAACTTTTAGATGCTCAAGCAAGAGCTATAAAGAAATTTCCTTTCTCCTTTTCCTTTACACGTAACCTTTTTATCTATGGTAATTATTGCATTACTAATAATTTGCAAGAACTCATATTCTGTCTCTGTACCAATATTGGCTCTACTAGTCTTCAGGCGTCAGTACTTTACTCTTGATCAGCTAACCTTTCCGATTGCTGCAATTTGGTGGGATCCGACCATCTCATAAACACCATATAGAGGTAAACAGTGAGATTGTTGCTTCTGATTGCATGCATGTAGTTTTCTTTGTTTTCATCTTCTCAGTAATATTAGTTTTTGCATGACAGCAATATTGACACTAAGAAGATTGCCAGAGAAAATAATTGTTACAGGGGATTGTATGCTGTCATGTTTTTTCTAGCAACTCTTCTTTCCTTCTTTGAAACTATATATAAATTTAGGGACTGACTTGGAAATTAATAAAAAAAAATAATAACCGTGTTTGGGTAGTTGAAGGAAATTAAGTGACGTCTCAGGAATAGCCCTTAAGTTCTGAGTCTGAGACTCAAACTAAGGCAGCTGGAAGCCGTATCGATCAGCGAACATCTCTCTCAGATTGCCACAATTTCATAGCTGGTGGAATCCAACCAACCCTTTCGTTATATACAGGTATAACTAACCTCTTCTTTTGCTTCTTTCTTGTTTCAATTTCATGTCTCTACTCACAACAATAATTTGAAAGCTTTACGTTCATACATATAATTGACAAGTTTCTTCTATTTTAGAATGCAGAAGGAAAAACGAAAACAATCCAAAGATGAAGAAAACGATTCATCCTCGCGAAAGAGAAGAAAAGCAGACCTCAGTAAGCCTGTCAGTTTTGTCTCCACAGGTAAGGTAGAAATATGTCGTGCTGAGAGTATAATAATAAAAATTATTCATTGGTCATCTAACAATATTATCGTGTAGCATGTAGTCGTTTTGCTTTCCTTGATGCACAAAATTATTCATTGGTCATCTAACATCATTAACATCTAGCATGTAGTCGTTTTTGTTTTCATGTTTACAGCAATATTAACACTAAGAAGATTGCCAAAGAAAATAATTGTTAGATGGGATTTTATGTTGTCATGTTTTTGCTAGTAAATCTTCCTCGCCCCTTTCTTGTTTTAATTTCATTCCTTGACAAATAACTTTGATTTCATTAAAAAAAAGAGGAACACTTGCCGAAGCTTTTATGTTTACATCATTCGGTTAAGTTCCTTCCATCTCTTTGTTAGTTTAAGTCTAGTACATTTGCCCTCGCTCCATTGCAAGTTGGAGTATTTTCCATGTAACTTGGATCAGATCCAAATACTTAAGGTCCACACAAGACCCAAAGACATTGGGTTTTTCATGGCTATAAAACCCAAGGCACTTTAGTCTAACATGGCTTACTAGACCCAAGATACCTATGTTTGGCATGGTTGGGAGACCAAAGTTGCTTTTGGCTTACTGGACCCAAGTCACTTAGATCTAATACGGTTGTCAGACCTAACCAAAAAGAGATAATCAAAGAAAACAAAAGAATGGAGAGGTAAATGGGTCTGGCTAGACCCAACGTTGCCAGACCCAAGGTACTTATGTCTAAAAACCATGCCAGACCCAAATCATTGTTAAATAGTTAAAATACATTTTTATACTTGAAAAAAATAAAAAATAAACTTTGTATATGTGGGTATTTTTATTCTTTTAAATTGTTTCTTTGTATAATTTTCTATAATCATGAGGGGCATTCATGTTTACATGGGCCTGATAACAATGTCAAACTTACATTACAAGTCATTGTTAAATAGTTAAAATACATTTTTAACCTTGAAAAAAATAAAAAAATAAACTTTGTATATGTGGGTATTTTTATTCTTTCAAATTGTTTCTTTGTGTAATTTTTTATATTTATGAGGGGCATTCATGTTTACATGGGCCTGACAACAATGTTAGACTTACATTACATGTCAAACCCAAGACGATTGGGCCTAACGTGTTTGCTAAACCCAAGTCGCTTGGGTCTAGCTTGTTTTCTAGACCCAATTATCTTGAATCTAGAATGGTTGTCAAACCCAAGGTATTTAGGTTTGGGGTGGTTTAATTGAAAAGAAAGAAAATATTATTTTAATAAAAAAATAACATGAACACTTGATAATCTAATGATCCAAGGTTTGATGACTATGATAAAAGATTTTGTCACCCCAATAAAGCTAAGAATAAGCTCTTTAATAGGATTAGTAAAAACTTTCTTAGTTATTTTTCAAACTGAAATTTTTTAAAACATCTGTCACGGCCCGATTCCCAGATATATGACCGGCACATAGGCAAAGTTCCTCTCCAAGGTTTCATACCTATGCGAACTCAAACTTACATACAAACTTATCTATTAAATAATTCAATCAGAGTTCGACGTAAAAGTAACAACAAAACTAACTTCATAATATAATTTAATTGTCTTAATACAAGAGTTAATATAATTTTTATAGTTGCGGAGCACTAACTAGAAATAAAGAAAAGGTACAAATTACAACCAAAGAGTTGGTCTTGAAGGTCAAACAAAATGACCCGCTAATAAGCTAAAAAGCTGAAAAGATAAATAATGAGAGGGCGAGTTCAACAACTCAGTTAGTAGATAACGTTCAATATACACACATGAGATAATATAACAATGATGAATATATATACAATTATGGCTCTAGGTTCTTATAGGAAGATATCTTAAATAAGCCATAACAAAAATATCATAAGGTAAAGCTCGTCAGAAAATCAAAATGCAATGAGCATGAGGCTCCGTACTGTGGGATGATCAGTCCACACAAGTTGGTGACTCCCCCGATCAATTAGGGTTCAGATACGACGTGCACAAAGACTAACACTACCATATTAGCATGGGTATTCTGACTGGCATACCATAGGTCCATAATCCTAATCAAACAGACATATTCATATCTCAAGACTCAACTTATGACATCAATCAAATAAGGAGCTATCAATTAAGAAATCAATTCAAAATACATATTGGTTCCTATCAAGAATTCGGATTCAATAATTTATCATGCTTTATCATAACAAGGATAATAATCAACATATATATTATCAAAAAGCGTGATCCAATTCATATTAACAAATCAAATATTTATAATATTTCTCATGCATATGAAAAATTATCCACTCACTTGACTCAATCAAATAGAACTCAAAGCTGATACTAAAGAAAATCCTACTGATGTCCCACCGGTAGAAAATCAGGATTATCTGAATACAAATGAGACATATTCAAGAATGACTCAAAAAAACATATAACCTATTTAATATACTTATCTAAGAGTATATTCCATAACCCTATATGTTTTTAGACTAAACCAGTTATTTTTCTAAAAGCCCAAAATTAAATGGTTTTCCCGAAATCTAATCCATAATAAAACAAATAATAAAATTGGTAATAATTCACTAAATAACCCTCATTTATTCATCAAACCAATCTGCAAAAGCTAATATTACAGCTAGGGACCAATCTGAATTTTATCATATTTTTAAGCGTCAAGTTGTAACTTTGTCAAATTGGAGGACCAAACTAAAATTGTCATAAATCCATGACTATACTGAAATTCTGACCATAATTAATCCTCAGTTCTGTCCAGAATATCTCATTATGCTCCAGGGACCATTCTGGAATTTTATCAAATTTTTAGGGTCAAATGGTAATTTTTTTCAAATTGGAGAATCAAATTGAAAGTGTTAAAAATTCATAATTATACTGGAATTCTGCCCATAATTCATATTTTATTCTGTTTAGAATCTCAAAATATGCTCCAGGGACCAATTTGTAAATTTCCAAATTTTGGGGACTAAACTGTAATTTTCATAAATTGAGGGACCAAACCGAAATTTTATCATCTTCAAACCCAAACCCAGAATTTCAACTGAAAACCTATTGTTCTTTCCAAATTTCTAACTCAAAATTCACCATTTACCCAAATCATAACCCAAATCATCATCTTTACCTACAATCTCTAAAAATCAATTAAACAATCCATTACCAACAACAATCAACCCTATAACATTCAAATTAATTCATCAATAAACCCAAATTTTTTTTTTTCAAAACCCTAACATTCAATCAAAACAAATTTAAAGCTAAAAAAACATATTATACACATTAAAGCATAAATCTTACCCCTTTTACTTATTAATTCTCTTCAACTCCTTTCTATTTCCCTTCTAATTTCCCTCTTTTCTCCTCTTCTTCTTCTTTCTCACGGTTTTCTCTCAAGATCATAGCTTTCTCTTCTTGTTTTTTTCTTTTTCTATTTATATTTAGTAACTCATTGTTCAATTACTGTAATACCTCTTATTCATTTATACTTACTCTTTAAGCCTCCAAGGGCTTTATTGTCTTTTTTTTTAAATCTTTTTTAATTCAAAACATCACACCCACTTCCTTGATTCTTCAACTTGCATGGCTTCATCATGATTTTGTGGCTCACCATTATCTGTGTCAACAAGATGTAATTCAATAATGGTGAGAAACATTATGGAGGTCTGATAGTTCTGAAAGATCTTCTGACTACCGTTACTAGAGTCTATGGCTCTATATATGGATCAACATTTTCTTTGTTTTGAGTCTTTTGACCACTAATTTGCACAATGCTTTCAGCAATATCATCCACATCAACTACCTCAGTTGTCTTTGTTTCTGGTTTAGGCCTACCTGAATCTGCTGCATCCTTGTCCCTGTACATCACCTTCTCATTGAATATGACATTTTTACTTATTATAATTTTTTGATTTTTCTCATCCCAAACCGATATCCGAACTCATCAGTTCCATATCCAATAAAGTTACATTTTCTAGATTTTGGATCAAGCTTGCTTCTGGCTTCAGAATCTATGTGTATATAAGAAACACAACCAAATACTTTGTAGTGTGAAAGTTTTACATCCTTTCCTGTCCAAACCTTTTCTGGAATTCTAAAATTTATAGGAACAGAAGGTCATTGATTGATCAAGTAGACTGTAGTATTAACAAGTACTCCGGACCAAGATGATGGAGGTAGCCCAGCATGTAACCTCATGCTTCTTGCATTCCACTGATGACGTGGCCGATGGAGATTTGGTAGATGATATGGTAGATGGCTTGTCCTGACACGTGGCGGGTAACGCGTCAGGTGACATGACAATGATGTGGTCACTAATTGGGATAAAGATGCTTTTGCATATTTAGTGGAAGGAGAAAGACAAAGGGTTTGTTTGTTGGAGTTCTTAGAAAATTATCCACTCACCTGACTCGAAAGCAACAAAACTCAAAGCTGATATCAAGGAAATCCTACTGACATCCCGCCGGTAGAATATCAGGATTATCTGAATACAAATGAGACATATTCAAGAATGACTCAAAAGAACATATAACCTATTTAATACACTTATCTAAGGGTGTATTCCATAACCCTATATGTTTTTGAACTAACTAGTCAATTTTCTCAAAAACCCAAAATTTAACAGTTTTCCCGAAATCTAATCCATAATAAAACAAATAATAAAATTGACAATAATTCACTAAATAACCCTTAATTATTCATCAAACCAATCTGCAAAAGTTAATATTACATCCGGGGACTAATCTGTAATTTATCATATTTTTAAGGGTCAAATTGCAACTTTTGTCAAATTGAAGGACCAAACTGAAATTGTCATAAATCCATTACTATACTGAAATTCTGACCATAATTAATCCTCAATTCTATCCAGATCATCTCATTATACTCCAGGGACCATTCTGGAATTTTACCAAATTTTGGGGACTAAACTGTAATTTTCCAAAATTGAGGGACCAAACTGAAATTTTGTCATCTTTAACCTCCAACCCAGAATTTTAACAGAACCCTACTGTCCTCTCCAATTTTCTAACACAAATTCACCATTCAAACAAAAATCATAACTCAAAATCATCATCTTTCAATTCAATCTCTCAAAATCAACCAAATAATCAAATACCCACAACAATTAACCCATAACATTCAACTTAATTCATCAATTAACCCAAAACACAAATTTTCGAAACCCTAACATTCATCAAAACTGAAATTAAAGCTTAATTAACACATATTTATACATAATCTTACCTTTAAACTTATTTCCTTCAACTCCTTTCTACTTCCCTTCTAATTTCCCTCTTTTCTCTTCTTTTTCTTCCCCTTTTCTTCTCTTCTCCCGTCAGTTTTTCACTCTTAAAACACAGCTCTCTTCTCTTTTTTTTTTCTTTCTTTTTATTTATATTTATCATCTCTTTATACAATTACTACAATACCCTTCATTTAATTATACCTACCTCTAAACCACCAAGGGCTTGGTTGCCTTTTCCCATCTTTTTAATACAAAACATTATACAGTCCTATCTCATGTACCCATGAGTGTTCTCATGTAATTTGTTGTCTATTGAATCTGTCTGGTAATCACTAGATGAAAGAACACTAAATTTTGGAATATCCTAGCAAATATCTTTTGACTTACTGATAATCCACTAATAAATAATGGAAGTGTTTATCAATGGTCAGAAATGAAGAATTCCACTGACAAATATCATCAATCCGTTTGTTTCTGTGAAAGTTCTATCTCAGCACATTCATATGTATTGCCTCTGGTGATTGCCTTACATGCATTTCTTGCTAGTAATTACAAGAAAGCAGATTCCTTCTCCAATTCATTGCTGCATTGCTAATTTATTGTGCCATAATTTCTGCAGCTTCCATGACCGAGCCAGAATCTTCTCGATCTAGACCAAAAGGGGCCTATGATGTATTTCTGAGTTTTAGAGGAGAAGATAATCGCAAGAATTTTACAGATCATCTATATACTGCCTTAGTCCAAGCAGGAATCCTCACTTTTCGAGATCATAATGAAATTCCTAGAGGTGAAGAAATCTCCAAACATCTCCTCAAGGCAATTCAAGAATCAAAGATATATATAGTGGTGTTCTCAAAAGGATATGCTTCTTCTAGATGGTGTCTTAATGAACTTGTAGAGATTCTTGAGTGCAAAAGCAGGAAAACTGGTCAGATTGTTCTTCCTGTATTCTATGACATTGATCCTTCAGATGTGAGAAAACAGACTGGCAGTTTTGCAAAAGCATTTGATAGCCATGAAGAACGTTTTAAAGAGAAGGTAAAGGAATGGAGAAAAGCTCTTGAGGAGGCCGGAAATCTAAGTGGATGGAATCTCAATGATATGGAAAATGGGTATGACATTTCTCTCTAAGATTCACTCGCACGCATTTATGGAGTAATTATACATTAGATTTTACCACGTGAAACAACAAAATATTTTTTTAGCATACTTAATTGTCTCTCTATTAATGAGTTGCTTTTTTCAATGAACAGCCACGAATCAAAATTTATCCAAGTGATTGTCAAGGATGTGTTGAATAAATTGGATCCCAAGAACCTAAATGTTGCTACTCACCTAGTAGGTATTGATCGCCTTGTCCATACTATTAGTGACTTCCTAAGTTCTGCGACAGATGAGGTTCGCATCGTGGGCATACATGGGATGCCAGGAATAGGAAAGACGACTATAGCAAAAGTTGTATTTAATCAACTCTGCTATGGATTTGAGGGAAGCTGTTTTCTTTCGAATATCAATGACACATCAGAACAATCGAATGGTCTTGTTCTTTTACAAGAACATATTCTTCATGATATTTTAAAACAAAATGCTGGAACTATCAATAATGTTGATAGAGGAATGGTTCTCACCAAGGAACGGCTTTGTCACAAAAGAGTTCTTGTTGTTTTTGATGATGTGGTTCATTTGAACCAACTAAATGCTTTGATGGGAGAGCGAAGCTGGTTTGGTCCCGGGAGTAGTGTAATAATTACAACTAAAGATGAACGCTTGCTTCTTAAAGTGGATCGAACATATCAGGTCGAAGAATTGAAACAGTATGAGTCCCTTCAGCTTTTCAGTTGGCATGCCTTTGGGGATAGCAAGCCAACAAAAGATTATGTTGAGCTTTTGAATGATATAGTTGATTACTGTGGAGGACTTCCTTTAGCCCTTGAGGTTTTAGGTTCTTGTTTGTCCGGGAAAAACAAATCTAGATGGAAACGTGTAATTGACAAATTGAGAAAAATCTCAAATCGTGAAATTCAGAAAAAGCTTAGAATAAGTTTTGACACACTTGATGACCATAAACTAAAGAATACATTTCTTGATATTGCATGCTTTTTTATTGGTAGAAATAAAGAATACGTAGCAAATGTACTAGAAGCCCGTTGTGGTTACAATCCAGAAGATGATTTGGGAATTCTCAGTGAAAGGTCTTTGATTAAAGTTAATGCTTCTGGAAAGATAAGCATGCATGATCTATTGAGAGACATGGGAAGGGAGATCATTCATGAAGAGTCACCTGACCACCCTGGAAAACGCAGCCGAATTTGGCAACATGAGGATGCATGGAATGTACTCAGCAAGCAGATGGTAATTACTAAATGCATACACAAAAGCACAATCATGCACGTTTATCTTTCTTTTCAAACGTTTTGCTTATAATTATTTAGAATTCTACTGAATTTTGTTGCTTTTTTAGGGAACGGAAGTTGTAGAGGGTCTAGTGCTGGATGCGAGAACATCAGAAGATAAATCACTGAGCACGGGATCATTTACAAATATGCGATGCTTAAAGTTACTCCAAATCAATGGAGTACATCTCACTGGACCCTTCAACCTGCTTTCTGAAGAGTTGATATGGATTTGTTGGCTTGAATGTGCTTTAAAATCTTTTCCATCCGATTTATTGTTGGACAACCTAGTTGTTCTTGATATGCAGTATAGTAACATCAAAAAATTTTGGAAGGAAAAAAAGATGCGAAACATACTACAGTCCTCCAAAATTTGTTGTTTATATTTTCAAGTTAGAACTTTTGATGATTAGTTTTTGTTGTTCTCCTCACTGCTCTGACAGATTCTCAATAAGCTAAGAGTCCTTAATCTTAGTTATTCAAAGTACCTTGTTAAAACACCAAACTTGCACAGTTCAAGTCTAGAGAAACTCATGCTTGAAGGTTGCTCCAGTTTGGTTGAGGTGCATCAATCTATTAGACATTTGAAGAGACTCGTTTTCTTGAATCTAAAGGGATGTTGGAGGCTAAAGATTCTTCCTAAAAGCATTTGTGAGGTAAAATCTCTTGAAAGTTTGAATATTTCGGGGTGTTTACACCTTAAGAAGTTGCCGGAGCGCTTGTGTGATATTGAATCCTTTACTGAGCTGTTAGCAGATGGAATTGAGAATGAGCAATTTTTGTCTTCAATTGAACATTTAAAGTATGTAAGGAAGTTGTCATTGTGCGGATACAATTTCAATCTGGACGCACCATCATCTCCATCCTGGCATTCACCAATTTCATCATGGATGTCAGCAAGTGTTTTAGATTGGAAAGCTTTGCTGCCAACTTCTTTCACTGGTTGGAGATTATTGAGAAAAATAAGACTTGCTTATTATGGTTTGTCTGAATGCTCACTTAATAGTGTTGATTTTGGTGGTTTGTCCTCTCTCGAAGAATTGAATCTATCAGGAAACAAATTTTTCAGTCTGCCTTATGGCATCAACGTCCTTCCTAAGCTGGGGGTTTTGAGAGTTCGTAATTGCAGCAATCTTGTATCAATCTCAGAGCTTCCCTCAAATTTAAAATTCGTGGATGCAATCGGTTGCACATCAATGGAAAGAGTAAGACTGCCAATCCAGTTAAAAGAAAATGAAAATTTGTCTCTGTATAGGTGTTCAGATTTAATGGAGATTCAGGGCACGGAAGGTCTAAGTAATCATGGCTGGATTCTTTCCTCTGATACCGCCTCCGATTTATCAAATAATAAGAAGAACGTTGTTGAGGTACTATTCTGTCTCTCTTGCACATAAATACTCTCTCTCTCTCTCTTTTATCAAATAATAAGAAGAACGTTGTTGAGGTACTATTCTGTCTCTCTTGCACATTCTATGATCAGTCCATGTTAATTATAAATAATTGAAAAGGATTAGTAATTTGCATCTTAGAAGATAAAGTAGGTGTATCACAAATAATAATTCACGTGGATTTTTCAATTGATAATTTCACATGAACTAACTGTTACGCCTCTAGTAATCTGATTTCTTTGGCTTAAAATTTGGAGATCTAATTGATACAATTAAGAATTAAAGGGACCAAATAAGACATACCCTGTAACATAAGGACTGAAGTATCCTTTAAAAGAAGCCCTTCCTGTTCCATGATGTTCAAGGAGATGCAAGAGGACAAAAAACTAAAGGGGTTTAAATGAATAGAAAAAAAAATAGAAAATTGAAGTCATCCCAAGAAAACTAATTGAAATACATATAGATATAGAAATTAAAGTCTCTTTAGTTGTCCATTAACTTCTAATTTCAGAAATAAATCAGTCATTAATGTATTGTTTGAAGGAAAAATAGGTGTTATACACTAAAATTAAGCAAAGAATTATAAAGTCTAAACCAGGAAAAATATGTCAAACTTTATTACAGATCAGCCAAGCTTAAATTCAGTGAGATAAAAGCTTAGACGATTGGTTATGCAAGTTGGTTTTAAGTTTTTTCAAGCTAATTTCACAGATGCTGTTTCTAGTTAGTATGGTCAAGGGCAATTCTATAATTTCCTGGACCACAGGAAATTTAGTGGTATGGTCAGACATTTATTTTCCTGCTTTATTTCTTTTCTTAGTCATTAAATAAGTGACTTGTTTATGTTTCTTAGATAGGAATCCTCATGCTTTACTACATAGAATCCAACTGGCTAGCAATAACTCAAGCCGATATAACTATGCTTCTGGTATTTCAATGGAATATGACCAAATTATTATGAATAATGTGCTGCCTTTCCTCATCAGGGAGTGTGATTCCTTAAAACCCCAGTGTGATGTTTCGGTTCTTATTCTAGAAGTGATTCCTTGGATCTATTAGTGTAAGTAGTTTTGTTTCTTTTTTCTTTAATTTATATACTGTAGACACAATTTTGAGCACCTGAAATTAAACAAGCACACGTGTACAAATATATGATTTTATTAAATATATGAATGGGTACAATCTCTATGTAATATATTCTTTAAAAAGAATATGACAATTCTCTGATTCTTCCCTTGGATTTGATGTATGGTGACTTGATTTATTTGAGTAATCAAGTCGAGATTTGTGATTTGCAAGAACGCGAATTTGGGCGTGTATTACGAAGCGAGATGTTGTGATTTGATGCTTTGAAGAGTACCTTGATTTGTCTTCAAAGTGTTGTTGAAGAACTCTTATGGGGCGTTTTGGCTTGATCCAACAGAGCTTCGTTCTTTGTAGACTTCAAGCGTAGATGAAGGAGGCTTGAGAACTCTTTGAGAGAGAGCTTCCTTGCTTGAAGAGCTTGTCTTGCAGAAAATTTGTATCTCCCGGGATCCTCTTGGTGATTTGATGCTTTGAAGAGTACCTTTGATTTGTCTTCAAAGTGTTGTTGAAGAACTCTAATGGGGCGTTTAGGCTTGATCCAACAGAGCTTAGCGATATTTGGTGATTTGATGCTTTGAAGAGTACATTTGATTTGTCTTCAAAGTGTTGTTGAAGAACTCTTATGGGGCGTTTATGCTTGATCCAACAGAGCTTTATTCTTTGTAGACTTCAAGCGTAGATGAAGGAGGCTTGAGAACTTTTTGAGAGAGCTTCCTTGCTTGAAAAGGGGCAGAGCTTCCTTGCTTGAAGAGCTTGTCTTGAAAGAAATTTGTATCTTCAAGGGTCCTCCTTCCTTTAGGTTGAGGCCCTCTATTTATAGAGATCTGTAAGGGCTCTCAGGTCCTTTTCCAATGCCACATGGCATAATTTTATTGGTTGATATTTATTGACGGGATCTTGCATTTATGACAAGATATCTGATGAGATCTTGTATTTATGACAAGATATCTTGAATATCTCATACCAAGTGTCAACTTTTTATTGGCCAAGAAATATATGAAGGCTCATTTATTTTCCATGTAATTTATTTCAATTTTATTTTATCCTTTCTTTTAAAGAATAAAATAACACATGGCGAAATTTGATTGGTAGAAAATTTGTGTTTCTACAGATGCCCCCTCGAGACAAGTTCACTTACTTTAGAAACAAGTGGGCATGTCTCGAAAAAAATGGCTGAGAGGGTTTTATATTTTCGACTAAAATTTAATTTGATCATATTAGATTTTCACAACAAGCAGATAAATTTTATTGTGAAAATAAAATATAATAATCAAAATTGAAAATTTATGGATCAATCTTGATTGAGATTTATCAAATCAATTGATAGAATATTTAGGTCGAATACCTCATTTGAAACTGCTGCATATTCAGGACCAAACAAAATTTATCTTTATACCCGAATAGCAACCAACACTTTGACCGGGCTGCAGAAATTTTTTTTGTTTTTCACTGGACGTGGTCACTGTAACATCTTGTTTTGAAGATCTCATTGTTCTGAATCCAACGACGCAATCCGTTCGTGATTCCAGCTAGTGATTAATGAGCTATAAAATATTAAAGATTTTGATTCATTTTCTCTTCCTTCTCTTGATATGCGTGCACTCATATTGTTTGATGAATTATTTTCTTCATTCCCGTTGATGTTCTTTCAAGTTAGGAAAGATTGTTTGCCTTTTCAACAGTATAGGAAATTTGTTGTTTCCTTTTCTTTTGGCGTTAAATGCTTTCACTGAACAGGAATTGTTCTCTTTGGTCTCTACTGTCATGCCTTTTCAACAGTATAGGAAATAGAATTTGACTCCCCTATGCAATTTTCAGAGGAGAACACGGCACCTATGCAAGCAACCGACCTTGTTTTCGCAAACGGGAACCCTTTTTTTTTTTTTCCTCTTTTGTTGAACCGTGGATTTCTCAGAGCTTCATCAAAAAGTATGACTATAAAAGCACATCACCTTGCCCTTCTTTCTGTTGTAAATAGCATAGGTTCTTCTTGTTTCTTTATCGTCAGTACAGCACTCTCTACCCACTCAACACGTCACTGGTAGCTGGCTACTCTGCAGCAAGGAAGTGCGTCTTTATTCATTATTTGTTCTTACAACTGCAATTTTTTTTGAAGAAGAAGATTTTAACCCAGAAGGAAGATGCCCACCCTATTCGTGCTATCTCCGTATCTCTAGTTATGCAAGTGACTATTCATTGCTAGGTGGCATCGAACCTCCCAAAGCTCATTGAAAGTCTGAAGCGGTTGGCCAAGTCTGCTCCCATGTTTGACTGTTCCATCGAGGGATCTCCTTTGCTGGAAACCAAACCATCACTGCAGCTATTTCAATGTCCTTTTCATCACCAACCAAGTCTTTATCAATGTCAATAGCATCAGATTTATGACCATCAATGTTGACCGGAGCAGAGTTGTGACCCTTAATTCCAATTGCATCAGATCCATTGCCATCAAACTTCTCCGTGGTCCCATCCGGCACAAACCTCCAAGGATCAAACGATGCTAATAATCTTTTTTTTTATTTGTGTCTTTGCAGATTTTGCTTCAGCAAGACCTGCCCCCTGATGATCATCGTAATATTTTGTATGGGCTCTCTTTCATCTTCTCATTGAATTACCACGGAGTTGTTGTAACAGTAGCCGCAGAGTCAACAAATCCTTCAGCTTTAAAAGCAATGACAATTTGCAGTTGTAGCTGCAGCTTCCGCTCGTAGTAAAACACCAGCAACTAGTAAAGGAAGTGTTTATTCAGACCACATTTCATCATCATCATCTATGGCCACCAAGTTCCCTAATGTATTTTCTGCATTTCCTTAAAATCTGGTTCAAAGCAGCTGATATCACGCCATATTTAGTTGTATTAACCACTCCTATTGAAGTATCGAGATGATTTGTTGCGTGACTTCAAGAATATTGAGAACTTTATAATCAACATCGCGGTTTCTGCAGTTCACCACGAGACTAGTATCTATTCATCACCTTTTGCAGTTTTTCCGACTAAAAGAACACTGCATTTCCTTTCTTTCTGTTATAACTGGCACGACTCCTCCCTCTCCTTTTACTATCAGCACAGCCTCCACCAGTCTTAGCAGGTATGCATGGGGGTTTCTCTCTCCCTCTTTTTTTCTTTCTTTTTTTTCGTATATTGTTGCAGCATTTTATGGTGTCCTTATTCCTGATGCTACCACCATGCTCTGCAACAACACCAATGCTAACTTCACATACCTTCTCCACTGTATCGTTCCAAGCAATAAGAAAGAATGCATCGCTAGCCAAAGAAGTGTTAGTTATTAAACTTATTTATCAAGATTAGTATTGAAGAGTCGTATCTATTAGTATTGAAGAGTCGCAACTATTAGTATTGAAGAGTCGCAACTATTAATGTCTATATATATTGTATGAATCTCATAATGAAAAAGGGGTGAGAGTACCATTTTCATATGTATTGTATTCTACCAAATTAGAGAGTGTGCAGCCTAAACCCTCTTCTTTTTTGTTCTCTATTTCTGCCAAATTTCCAACAAATTTGGTATCAGAGCCCGAGAGACAACATGACTTCCAACAACAACAATTCCCAATTTCACGTTCCTCGCCTTACCAAACAAAACTATGATTTGTGGTGCATCCAATACAAAGCACTACTTAGATCACAAGAGTTATGGGAGCTAGTTGAAGATGGTTATACTGAACCAAAAGAAGACGCTGTGATGAGCAATGCAGAGAGACAAGCACTGAGAGAATCAAGAAAGAAAGACAATAAGGCGTTATTCACAATTTATCAAGGGCTTGATGAAGCAACCCTTGAGATGGTGGCTCCAGCAAAGACATCAAAGGAAGCATGGGAAATGCTTAGTAAAACTTATAGTGGAGTTGAAAAAACAAAAAGAGTTCGGCTACAATCTCAGAGAGGAGATTTTGAGAAGCTGAACAAAGAAGGCAATGAGACAATCTCAGATTACTTTACAAAAGTAATCACTTTGGTTCACCAGATGAGAAGGAATGGTGAAAATATTGATGATGTTCGTGTGATGGAGAAAATTTTGAGATCACTGGATTCAAAGTTTGACCATGTGGTTGTAGCAATTGAAGAATCAAAAGATTTAGAAGAGTTGACAGTAGAAGAGTTAATGGGATCACTGCAAGCCCATGAGCAGAAAATTGACAGAAGAGGAGAAGGAAGAACACTTGAACATGCTTTGCAGACACAGCTAACTTTGAAGAATTCCAATGAATCCAACAGAGGAGCATTCCAGAGAGGCAGATTTTTGCATAGAAGAGGAAGAGGAGGAAGATCATATAGAAATCAAGAATTTCATGGTGCACGAAATCAGAATTTCAATGGCAGAGGCAGAGGCAGATTCAGAGGAAGAAGTCGTGGAGGATACTCAAACTGGAGAAATAACAATGCAGGCGTGCAATGTTATAATTGCAAGGAATATGGTCATTTCGCCTCTGACTGTTCACAATACAGATTTGAAGACAAAGTTGTTAATTTTGCTGAGAAGGTAAGTGATTCAGAAGAACCTGCACTGCTGCTGGCATGTGGAAAATTTGATGATAGCAGATCTAGTACCTGGTATCTAGACACAGGAGCATCAAATCATATGTGTGGCATGAAGGAAGCATTTGCAGATATTGATGAGAGTTACAAAGGAAAAATCACTTTTGGAGATCTTTCTCAAATACCTGTTGAAGGAAGAGGCCGAATTCTTATACAACTCAAGAATGGTGAGCAGAAATTCATAACAGAAGTATTTTACGTTCCAGACATGAAGAGTAACATCTTAAGTCTGGGACAATTTCTGGAGCAAGATTTTGAAGTGCAGATGAAGAATAAGAACTTGAAGATTTTTAATGAATCTGGAGCTTTAATTGCCTCAGTCAAGATGACCAAAAACAGGATGTTTCCTCTTGACTTAAATGTGTGTATGTCAAACTGTTTCAAGGCAGAAAGTTCAAATCTGACGAACTTGTGGCATTTGCGTTATGAACATCTGAATTGTGGATCATTAATGATGATGGAGAAACACAGGATGGTTCTGGGAATACCACAGCTCGAACACACAAACGATTTGTGTGAAGTGTGTGTGATGGGAAAGCAGCACCGAAAATCCTTCCCAAAGAAGAGTTCTAGAGCATCTCAGCCTCTGGAATTGGTGTATTCAGATGTGTGTGGGCCAATTACACCTACAACAATAGGGGGAAACAGGTATTTCCTTACATTCACTGATGATTTTAGTGGAAAAACATGGGTATATGTGTTGAAAGAAAAAAAAGAAGTGCTGAGCAAGTTTAAGGAATTTAAAAATCTAGTAGAAAAGCAAAGTGAATGCAAGCTGAAAAATCTGAGAACTGATAGGGGAGGAGAGTATGTGTCTCATGCTTTTGATTATTATTGTAAAGAGAATGGTATAGCACATCAGCTCACAATGCCACAGACTCCACAACAGAATGGAGTATCGGAGAGGAAAAATAGGACTATTATGAACATGGTTAGATGTATGTTAAAAGAAAAGAATTGTCCTAAAGAGTTTTGGGGAGATGCAGTTGTGTGTGCTGTGTATTTGTTGAACAGATTTACAACAAAGAGGTTGCATATGCTTACACTAGAAGAAGCCTGGAGCATGAAGAAACCGAGAGTTGATCACTTAAGGATTTTTGGCAGCATAGCTTATGCCAAAATTCAAGATGAAAAACGAACCAAGCTTGAAGATAAAAGTCAGAAATGCATACTGCTAGGATATGGAGAAAATTCGTATGGTTACAAATTGTTCAATCCAGTAACAAAAAAGGTGATCATGTCAAGAGATGTGAGATTTGATGAAGAGCAAGAATGGAACTGGAGTACTGAGGAACAGCTGCAAAAATTGGTTGTAGAAGAAGAACAAATGCAGAATGATGAAGAAGAAATCATAATCAATCCAGCCCCATCAACTAGCAGCCCTGCTAGTCCTTCAAGTTCAGCAAGAAAAACAAAGAGCATACAAGAAATCTATGACGCGACAGAGAGAATGAACCTTGATGATGTCAACATGTTGTGTTTGTTTTCAGGAAATGATCCCATAACATTTGAAGAAGCATATCAGGAAGACAAGTGGAAGAAAGCAATGAAGGAGGAGATCAATTCCATTCAGAAGAACAATACATGGGAACTGACAACACTTCCTGAAGGTCACAATGCAATCGGAGTAAAATGGATCTTCAAGACAAAGAAGAATGCTGAAGGAGAAATTGAAAAACATAAAGCCAGATTAGTTGCAAAAGGGTACAAGCAACGATATGGAGTAGATTATGAAGGTTTTTGCTCCAGTAGCAAGAATGGAAACTGTGAGATTGGTGATTTCATTGGCTGCTCAGAAACAATGGAAGATATTTCAGATGGACGTAAAATCAGCATTCTTGAATGACAATCTTGAAGAGGAAGTATATGTTGAGCAACCAGCTGGTTTTGTAGTAAAAGGAGAAGAAGAAAAGGTGTGCAGATTGAAGAAAGCCCTTTACGGACTCAAACAAGCAACAAGAGCATGGAACTCAAGAATTGATGGCTATCTTTCTCAGAAGGGGTTTACAAAATGCCCGTATGAACATGCATTATATGTGAAGAAAAACTTGCATGGTAGAATAATGTTTGTTTGTTTATACGTGGATGATATTCTGTTCACAGGGGATGATCCTACAATGATTCAAGATTTCAAGCAATCCATGGTAAAGGAATTTGAGATGACAGACTTAGGTCTTCTAGCATATTTTCTGGGATTAGAAGTGAAGCAATGCAGTAATGGAATTTTCGTTTCTCAAGCCAAGTATGCAACAGAAGTGTTAAAGAAATTTGCTATGGAAGATTGTGATCCAGCAGACAATCCAGTTGAGTATGGAACGAGGTTAACTAAAGAAGGAGAAGGAGATTTAGTTAATCCTACATATTACAAAAGTATTGTGGGGTGTTTGCGTTATCTAACTTGTACCAGACCAGACATTCTGTTTGGAGTTGGTTTGGTTAGCAGATACATGGAGAGACCAAGGAGTTCACATTTGAAGGCAGCAAAGAGGATCCTTCGGTTTATTAAAGGAACATTAAACTATGGATTATGTTATTCATCATCACAAAATTTCAAAATCATAGGTTATAGTGATAGTGATTGGGCAGGAAGCTTGAAAGACAGGAAAAGCACAACTGGATTCATATTTTTCATGGGAGAAACAGCATTCACATGGACATCCAAGAAACAATCTATTGTTGCATTATCCACATGTGAAGCAGAATACATTGCTGCTGCATCATGTGTGTGTCATGCAATATGGCTAAGGAAATTGATGGAAGATCTGCAACAGAAACAGAGTGAAACCACAAGAATTTTCGTTGATAACAAGTCTGCTATAACTCTTGCAAAGAATCCAGTGCATCATGAACGTTCAAAGCATATTGATACTTGATTTCATTTTATTAGAGAGTACATAAAAGAAGGCGATGTGGAGTTAGTTCATGTCAACACTCATGAACAGATTGCTGATATTTTTACAAAGCCATTGAAGACTGAAGTTTTTTGTTATCTGCAGAAGAAGCTTGGAATCGTGAAGATTGATGAAACAAGTTTAAGAGGGGTGAATGTTAGTTATTAAACTTATTTATCAAGATTAGTATTGAAGAGTCGTATCTATTAGTATTGAAGAGTCGCAACTATTAGTATTGAAGAGTCGCATCTATTAATGTCTATATATATTGTATGAATCTCATAATGAAAAAGGGGTGAGAGTACCATTTTCATATGTATTGTATTCTACCAAATTAGAGAGTGTGCAACCTAAACCCTCTTCTTTTTTGTTCTCTATTTCTGCCAAATTTCCAACAAGAAGCTCCCTTGACCTCATCTCCTGCTTTCCTCATGGATATTCTCAAGCTTTCTAAGCGATTTGACTGCCCGTTTCCCATGCCTAGCATACAATTATTCTTTGTAATTACGTTGCTCTTAGCAGCTGCACTATTGAAAATTTGCCGCCGGAGAACTTGGGACGCTTGTAACGTGAACATCAATCACTACGTACTGTTGCTGGTGTAGGGCTGGAACAGAGCTGAGATGGAGCTGTGCTGTGGAGGACGGCTGTGATCTCGATGCTGTTGGAGGAATGAAGAGTTGCTTGATGTTAAAGCTGATGCTGGTGCTGTATTTCGTGGTGGACCGAGTTAGAGCTGCTGTTGATGAAGGCTCCAGCTGCTGGTGTGTCGAAGACTCCAGTTGCGTCAGTTGTGGAGCAATAGAGATGGACGATGCTTAGCTTATGGTGGATGTAATGAAGAAGCTGGTAGCCACTGCTCCAACCCACTATCATCTATTTATTGCCGAACTAACAGATGCTGTTCAAATTTTGACAAAATCTGCCATGGTTGAGTTACACGGTGAAGCAGTGAAAGCACTTCTCAGTACAACATCCTCTGATTGCCTTTGCCCAACCAATCCTTCTACAGCAACTGGTCAAAGACTAGAACCCGCTTTCTTTTTCCCAACGAATCAATAACAAGCTGCTGTAGAAGTAGCAGCTGCTACGACCAGCCAGCATGAGTCCTTCCCATGTTGCCTACAATGTTGCTTCTTCAAATAGCTAAAGTTCTGTTTCAATGAACACCACGACATTAGCAATAACTGGCGCTACAGCAATGAACTTCAACTACCCAAACTTCCCAGGAAATGAAAGTCAAATACTTGGCAATTTTGCAGAATGGCGCGTACAGGATTCCAATCCCTGCACATGTTGGGGGCAGAATAACTTACAGAGGAACTCATCCTCAGGCTATGCCTTTGTTTAATGGATCAATTTTATTCTCCTTGAATGCCTCATCCTTCACAGCTTTAGTGAGAGCAACGGCCATCCACCCAGACACAACAAAGCCAACAGGGTCATCAAAATCCAATTCACTCCTATGTGGCTATTCAACTGTTGACAGTCGAGTTTTCTAAGAGAAAAGTCACCACCTCCAGTATTCGAGCAGAGATCAATACAATATTTATTTCTCCTGTGGTAAATGAAGCCAACGCAATCATTTTTCAAAAATTAAAAGGACTATTGGAGACCAAACAAAAGGAGCTTAGAAGGTCATAGCCGGAGTATGCTGATGATTTCTCATGCTTTGGATTTTTTTTTGTTTTGGTGACACTGCCTTATTGACTCTATGTTAAGAATACATTCTTTATGTAATAGAATTCTTCTTTATTTTGCCTTCGTTTGTGTCTTATCACCTGATTTTCCATGTTATGATTGTGTTGTGAGGTTTACTCATCCCTTTTTTTCCATGCGAACAATCACATCGGCTCGAATAGCTTTAAAGGATGATGTGCGACTGTACTTAGAATAACTTCTAAGTTGCCTACCTACCTTTGTGGATAAAGAATCAAGTCACAACGTAGTTCAAAAGATTTTTTTTTGTCAAAGACTTTTTTTTTTTGCATGACTGTACTCAGAATGAATTCCAAGTTGCCTACGTACCTTTGTGGATAAAGGATCAAGTCATAACGTAATTCAATTTTGTTTTTTTTTTTGTGCCTTTCACAGTTTTAGCTCATGCGGGCCAGGAGCTATATCAGATTTCAAGCATGGTATCTTTTCAAGAATTTGCCGTTGATAAGCCCAATCCTCAATCCATTCTCATCAACAATTTTGTAAGCTCCGTTGGTGTAGACTTCTTGAACCATATAAGGGCCATCCCATTTGGAGAGGAATTTGTTGCCCCCATCTTGGCAATACTTAAAACATTGGTGGAGCGTTGAGGAGATGATACCATTTTCATGTATCCATGGTCATCCAAGTAGCATATTATAAGTAGTTTTGACATCTATGACATGGAAAAGTGCATTGAACTTCATATCTTCCATGTGTATTGCAAGCCTTATCTTTCCTATGGCGTTTTTCCCTTCTTGATTAAAACCTTGAATCATCAGATGACTTGGGAAGAGTTCATCCATAGGAATCCCCAGCTCTTTCATAGTCTTAAGAGGTAGTATATTGACCGCCGAGCCATCATTCACCAAGATACGATTCACCATCTTTTCATCAACATATCCTTTAATGAACGGCAACTGATTATGGAGTTTTGATCCAAGCAACAAGTCTTCATCGTTGAAGGATATCTCTGTTATGCAAACACCATGAGCCAAGTTTGAAGAGTGAGCATGACTTTCCTTCATGACAGGTTCAATAAGAGTTTTCTCTTCATCAATATGATAGCAAGCAGCAAGTGCATTTTCAATCCTTCTCGTCTTTATTGGCATGTACCCATTCAGTGTAACAAGCTTCCTTAGACTTTGAGCTGAAAAACCCTTATTTTTAACTGGTATGGATTTTCGTTGAATCTTTCAGCGTATCGGCTCAATTAGCTTCCTCACCGTCGAGATCCTCATTCTAGCTGGCTTTGTCATCTGTATGCGCCTCTTCCTTCCTCTTCTATGCATGACTAAAGTCCATCCTTCGTCATCATAATTTTCAGATGAATCAGGTTTCGAGTTGTCAACATGAGGTGTGAGGGTTATACATGGAGTTTGACTTGAGGATGCAATGAAGCTCGTAGGCAAAATGATTCCAAGCTCTATAGGTTCAAAGGAGCCAAAACTTATTATAGGGAGTGACTGGCGTGGTCCTAAATTGACCATGGTTGTGATATTAGAGGTTGCTACTTCATCATCGAAAACGATATCCCCATTCTCATATAGCCTCATGATCTTATCTTTCAGCACAAAGCACTTCTCTACGAGATGACTGATCAAGCGATGGTATTTGCAATAGTTTGGATTGTCCATTTGGTTTGCTTCATTGGGGCGTTTCACCTCCGGTAACTCAATGATATTTGCCTCAAGCAAATCATCCAGCATCCTAGATATGTCTGAGTCGGGGAATGGATACACCTTTTCTTGTCGCTCTTTCAGGGATGGTTTCTTTCTTTCAACTTTTTGAAAAGTAACCGGTGTCGCCCGATCATTCCTTTTAACTCCAGTTGGTACCCTTGTGGTAGTCGAGTTAACTACTAAAGATTGCTTTCCCTCGACCTTTGCAGTGCTCTTTTCAAATCTATGACCTTCAAGCTTATTTCTCATTGGCTCTTGCATAGGTAATGATGAGCTTTCAGCCGCCGCAATGCTAAGTTCCATGTCGTGTGCTCGAGTAGCCAATTCTTCAAAAGACTTTGGTTTGATACCTTGTAAAATATAGCGTAGTCCCCAATGCATCCCTTGAATACACATGTCTAGCGCTGAAGTTTCGGTGAGCCGATCTCTACAGTTGAGGCTAAGGTTTCTCCACCGATGAATGTAGTCAATGACAAGCTCTTCCTTCCATTGACATGTATTAGTGAGTTCAATCATGCTAACCACACGACGAGTGCTGTAAAAGCGGTTAAGAAACTCGCGCTCTAGTTGCTCCCAAGTATCGATCAAGCCAGACTCCAAGTCAGTGTACCAATCAAAGGCATTACCTTTCAAGGAACGAACAAACTGTTTTACCATGAGATCGCCCTTAGTTCCAGCATTGTTGCAAGTCTCCACGAAGTGAGCTATATGTTGCCTAGGATTCCCTTTGCCATCGAATTGTGGAAACTTTGGTGGTTGATAGTTCGGAGGCATCCTTAGCAGGTCAATTCGTTGGGTGTACGGCTTCACATAAGAATATGAGGGTTGAACTGAGCTTTCTACTTGGTCCGTGATGGCTTCCTTGATAAGTTCTTTCAGTTGATTCATGGTAAAAATACCATCAGTAATACCGTGTATATTCCTTGCAGCTCCGATTGTAGAATCCTCAATTACATCTAATTGATCTACTTGTAAAGCCTTGGTAGCCGAGGTTTGGCCTCCTTCGTTCATGCTCTCAAGCTTGTTCATCAACTTTGCTATCTCGTGGTCTTTTGCCTTGAGTGAAGTCGAAAGCCCCTAGACGAGTTTTGTCAAGGTAGCCACTTGATCCTCTAAAGATGTTGTCTCGGTCATCATCACTGACATGGTGCCAAAACCCGAAGCCTTACTTGGTGATTGACGCGGAGAAGTTTCCATGGGTGAATTGTCGAAGTCGCCTTGAGTGCCGAAGAGAATTTCGCGCACCCCACTTGACTCTTGTAGTGGAGTTGCTTGTGGCTTCATCTTTCAGGCGAGATCTTGTGCCCCTCTTGCATTCGAAGTTGATGTCAACTTGAGAGTCGGCTTAGTTTGATCATACAACTCGACGATGGATTTTGTTTTCAATGGCGGGGTTGAAGAATCTTCAATAGTATGTTGGTGACTTGAATCAGTGGCCTTGTTGCTTTTCGAAGCGACAATGGTGATCATGTTCCTCCTAGTTGCCATTGAGAGTTTGTTGAAAATTCTTTCTTGAAGGGAAGAGATGAGAGGTAGAGATTTCCCCAGTGGAGTCGCCAAAAATTTGTAGACACAATTTTGAGCACCTGAAATTAAACAAGCACACGTGTACAAATATATGATTTTATTAAATATATGAATGGGTACAATCTCTATGTAATATATTCTTTAAAAAGAATATGACAATTCTCTGATTCTTCCCTTGGATTTGATGTATGGTGACTTGATTTATTTGAGTAATCAAGTCGAGATTTGTGATTTGCAAGAACGCGAATTTAGGCGTGTATTACGAAGCGAGATGTTGTGATTTGATGCTTTGAAGAGTACCTTGATTTGTCTTCAAAGTGTTGTTGAAGAACTCTTATGGGGCGTTTTGGCTTGATCCAACAGAGCTTCGTTCTTTGTAGACTTCAAGCGTAGATGAAGGAGGCTTGAGAACTCTTTGAGAGAGAGCTTCCTTGCTTGAAGAGCTTGTCTTGCAGAAAATTTGTATCTCCCGGGATCCTCTTGGTGATTTGATGCTTTGAAGAGTACCTTTGATTTGTCTTCAAAGTGTTGTTGAAGAACTCTAATGGGGCGTTTAGGCTTGATCCAACAGAGCTTAGCGATATTTGGTGATTTGATGCTTTGAAGAGTACATTTGATTTGTCTTCAAAGTGTTGTTGAAGAACTCTTATGGGGCGTTTATGCTTGATCCAACAGAGCTTTATTCTTTGTAGACTTCAAGCGTAGATGAAGGAGGCTTGAGAACTTTTTGAGAGAGCTTCCTTGCTTGAAAAGGGGCAGAGCTTCCTTGCTTGAAGAGCTTGTCTTGAAAGAAATTTGTATCTTCAAGGGTCCTCCTTCCTTTAGGTTGAGGCCCTCTATTTATAGAGATCTGTAAGGGCTCTCAGGTCCTTTTCCAATGCCACATGGCATAATTTTATTGGTTGATATTTATTGACGGGATCTTGCATTTATGACAAGATATCTGATGAGATCTTGTATTTATGACAAAATATCTTGAATATCTCATACCAAGTGTCAACTTTTTATAGGCCAAGAAATATATGAAGGCTCATTTATTTTCCATGTAATTTATTTCAATTTTATTTTATCCTTTCTTTTAAAGAATAAAATAACACATGGCAAAATTTGATTGGTAGAAAATTTGTGTTTCTACATATACTCTCAGACTTGGGTTTTCAATTTCTAAAGCCCTAAAACATTATAATCTGCAACTCCAGCAGTAAAACATATCAACTACAAACGTCCACAGGATCACCAAATGTAAGTTGTAACTTTTGCAGTTGAATCTAGGTCAACCATCCAGTGCAAAGCTCATTTTTCAAATCATGCAATACTTTTGAAAAAGTCATATGACATTAGAAACAAGCATATTTGCAAAATGATGATAATGGCATTTTTAAACATGACATACAAAGGTTAACAGAAGTTTATTAATTTAAACTTTTTGATTAGGACATTGTCCTGATTTAATTCAACTTGAGACACTATGTCGACCAATCAACGTAGACCAACCCTGCACTACCAAAGTTCAAAAAAATCACAAGATCCCATCAATAAAAACTCCAGCCACATGACCCACTTCCTCACCATGAAATTTCAGAAAATGTTTTTTGCCCATTTGAGCATTTGTTCCCATTCAAAATATATGAAATTAAATGAAAAATATTCCACCATACCAGCACATGCATTGCATTCAATTCTATCCTTAACTCCCCTGAAAAAATAATTCGTGAAGTGAATCCATTTTTAGCTTTCATCCAACCTTCATCCTCACCACCTCAAAAATCATCCAACTTTCATCAAATCCACTTACAACTTCTTTAGAACCAGAAAACTTCGCCGGCGTAACTTTACATGAATCCGTAGCATAAATATCATTAACCTAAACACAAAACCCCCAAATCACAAAACAAAACCCTAACCAAAGCCCCAAAATCCAGAATCAAACACACACAAACAACCATATTACCTTACTATACTGAACAAAGCACTTGAAATCAACAGACCAGGCAGTGAAAAGCAAAGCCAGAACATGAATCGAAACGAGTCCACCAAGAACAATTAAAGCATCAACAATGTCAATGCTCGGCACAATCGTGACCATCCAAATCGCATACAGAATTGCAAATGGCAAAATATCGAATCTCCATGGCCATTTCTTCTTCCTTATCAAATCCACTCTCTCCACTACTTTCCCTCCTGCATTAAACGTCAACACCATCGCTGTCCAGGATCGGATTAAACCCTAATCAGTCCAAAAAACTCAAATTAAAACCCTAAAGCGTAAAGCATGGTGGTAATTGGGCTGAGAGAGTGAGAGGAGATCGGAATCGGTAGCGACTGCGACTCAGAGTGTTGAGAGTGACATTCAAGAACTAATTTGTAAACATGTCGATGCGAGAAGTTTAGGCGATGTTTTTCCATTAAAGTATGCAACTGAACTAAAGGCTATCAAGATTTGGAATTGCAATAGCATGGAGAGCTTGGTTTCATCTTCTAGGTTATGCTCTGCTCCACCACCACAGCCATCTCCATCTCATAATGGTATATTTTCTGGTCATTGGAACATCAACCCCTCCGAATTGTGTTGATCAAAGCATCTATCCTGACTATTACTTTCGTATCACAAACAGCGAGCATAAGGTGGAGCTTAAAGAAAAATTCAAGCGAATGTGAAAGACTTGCTTGTGATCATTAAGCTATTTATTGGCAGATATATCTATAGGATCTGATATGATCCTTCTTCCCTTTTCTACCATGATTCTTCTTCCATTTATGAGTTGATTACAGCATTATTCTTAGGAGAAATATCAGGAATGTAGCTAGAATCATTCTTGTAATCAATGCACTTCGTGTATATATGTGTAATAGAATGTAATACAGAAAACTATTAACATGTAACTTCAGTAGTAGATACAGAGAGGTTGAGTGAGAGACGAGAGAAAAATGAAAAACTTATTAATCTTCTTCTTTTCTGTTATTCAATTTACTGTATTACTATAGTTAGTTAGTTATATTTATATACATGCACTGTAACAACTTAACTGCATGTAACTAACTTTTCTAACTAACTAACTAACTAACAGTTATCTCACTAACAGATTTATTAACCAATATTACACTTATCATTCACTGTACTCTAACATCCCCCCTCAAGATCAAGCTCGTGAAGAAGTAAGCCTGAGATTGCAGCAATGAGTACGAAATAGAGGGGCACTCAACCCCTTCGGGAGGATATCTGCAAACTGTTCCCGTGAGGAGACAAATTGGACTGACAATTGCTTCTGTGAAACACGTTCACGAACAAAATGCACATCAACCTCAATGTGTTTGGTCCGTTGATGCTGAACAGGATTAAAGGATAGAGCAATGGCAGAGAGATTATCACAGAACATAACAGGAACATGAGGTAAGGTAATATGCAGGAAGACTAGTAACTGCTTGAGCCAATCCACCTCAGCTGCAGTAAAAGATAACGCACGATACTCAGCTTCTGTGGATGATCTGGACACGGTTTGTTGCTTCTTGGAGGACCATGATATAGGATTGTTTCCCAAAAAGATCACCAAACCAGTCGTGGATCGTCTGTCATTAGGGTCCCCTGCCCAATCAGCATCACTGAAAGCCTTTAACTGCAAATCTCCCTTAGTATAAGAAATACCAACATGCAGTGTGCCCTTAAGATAACGTAAAATTCGTTTCACAGCAGTGAAATGAGACACCATCGGATTCTGCATAAATTGGCAAACTTGATGCACAGAAAATGCAATGTCAGGACGTGTAAATGTCAAGTACTGCAGAGCCCCTACAATGCTGCGATATACTGTAGGATTAGGATATGGTTCCCCATCCTCTTTGAGTAGGCGATGATAAGGGAGACATGGAGTATCACATGGTTTAGCATCAATCATCTCAGATTTAAGCAGCAAATCCTCAACGTATTTAGATTGGGACAGAAACAGACCAGTAGATGTGTGAGTAATCTGTATGCCCAAGAAATAATGAAGGGAGCCTAAGTCCGTGATATCAAACTCAGTAGTGAGAGCTTGGATAACCTGTAAGATTGCTGCAGAAGCACTGCCTGTGATGATAATATCGTCCACATAGAGTAGCAGCACTACGATATTAGGACCAACATGCTTGACAAACAAGGAAGAATTAGAATAGGTTGTGGCAAAACCCAAGGAAGGCAGAAACTGAGTAAATCGATCATTCCAGGCTCTAGGCGCCTGTTTTAAGCCATAGAGGGATTTATGCAGTTTGCATACAAGCTGAGGATGCAATACATCTTCAAAGCCAGGGGGTTGAGACATGTAAACTTCTTCTTGAAGGATGCCATGCAGGAATGCATTTTTGACATCTAATTGTCTGAGGGGCCAATTGAAATGAGCAGCAAGTGCAAGAACCAGGCGGACGGTGGAAGGTTTCACCACAGGACTAAAGGTGTCACCATAATCCAAGCCAGGTTCTTGACTAAACCCTTTTGCAACCAGCCGTGCCTTGTGTCTAGCAATAGATCCATCCGAATGACGTTTAATCTTGAAAATCCACTTGCATCCCACCAAGTTCCTTTTTGCTGGTAAGGGAACAAGACTCCAGGTGCCTTGAGTATGTAAGGCATGAATTTCATCTTGCATGGCCTGTAACCACACAGGAGCTTTGATAGCAGATTTGTAAGTAGCTGGTTCTATCAAAGACAGATCACCTGCACTGGGGTCCTGAATACTGGCTAAGAAGGCCTTCTGTTTATTAATGCCACTTTTGCTTCTGGTTTGCATGGGATGCAAATTTAGAGAAGGAATGGACAGGACCACTTGCAAGTTGTCAGGATTAAATGCAGTAGAACTAATATCAGGCGCCACAGGAGGAGAAGAAGCTTGAGTGGAAGCAGTAATGGATCGAGGACTAGGAGAAACTGTAGATAAAGCAGGTGTATGGTAGGAAGGAGAACCAGGGAAGGAAGGAATAACTGTGTTCTCTGTATTAACAAGAAGCACAGGACATGTGGAGGAGGAATAGGATGGTGAGGACTGAACTGTGGGTGAGGAGATATGTGAGAATTCAGGATATGGAAATTGTTTTTCATCAAATATAACATGTCTTGAAACAAACAATCGCAGAGTAGGCACATGATAGCACAAATAACCCTTGTACTTGATGCCATATCCAAGAAACACACACTTTGATGTTTTTGGCTGCAATTTGCTATGATTATAAGGGCGAAAGAGAGGAAAACAGGCACAGCCAAAAATCCTAAGGTGATTGAGAGCTGGAGAAGACCCAAATAACATCTCAAAAAGAGACTTGTGAAGAAGAACTGGAGTGGGCATACGGTTGATGAGGTATGTAGCTGTTAAACATGCATAAGACCAAAATTGAGATGGTAATTTGGCAGTGTGCAATAGAGTTATTGTGGTCTCCATAATATGTCTATGTTTCCTCTCAGCTACCCCATTCTGTTCAGGGGTGTGTGGACATGAGAGGTGATGGACAATGCCTTTGTTAGTGAGAAATTGTTTCAGATGATTGCAGGTGTATCCCCCCCCCCCATCAGTCTGCAGAGTTTTAACAGTAGCAGAGTATTGTGTAACAAGATAGGAATGGAAGGCAACAAATGTAGAAAACAGATCTGACTTATTGACCAAGGGAAATAACCAACAATAACGTGTACATTCATCAACAAAGATAGTGTAATATCTATAACCATCCACTGAGATACATGGTGCAGGTCCCCATAAATCAGTATGGATAGTGGAAAATGGAGAAACGAATGTATGATGATGCTTAGGGAAAGGCAGTTCGCTAACTTTCCCTGCAAGACAGGGATGACACATCATAGGGGAAGAAGTTTTAGGAACATGAATATGAGCTTTATTCAGCATGAGAGAAATGACAGAATTTGTGGGATGTCCTAATCTATGGTGCCATAGATTGGACTGAACAAGTTGGCCAAGAAATGCCTGAGCTGGTGATGTCTGAGTAGAAGACGATGGTGAAAAAGCATGGATAGGATATAGGCCATTACTGCACAAGCCTCTGTAAAGAATCCTTCTGGTGGCTTTGTCCTGAATCCAAAAGCAAAATGCATAAAAAATAAGCCAGCAATTATTATCAAGGCAAAGCCGATGGACTGATAATAGATTCTGAGTTAATTGAGGAACAAGTAGCACAGAAGCCAACTTGAGTGAAGACATAGAAGAATTAATGACAGACTGACCAACATGAGATACTGTCAAACCTTCACCATTGGCAGTTTGAATTGTGTCTGTTGTTGGATATGGTGAGGCCAATGTCAGATTATTCAAATCTGCTGTCATGTGATTAGTGGCACCAGAATCAGTGAGCCATACTTGAGAGGATCCTGAAGCATTGGATGCTGGTGGTGTAGAGTTGACCATGGTGTGCATGGCTTGCATAGTAGGCTGTGAGTCTGGAAAACTAGCAGAGGAGAATGAGAGATGTGGTGATGGGGCTCGATATGAGGGATGCTGCATAGTTGGTGATTGTGTGGGATAGGACTGCTGAGAAGGATAAGCAGCAGTAGGATGCATGCCAATATAGTTTGGTCCTTTTTCATTATCGAAGCAGAACCAGGTAGTGTGATTAGGTCTGCCACATATATGACATTTAGGTTTCTTATAAGAAGAAGCATCACAAAACGGGGCAGTATGTCCCTCAGAATTGTAGAGTTGACAGATTGGCATCATGGATGCAAGGTGACTGTGAAATTGCTGATTAGGTGAAGGACCAAGAACGCCAGGATTAGAGTGTGGATGTTCATTTGCCATAGAAGGAAACACTGGTCTAGAGTGAAAGTGTCTTGCTCCTTGAGTAAAACGACCTCTACCAGTGTTTCTATTTCCACTATAAGGCTTAAATCCTCTGTTAACAGCCTGAGATGAACTATGATTCATAGAAAAACCTGTAGTTGCAACCATTGCTGTCATTAGAGGAGCATGAGCTGATGCCTCTACAATCACTTCCTCTACAAGCAATTGTGAACGAAAATCATGCAATGAGATCACACTCTCTCGTCCCCTTATAACACATCTAAATGTGTTATACTCCATAGGCAAGCCATTGAGAGCCAGAATGACTATATCTTCATCAGCAAAGTATACACCAGCAGCTGAAAGATAGTCCCTAGCTTCTTTAATACGGTGAAGATATTGTGAAATCGAATCTGCTCCTTTTTTGATTGTTTGTAGATTAGATTTCATCTGAAAAATGCTGGTTCTAGATACTGTTGAAAACTGCTCCTTCAGTCGATTCCACAGATCCTTGGAGCTGGTGCTACCAATTGCACAAGACATAGCAATAGGAGATAATGTAGCAGTGATTAATTGCATGATGGCTCGGTCATGCATTTTCCAGACTATGAATTCATCATTTTGAGAAGAAGCGATTCCAGACTCGCATGAAGCTGAGCTGAGTTGAGGTGGACAATGAATTGATCCATCAACATATCCCATAATGCCATTGCTTTCAAGCAAAAGTTGCATCTGAAAGTTCCAATTGAGGTAGTTTGAATCATCCAGCTTGACATTAACAGACATAGGAATAGAAGGAATGAGAGCTGTGATTGGAGATTGCAGAAGTTGAAGTTGTGAAGCAGTCACCATTGAAAGATTAGCAGATTATCAATCAGAGATCAGAATGTGGAGAAGGAGCAGATAGAATGCGGAAGCAATCAGAAACGATCTTCAAGCGTGAGCTAAGAGCTCTGATACCATGTTAACATGTAACTTCAGTAGTAGATACAGAGAGGTTGAGTGAGAGACGAGAGAAAAATGAAAAACTTATTACTTATTAATCTTCTTCTTTTCTGTTATTCAATTTACTGTATTACTATAGTTAGTTAGTTATATTTATATACATGCACTGTAACAACTTAACTGCATGTAACTAACTTTTCTAACTAACTAACTAACTAACAGTTATCTCACTAACAGATTTATTAACCAATATTACACTTATCATTCACTGTACTCTAACAAAAACATGAAATATAATACAATCTTTCTCTGTTATTCTTTCTAAGTCTTCTTTTCTTCACTATTGGCATTTCCATTACACAGATATTACTTCATGATCATGTTTCTTTAGAGATAATCTCATCACCTTGCTTGTTCTTCCAACTGCTAGATCATGTTCCTGTTAAAGAATAATATAAATTATATCTTGGAACCTCACTTAACAACTTAAGTTATTGGGTTGAGATGGTTCTTTGACATGGTATCAGAGCCTTGATGACCAAGCGGTCACGAGTTCAAATCTCACCGTCCCCATTTATTTGATAAAAATTAAGCACAAGGTAATGTGGACCTGTGCAAGTTTCAAGCCCAAATAGCTTTCACTTGAGGAGGTGTGTTAGAGAATAATGTAAATCATATTTTGAAACATCACTTAACAGTTTAAGCTATTGTATTGAGATGATTTTTTGATAGTTCTATAATTCAATTATGAGAATATTCTTGTTACTCGCGAAGGATTCCTCCATAGATTTTGTAGTAATTGTCTAATGAATTGTTTCGAAATCACGTCTAACAAAAGAAAGAAAAAGACTCTGCCATGATATTTTTATTTTTATTTTTATTTTAGGTAGTACCAGCTCGTTGCTTTTTGTTTAATTGCATTGTGTCGTTTTGCATTTTGTTTATGGACAGTCGTTGCTTGGGATCTGTAGCTCGTGAGCCATTTAATAAATAAAATAGGGAAGGGTCTCCACGGTGACTTTCAAAATATGATGATTCATTTGATTCACACCTAATTGAGCCTAAAGTACACCAAGACACAATTAACAGAATTACAAAAAAAAAAGAAGCTCATAATGTATACAAAGACACAATTTATTGTAGATTATAACAATAAAATAATTATTTCACCCTTCTAAAAAAACCAACAACCTTCATATAAAAAGGACTTGGTAGTAATTTTGCTAACATACACACACAGCTTCGAGTGTGTTTGGTATTGCGGTAGCTGTTGTGGTTGTGGTTTAAAAAAAGTTATTTTATAAAAAGTACTTTTAGTTGAGGTTGGTTTGAAAAAATAGGTGTTTGGTTAAAACTGTGTTTGAAATTGAGGTTGAAGAAAAAGTAATTTAATGTGTTTGGTTAAGAATGCTTTTGAAATTGAGGTTATAAATAATTTAAAAATATATATTACTATTAATGGTTTTAAATTTAAATATTGTAGAATTAATTACTCCTATTACATCATGAAATAAAAAATACTTTATAAAAAATACTTTTTATTATTCCAGTAAACTATTTATAATGTCATTACATACAAAATTCATCCGATAAGAACTACAATTTTCATAATTTTTTGAGCGTAGATAAAATATTATCAGGTTAATTCACTTTATACTAGTTTTTTTAAAAAAAAATGTTAAAAAAATTAACACACTGAAAAAAAAAAATTTCACGTGAACAGTGCAATTCTTGCACTGTTCACATACTCAACTGTTCACTGAACAGTGTATCATGCTACACTGTTCACTGAACAGTGTACCAACCTCTGAATTGAGAGCCGCGCAAGAAAGCAGCATTTTTCTGCTTTCCATCTGCTTGCGTTTCGCATGCAATTTATGGTGGGACCATGCACAGTAAATCGCTTTTTTTTTGTTAACCAAACGTTTGCTTCGTGCGTTTTTGACAAAACGCAAACTCTAACGCGTAGCCAAACATATTCATATGAAAAGGACTTGTAAAGCTGCTTCTTGAACGTCTTCAGGCACTTTACTACAAATTGCAACACCACTTGAGACAAATGCCATTTGATCCTCGAAACGGAAGTAGCAGCAGCAAAATTAATTCGATACTTCATTAATCTTGTTCACGTTATGCAGATCACATTGAATGTTGATATTCTCCAAAACCAATTCCCAAAATGGATTATTCCGCATAACCATTTCCAAACACCTAAACTTAATTCGATATTTTATTATATTTATATTTATATACAATCAGAGTATAAAACCAGTAAGCACCTAAACTTAATTCGATATTATATTATATTATATTAAGGGCAGACTCATATCATACCAGGAACCCTACAAAGGGACGAAGGACATTCTTGGTGTTAGGATGCTCCCACTCCATTACTGACTCCCACCATTCTTTTGATTCTATAAAGATATCTCTAAGAGAGGGGGGAGGAGATGGCTCGCCATTTTCAAGCAACGGAAGACAAATTGGAATCCTCTTTAGCTTCTCACATTTTGTTATAAAAATGAATTCGAGAGAATTGCAAATCAATTTTGCACAACAAATGCTTCTGAGTTCTGGTAATCCGCTCAATTCCATAATTATTAACTTTGGGAGGTTAAATCCAGTGTTGGTGCTGCTTTCTTCACCCATAACCCCTTCTTCATCTGATCTTGTTCCACCTGTTATCACCATTCAACTTCAATCACTTCTAGGTTTATAAGGTTTGGAAGCAAGACAAGAGGGAACAACTTCATACATTTACAACAATAAAACTCTTTAAGACTAGCAAACATACCATTATAACATGGAGATTGTAGCGCAGCAGAGCAAAACCAAGAAGATGGAACCAAGCTCTCCATGCTTTTGCAATCGCTTACTTTAATTACTTCGAGAGATTCGCAAATCAGTTTTGCATTACAAATGCTTTTGAGTTTTGGTAATCCCCTCAATTCCAGATGTCTTAACTTTGGGAGGTTAAATTCAGTGTTGGTGCTGCTTTCTTCACCCATGACCCCTTCTTCATCTGATCTTGTTCCACCTGTTATCACCATTCAACTTCAATCACTTCTAGGTTTATAAGGTTTGGAAGCAAGACAAGAGGGAACAACTTCATACATTTACAACAATAAAACTCTTTAAGACTAGCAAACATACCATTAGAAGATCGAGATGGTAGTGCAGCATAGCAAAACCAAGAAGATGGAACCAAGCTCTCCATGCTATTGCAATTTCTTACTTTAATTACTTCGAGAGATTCGCAAATAGTTTTGCACTACAAATGCTTTTGAGTTCTGGTAACTCATACAATGTCAGAACTCGTAACTTTGGCAGTTTGAGTCCAGTGTTCGTGCTGCTGTCTACACTCATGACCCTTTCTTCATCTGATCTTGTTCCACCTATTATCTCCTCCATTTTCTCACAATGCTCAACTCTAATCTCTTTCAGGTTTACGAGGCTTGGCAGCAAGACAAGAGGGAACAACTTCTTCATACTATTACAACCACAAAAATAGAACTTCTTAAGACTAGAAAATATACCGTTATAAGATGGAGATGGTGGTGGAGCAGAGCAGAACCAAGAAGATGAAACCAAGCTCTCCATACTATTGCAACTACTAATCCTGATAACCTCCAGTTCAGTTGCATACTTTAATGGCAAAACATCACCTAAACTTCTCGCATCGATACATTTACAAATTAGTTGCTGAATGTCATTTAAGGAGATGAACTGAAAATCTCCATCTCTATTGATATTCAAATTACCCAAAACAACCATTTTACTTCCCTAATCACTGTACTTGAATTCCCGAATTTTGTCTTCCCTGAACTGTCCTACGACAATGTTGTATTTCCTTAGTGATTGGGTCTCATCCCGAGATTTGAGATACTCCACGTAGTTAGAGTGATCTTCAAAATGACATTCTAAACTTTCCAACTTCCTCAAGCATCCTACTTCCTTCCCTTCAACTGTTATTTCCTTACCCATTCTACCATCACTAATAATCAGTTCCTCTAGTATAAAGACTTGCAGGCGAGAGAGTTTAGGTAATATGCCACAGGGAAACTTCATTTCACCACATCCATTCATTCTTAGATACCTCAGGTTGGATAGACATTCCATGCCATGTGGAATATTTTCAAGTGGAGCATGAGAGAGATCTAACCTCTTCAGTGCCCTGAGCTTTTTCAATGATGGTACATGGCTTAACCTCATACAATCGTTGAGCAACAATGAAGTGAGACCCACCAAACCAGAGACAGAATTAGGCAAACATTCAATACATGTTCCAGACAGATCGAGGACCTTGAGCCCATGCATTTGCTCGAAAAATGAACCTGCAATGAGTCGCAACCTATAATTATTACATAGCAATAAGGTTGATAGATTTGGACACCTCGGTGAATGGCTGGAACAAATCTCTTCAATTTGGTTGTGCATTAGTGAAACGGTCGTAAGTTTCTCAGTCCACTCCTCTATATCCGGCAATTCTTTTACTTGTGCACCGGCTTTAACAATGGCTTGAGAATTCTCTTTCAGTATTTGAATGGCCATGTCCCTAATCAAGTCATACATCATTACAGCACCGCCATCACGTATTCTTTCCAATAGGCAAACTTTTTCAAGTCTATCAAGCATCAAATGGCCTTCATCAAATTCTGCCTTCCTACTCGTCACCCCTTTTTTCACTCCCATATCAATCAAATAACGTATCAATTGCAGTCTATTGATAGCAGAGTCTTCTGGAAATAATGCACAATACAAGAAACATTGTTGCATAGTTACATTGCTTAGGTGGGTGTAACTAAATCTCAATGATGAAAATACCCTTTCCATGTCATTTGGCCCAACTCTTGATTGTCTCAGTCGTTCTAAAGCATTACTCCACCCGTGTATGCCATCCACCACCTTCATGGTTCCAGCCATTGTTTTAATTCCTAGCGGCAAACCATCACACTCCCTTGTGATAGATTTTGCAATTTGTTCCACTTTTGGAGAAAGTTGTGTGCCATGTCCAAGTATCTCCTTGAACAAAGTCCAAGCTTCTTCATTAGAAAGAGGACCCACTCTGATATTGTTTCGGCAATCCATCAGCCCACAAACCTCTTTTGATCGAGTTGTCATAATTAGCTTGCATCCTTTTAATGGGACAGGAATTCCCACTTCGTGTAGCTCAAAAGAGTTCCACAAATCATCTAAAATTAGAATCCATTTTTGTTTCTTCATTAGTTCTAGTGACAATTCTGCAACTATGTGCAACTCCTCCTCTTCATTGGAAAGAGATAACTTTATACGTTTTGCAATCTTCTTCTGCAATGTATGAATGCTGAAATCTTGAGATACGGTCACCCAGTAAACATGATAAGAAATATCTGCAATTCGTAGAAGCTCGTTATAGATATGTTTCAGCATTGTAATTTTACCAGCTCCTCCAATCCCGTAAATACCAATGGTTGAGACTTCATCGTCCATCAACCAAGACCATGTCACATTCCAATTCTCTTCAAATGCTCGACCCACTAGCTTTGTAGAGCCAGTAGGTAGAGGAGCCCCTCTAGTCTCACTTGGGTTGTGTTTAAGGCCTTCAGAAGGCCTAGCTCCTGCGCCAGACTGCACTGATCTTCCACTATTGTTCTCCATATCCTCCTCCTTCTCCACTGGTTCTTTCCTCATTCTATCCATGTTCTGCACATCATTCATAATGGCATCATTGTTTTCTGCTGGAGAACAGAGTTGCTCATCATATCTTGCGTGGCCAAGACACAATAGATCTGCTGGTTGGGATGAATCTCCTCGAGGCTTATCGACCTGATTAATTGATGGCCTCTCATGAGAGCTACCTCTCTCCAGAAGCGGCACTCGTTCTGTTCTCGGTATAGTCTCAAATGCATCATGCGTAAGCTCTTCAGGGGGACTACGACCCCATGGAAGCTCAGTCTCTAGACTAGCTTGCTCTGTTATTGGTCTGGTCTCCGGTGCAAGTTCAATCCCTCCTCCAAACAAATCACATGCAATTTTCCCAGTGAAAAAAGGTTCTCCACGTGCCATTTCTACATGTATCACTTTATTGTTATGTTCTTGAGCAGAAGCTGAAATTGCACAAGATAGTGGATCTCCTCTAGTCTCACTTGTGTTGTAATTTAGGACTCCAGAAGAGCTAGCTCTTGCACCAGGCTGCACAATTCTTCCAGTATTGCTCTCCACATCCACCTCCTCCATGAAAACAGTAGAGAACTGGTCCCAAGGTTCACCAGCTAAGTGATGCACTAGATCTTTGATTTGTGTATCTTCTCTTCTATTATCATTCACATCAACCGTGAGTCTGCAAGGAGAGACATTTCCGTCAACATGATGAGTAAATCCTTCACTAGTGTTTACCACGTCTAAACGCAAACAAATTCTCTCTTCCTCCCCGCCTTGTTCCATGCCCTGAACTCCCACTTGTTTCCTACCAGCATCCACAGACAAATTGTCAAGTTCTGCATTGCTTTGTTCCAACACTTGAACCCCTGGTTCTGTCCTCACTCCATCTACGTTTTGTGCAACATTCATGGTGGCATCATTGTTTACTGATGGAGAACAGAGTTGACCATTTCTTGATTGGGATGGATCTCCTCGAGGCTCATCAGCTTGATTAAATGATGGCCTCTCATGAAAGCTACCTCTCTCCAGAAGCTCCATGTCTTCAACAGTGATGCTAGCCATCCAATCTTCGAGCGAAAGATCTTCTCGTCGGTGTGCCATCATCATTTCATTGTTCTGTTGTTGTGCTGAAGCTGAAATTTCATTAGTGACATCGTTATTGCTTGAGCCTGCTACAGTTTTAACTTTCTTTTCTGGAGGGCCATCAATTGCTGCAAGGCCTGTCACTCCTGCTAAATGGAATTTGATCCTCCAAATGGAAGTAGCTTTGGGAAATAAACGCCCGCAAAACTTACACCTCAGGCGACCATCATCCTGTGAGGACAGTAAGATTTACGTAGAAAAGGAATAGAGATGAAGAAAAACAGAGAATGGAGATGAAGAAAAGCAGAGAGTGATTCTGTTAAACAGAGAAGAAGAAATTTAGCACTGATTCTTTTTATTAATTGTTTACAATTCTCTTATCTGACATATGTTTATATATGCTATAGTAGAAAGGTTATACACGTTATCTAGTCTCTCTTTATTTGCACTGAAACAATGCTAACTAATTCTCTTAACTGACAAACAATACTAACAGCTACTAACAGCATTCTAACAATTTCATTCTCTAATCTTTTAACATGTGGCCTGTGATATCTTTACACATCCATCTTTTCAACATATTCCCAAAAAGATCTTTCAACTTGATGCAAAACTGGCAAAATATCCAATCACCATGGCCATTTCTTCTTCCTTATCGAATCCACTCTCTCATTAAACCTCAACAACATCGCTGTCCAGGATTGGATTAAACCTTGCTCAGTCCAAGAAACTCAAAGTAGAACCCTAAAGCGTAAAGCTTTGGTGGTAAATGGGTTGAGAGAGTGGTACCTGAGAGGAGATCGGGATGTATTGCGACTCAGTGTTGATTTGTGACTCGGTCGGGTCAGTGAAGAAAACTCTATGAGGACACGCTTTGATCGCAGTAACGAATTTGAGACAACATAAATAAAGCACCCAAAGTTTGAGTTTTTATAATTATTGTTTAGTCCTTATAGTTTGTAACGATTAATTGATTAATCCATAAAGTATATGTCATAATTAATTAGTCCTTATCATATAAGAAATTATTAAATAATGCTTTGCCAATGACCAATGTTGACCATCTTCAATTTAATATTTTTTCCCCGAAAATCTCATCAAAATTTCCAATTTCACTTTCTTCTATTTTTTCAAAAAAATAAAAATAAAAAATATATAGTATTGTTTAAAGAACTAAATTATTAACTATTTAAATTGAGACAAGATTGTTCAATTCATACGTGATGATAATAATTCTTCTAGAAATTAAAAATGTTTTTTATATATATTTATAGTAATAACAATAACTAGCAATGCAATACAAGTGCACCTTCATAATAAATAATGACAATTAACTTTCTAATATAATATTTATAAAATGTAAGTATAAATAATTTGTTAATAACTTAATATCATAAAATATTGTTTTTTATTATTATTAAGTCACTAGTCAATCAGGTTTTTATCTCGGTTAAGCCTAAACAATTCTTTTTCTTATTTTTCTTTAATTTGAATTCATTTAAATCCCGAGTAAGTTAAGTTCCAAATCAAACATATACCCGAATAGGTTAAGAATTTTATATGCTTTATGATCTCTTCCACTTGATCTCTCTTAGTATACCATTGATTTCCTAATTTTTTATACCTTTTTGATGATTCGTGCTTCCTTTTTATTTTTTTAATTGAATCAATTCAGGATAGGTCAGCTTGATAACACTGTTTTAAAACTTAATTCAACTTGCCGATTGACCTATGATTTAAGTGACTCCAGGCATAGATTAAGTCGAGTTTCAATAAAAATAAAGGGTGAAATAACTTGGTGTGACTCGGTTAAAAACCTAGACTAATCGTAACCCAATTAAACTAGGCAAAACCTGGTCAAAACATCGTAACTTTTTAAATTTATTGCTATTGAAAATGAAGATGAAAAATGTTTGTTGGAGATTAATTTCTGTTTTCTGTGCGCTTTTGTCGTAGTTCCTGTTGGTGATTTACTTGGCTTTTCATTGTTTGTTTGCTGCTATGGTTTCTGGTTCCTTTTCATTCTTGGCCTAATTGTGTATGCTATTACTGGAGTTGTGATTATTACACAAAAGTGCATTCTTATTAAGGCTTTATATCATTGTATTGCACTAAAGTATCGTTAAATTCCCTAACTAAAGCATGTTTTATAATAACAAGTCTAATAATATAATATATCTTTAATTTATGGTAAATGCTTGTTTTGAATGCAGATATATCTCACAATTCAAAGGATTGATTGATGTGATTAACTATTGAAAGTGAAGAGACAAAAAGAGAACTAGGCCAAGAGAAGAGATGCTGGTTCAATTCCAAACTGGAACACCATTCGGTTATTTAATCATAACTGGAGTTGTAGAACTCGGATTTAGGTCCACTTTATATGGATGGAAAGATAAGACATAGACCTAAAACTTTCATGGAGAGTCCAAGACTCAATTATGCCGTTTCAAGTTCAAATCTTATCAACAACGGAGAAGTCGGAACCTGTCCTGCAGCTCAGACACTGTTCGGTTTTCAGCTCATATCTTGAGTTCTAGAAGTCCAAATGAGCTCTGGTTTTTTTTGTTGGAAAGCTGAGACAATTTCCCACAACTTTCATGAACAAAGGGCTCAAA
Organism: Populus simonii; assembly: GCA_007827005.2. Lineage (NCBI taxonomy): Eukaryota > Viridiplantae > Streptophyta > Magnoliopsida > Malpighiales > Salicaceae > Populus > Populus simonii. Next base: position 158,819 of record CM017482.2, read on the forward strand.
TTCTAATGTTAGCAATGATGTTTTGGCCAGCCAACAATATAAAAAATCTGCCAACAATTTCAAGAACCAGCAGCCAACAATGTCAAAAACCAGCCACCAAATCAATGGTAGCCTACCAATCAATAGTTCTCAATCTTAGCCTATAAAAGGAGGCATTTGCCATGTATTAGTCATATTATTTTTCAGATCAAAATCATCTTCTTGCTTTCTCTCTTTATATCTTTGTAATGTTCAAGTTTTCTTTCATGCTATATTAATCTCTTGTTTATGCTTTTTCATTTCCTTTCCTATAATTAGTTAACTTATATCATGTTTATGTTCTTATGTTGTTTATTTATGTTTTTCTTCTTCATTATGTTTAGCTAAGTTAATTATGTCAAGGTGAAAAGGTTTTACTAATGGTGTTAGAATATGTATAATATAAACTCAACATGGACTTCAATGTTTATATCCAAGGAAGTTTGCTATTAACATGTCTTATCTTTTTATCTTACCAATTCATAATACCTTACTTGTTAAATGGTTAATCTAGATTTGTGTTGTATAACACTTGGTACATCAAATGCTTGATCCTTCATAGTTTTCGGCCGACATCGTTGTTATGCTAGGAACTTGATTTGTTGTTAACATAAGTTAGCAACATGAATGCCTGATGATATTTATAAGTATGGTGTTACTTAACTAAGATAATTAATATGATCATGTTAATAACTTATAATGAGCTAATAACGATAAATCATCCGATTGGAACCTCCTTTGTGTGTGGTTTCCAATTGAGTAATAAAAAAAGTTTATATTATATTTATTTGAAATACCATTAGTGAATCCTCTAACCTTGACATCTGTTTTATTATTGTTTAATCCTTACATCAATATCACGTCTCAAAACTCTCTTCAACTCCTTTTCTGTTATTATTCTCTTCAAATCTTTATCTTTATTTGTAATTTATATAATTCACCTCCCTGTGGTTCGACCTCGGTCTTGCCGGGTTATTTATTACTTTGACACTCCTGCACTTGGGATAAGACATCAACTCTTTGATTGTGTCAAGTTGTTCACAAAGGTTGGCATTCAGTTTATTTGCTCTCTCGCTGTGAGGGCCCTGCCGGCTAAGATCAACATAAGGCTCGAAGTATATGATAAATTGATAAATATATGGTTGTTATCTCCTAATGCTTGTTCTGATACTACTGAATGATTTAAGAAATAGAAACAAAAGAATTACTGGCTTGCGAATTCCTCCAGAAGCTTGGAGGAGAAGGAGCAACGTTTTTATTCTAATAATTAAATAAAGCCACATGTTTCTGTTAAAAGCTGCATCTCATCTTCCATACATATTGCAACTTGATATTTTGATTAACTTATGGGCTGGAGGTAATAATCAAGATGTGAGGTTAGGGCAGTCTGACATATTCTCAATCAAGTTCAATAATTTTGGCTTCTCCTTTTGTTGAAGTTCTTAATTATATGAAAAGCAACTTGCTATATCTTATAATATAATGTTTGGTAGGTAAAGTTGTTGCTTCCTTCCTTCCTTCCTTCCTAGAAACTTCTTTCTGGTCAAACAATACAGCCACTCTCCTTTCCACATCTCATCAGAACGAACTAGCTTAAGATCTGTGCTTTCTCTTCTTCTGACAACTCCTTCAGCAAACCAGCACTTGAAGAACATCAATAGCTGAATCCAGGTATTTTATTTTTTATTATTTTTCTGTTCTTCATATGTAAATATTGTCTGATTCTTCTAAGTTAAAAACAAGTTGTAGAAATCTTATTGAGAAACTTTAGTGTTATGATCATACATATTCAATGGTTCCCTATGCCTTTCAGAGTTTTTATAATCCATGCCTTGTGGAGTTCATACTAGACTGACCCTAAACCTTGAATTCATTGTTTTTTCTTTTTAATTTCTCTACTGTTTTTGTGATGTTTTGAATATAAATGAGTAGGAAAATACGATAAAGCCCTTGGAGGCTTAAAAGTAGGAATAAATAAATGAAGGGTATTGTAGTAATTGTATAAAGAGATGATATATATAAATAGAAAGAAGAAAAAAAAAAAGAAGAGATCTGAAAAATTTGAGAGAGAATCGGCAGGAGAGATAAGGGAGAAAGAAGAAGAAGAGAAAAGAGGGAAATTAGAAAGGAAATAGAAAGGAGCTTGAGGAAATAAGTAAAAAGGTAAGATTATGTATAAATATGTGTTAGTTAAGCTTTAATTTCGATTTTGATAAATGTTAGGGTTATGAAATTTGTGTTTTGAGTTTGATTGATGAGTTAATTTGGATGTTGTAGGGTTAATTGTTGTGGGTATTTGATTATTTGGTTGATTTTGAGAGATTGAATTGAAAGATGATGATTTTGAGTTATGGTTTTGTTTGAATGGTGAATTTGTGTTAGAAATCAGGGGATAACAGTAGGTAATCTGTGAAAATTCTGGGTTGGAGGTTGAAGATGACAAAATTTCGGTTTGGTCCCTCAATTTTGGAAAATTACAGTTTAGTCCCTAAACTTTGGAAAATTTGAAAATTGGTCCCTGGAGCCTATTCCGAGAATCTGAACAGAATAGCATATGAATTATGGGCAGAATTACTGTATAGATATGAAAATTTAACACTTTCAATTTGGTCCTCCAATTTGACAAAAATTACAATTTGACCCTAAAAATTTGGTAAAATTCCAGAATGGTCCTTGGAGTATAATGAGATGATATGGACAGAAATGAGGACTAATTATGGTCAGAATTTCAGTATATTCATGGATTTATGATAAATGTCAGTTTGGTCCTCCAATTAGACAAAAATTACAATTTGGCCCTAAAAATATGATAAATCCCAGATTAGTCCCTAGCTGTAATATTAGTTTTTTCAGATTATTTTTATGAATAATTGAGGGTTATTTAGTGAATTATTGTCAATTTTATTAGTTGTTTTATTATGGATTAGATTTCGGGAAAACCGTTAAATTTTGGGTTTTTGAGAAAATTGATTAGTTAGTTCAAAAACATATAGGGTTATAGAATACACCCTTAGATAAGTGTATTAAATAGGTTATATGTTCTTTTGAGTCATTCTTGAACATGTCTCATTTGTATTCAGATAATCCTGATATTCTACCGGCGGGACGTCAGTAGGATTTCCTTCGATATCAGCTTTGAGTTTTGTTGCTTTCGAGTCAGGTGAGTGGATAATTTTCCATATGCATGAGAAATAGTATAAATATTTGATTTGCTAATATGAATTGGATCATGCTTCTTGATAATATATATGTTGATTTTTATCCTTGTTATGATAAAGCATGATCAATTGTTGAATCTGAATTCTTGATATGAACCAGTATATATTTTGAATTGACTTCTGAATTGATAGCTCCTCATTTGATTGATGTCATGAGTTGAGCCTTGAGATATGAATATGTTTGTTAGATTATGATTATGAACCTATGGTATGTCAGTCAGAATACCCATGCTAACAGGGTAGTGTTAGTCTTTGTGCACATCGTATCTGAACCCTAGTTGGTCGGGCGAGTCACCAACCTATGTGGACTGATCATCCCACAGTACGGACCCTCAAGCTCATTGCATTTTGATTTTCTGACGAGTTTTACCATATGATATTCTTGTTATGGCCTATTTGAGAAACCTTTCTATAAGAACCTAGAGCCATACTTGTATATATATTTCTCATTGCTGTATTACCTCGTGTGTGTGTATTGAACGTTATCTACTCACTGAGTTGTTGAACTCACCATCTCATTATTTATTCTTTTCAGGCTTATAGCTTGATAGCAGGTTACTTTTGTTGAACCTTCCGAACCTACTTTTGGTAGTAATTTGTACCTTCCTTTATGTTTAGTTAGTGCTCCAAAACTCTGAACTTATATAAACTCTTGTATTAAGACAATTCAATTATATTATGAAGTTGATTTTGTTATTAATGCTGCGTTGAACTCTGATTGAGTTAGGATAAGTTTGTGTATAAGTTTGGGTTCGCATAGGAATGGAACCTTGGAGGGGAACCTTGCCTATGTGCCGGTCATGGATCCGGGGATCGGGTCGTGACAGTTTTTAACTTGTTATTTCAGTTTCAACCCTCCCTTTTACAATTAATGTAACCTCCATCAATTTTCATTCAATATTCTGACCCTGATCGATCCCTTTTGGCATCATGTTGACAGATTTTTTTTCTTTTTTCTTTTCTACACAGCCACTTATCAAAATGCTTCGACAGAATGATCCAGTTTCGCATCATGTTGACATATCTTTTTGGGAATATGTTGAAAAGATGGATGATGGTCGCATGAGGTGTAAGTTTTGTAGGCATTTATTTGCCAAAAGTACTTCCATTTCGAGGATCAAATTCCATTTAGCAGGAGTGACAGGCCGTGGTGTTAAAATTTGTGGACAAGTGCCTCAACATGTCCAAGACGCAGCCCTTGCAACAATTGATGGCCCTCCAGAAAAGAAACTTAAAACTGTAGCAGGCTCAAGCAATAACGAGGTCACTAATGCAATTTCAGCTTCAGCACAACAACAGAACGATGAAATGATGATGGCACTCCAACGAGAAGATCTTTCGCTCGAAGATTGGATGGCTAGCATCACTGTTGAAGACATGGAGCTTCTGGGGAGAGGTAGCTTTCATGAGAGGCCATCATTTAATCAAGCTGATGAGCCTCGAGGTGATCCATCCCAACCAAAAAATGATCAACTCTGTTCTCCATCAGTAAACAATAATGCCACCATGAATGTTGCACAAAACGTAGTTGGAGGGAGGACAGAACCGGTGGTTCAAGTGTTGGAACAAAGCAATGCAGAACTTGACAATTTGTCTGTGGATGCTGGAAGGAAACAAGTGGGAGTTCAGGGCATGGAACAAGGTGGGGAGGAAGAGAGAATTTGTTTGCATTTAGACATAGGAAATAGCATGGAAAACACTGGTGAAGGATCTGCTCAGCATGCTGACAGAATTGTCTCTCCTTGGAGACACCCAATTGATGAAAATTATAATAGAAGAGAAGCAACAGAAAGATTAGTGCAGCCTGGCGTAGGCGCAAGCTCTTCTGGAGGCAATGTGAATCATAATGCCATTTCAACCAGTACTCCACAAGAGCAAAACAATGAAGTCGACAATTTGACAGGAGATGGAACAAGGATACAAGCACCAGATATGTATGAAAAAAGCATGGAGGAGATGCGTACTTTCTTAATGAAGGATGATATAGAGAATGGGATTGGAGGAGTAGCGCAGCCTGGTGCAGGAGCAAGCTCTTCTGTAGGGCTTAAACACAACACAAGTGAGACTAGAGGAGCTCCTTTACCTACTGGCTCTACAAAGCTAGTGGGTCGAGCATTTGAAGAGAATAGGAATGTGATATGGTCTTGGTTGATGGACGATGATGTCTCAACCATTGGCATTTACGGGATGGGAGGGGCTGGTAAAACCACAATGCTGAAACATATCTATAACGAGCTTCTACGAAGTGCAGATATTTCTCATAATGTTTACTAGGTGACCGTATCTCGAGATTTCAGCATTCATACATTGCAGAAGAAGATCGCAAAACGAATAAATTTATCTCTTTCCGATGAAGAGGAGGAGCTGCACATAGCTGCGGAATTGTCACTGTAACTAGAGAAGAAACAAGAATGGATTCTAATTTTAGATGATTTGTGGAACTTTTTTGAGCTACACGAGGTGGGGATTCCTATCCCATTAAAAGGATGCAAGCTGATTATGACAACTCGATCAAAAGAGGTTTGTGGGCTGATGGATTGCCGAAACAATATCAGAGTGGGTCCTCTTTCTAATGAAGAAGCTTGGACTTTGTTCAAGGAGATACTTGGACATGGCACACAACTTTCTCCAAAAGTGGAACAAATTGCAAAATCTATCACAAGGGAGTGTGATGGTTTGCCGCTAGGAATTAAATCAATGGCTGGAGCCATGAAAGTGGTGGATGGCATACACGGGTGGAGTAATGCTTTAGAGCGCCTGAGACAATCAAGAGTTGGGCAAAATGGCATGGAAAGGGTATTTTCATCATTGAGATTTAGTTATAGCCACCTAAGTGATATAGCTCTGCAACAATGTTTCTTATATTGTGCATTATTTCCAGAAGACTCTGCTATCAATAGACTGGAATTGATAGGTTATTTGATTGATGTGGGAGTGATAAAAGGGCTGACGAGTAGGAAGGCTGAATTTGATGAAGGCCATTCGATGCTTGATAGACTTGAACAAGTCTGCCTATTGGAAAGAATATATGATGGTGGTGCTGTAATGATGCATGACTTGATTAGGGACATGGCCATCCAAATACTAGAAGAGAACTCTCAAACCATTGTTAAAGCCGGTGCACAATTGAAAGAATTACCGGATGCAGAGGAGTGGACTGAGAAACTTACGACCGTTTCACTAATGGACAACCAAATTGAAGAGATTTGTTCCAGCCACTCACCGAGGTGTCCAAATCTTTCAACCTTATTGCTATGTAATAATCATAGGTTACAATTCATTGCGGGTTCATTTTTCCAGCAAATGCATGGGCTCAAGGTCCTCGATCTGTCTAAAACGGCTATTGTATGTTTGCCAAATTCTGTGTGTGATTTGGTGGGTCTCACTTCATTGTTGCTCAAAGATTGTCAGAGGTTAAGCCGTGTACCATCATTGAAAACGCTCAGGGCACTGAAGAGGTTAGATCTCTCTCGTACTCCACTTAAAAAGATTCCACATGGCATGGAATGTCTATCCAACCTGAGGTATCTAAGAATGAATGGATGTGGTGAAAAGAAGTTTCCTGGTGGGATTTTACCTAAACTCTCTCACCTGAAAGTCTTGATACTAGGGGAATGGTTTCTTAATGATGGTATAATGGATGAGGAAAGATATGCTCGAGTAACAGTTGAAGGAAAGGAAGTAGGATGCTTGAGGAAGTTGGAAAGTTTGGAATGCTGTTTTGAAGATCACTCTAACTACGTGGAGTACCTCAAATCTCGGGATGAGACCCAATCACTAAGAACATGCAAAATTGTTGTAGGACAGTTCAGGGAAGATGAACATTGGGAATTCAAGTACAGGGGTCAGGGAAGTAAAATGGTTGTTTTGGTTAATTTGAATATCAATAGAGATGGAGATTTACAGTTTATCTCCTCAAATGACATTCAACAACTAATTTGTAAATGTATCGATGCGAGAAGTTTAGGTGATGTTTTGCCATTAAAGTATGCAACTGAACTGGAGTTTATCAGTATTAGTAGTTGCAATAGCATGGAGAGCTTGGTTTCATCTTCTTGGTTCTGCTCTGCTCCACCACCTTCTCCATCTTATAACGGTATATTTTTTAGTCTTAAGAAGTTCTATTGTTGTGGTTGTAAGAGTATGAAGAAGTTGTTCCCTCTTGTCTTGCTGCCAAACCTGGTAAATCTAGAAGAGATTACAGTTACGCAATGTGAGAAAATAGAGGAGATAATAGGTGGAACAAGATCAAATGAAGAAGGGGTTATGGGTGAAGAAAACAGCATCAACACTAGACTCAAACTGCCAAGGTTAAGAGTTCTGACATTGCATGAATTACCAGAACTTAAAAGCATTTGTAGTGCAAAACTGATTTGTGATTCTCTCGAAGTAATTCAAGTAAGCGATTGCAATAGCATGGAGAGCTTGGTTCCATCTTCTTGGTTTTGCTCTGCTACTCTACCATCTCCATGTTATAATGGTATGTTTGCTAGTCTTAAAGAGTTTTATTGTTCTTAATGTATGAAGTTGTTTCCTCTTGTCTTGCTTCCAAACCTTATAAACCTAAAAGTGATTGAAGTTGAATGGTGATAATAGGTGGAACAAGATCAAATGAAGAATGGGTTATGGGTGAAGAAAGCAGCACCAACACTGGATTAAACCTCCCAAAGTTAAGATATCTGGAATTGAGGGGATTACCAGAACTCAGAAGTATTTGTTGTGCAAAATTGATTTGCAATTCTCTCCGTTTTATTTTTATAACAAAATGTGAGAAGCTAAAGAGGATGGGAATTTGTCTTCCGTTGCTTGAAAATGGCCAGCCATCTCCCCCACCTTCTCTTCAATTAATCCAGATAAATTCAATAGAATCTTGGAGGTCAATAGTGGAGTGGGAGCATCCTAACGCGAAGGATGTTCTTCGTCCCTTTGTAAGGTTTCAGGTATGATATGAGTCTGCCCTTAATATAATATAATATCAAATTAAGTTTAGGTGCTTACTGGTTTTGTACTATGATTATATAAATATAAATATAATAAAATACCGAATTAAGTTTAGGTGTTTGGAAATGGTTATGCAGAATCATCAACATTGGGATTATGTTGAGAAGCTGGATGGTGGTCGTTTCAAGTGTACATTTTGTGGCCATAATTTTGCTGCTTTAACTTCCCCTACGACGATCAAATTGCATTTGTCAGGATTCCAATGGTATGGTGATGCAATTTGTAGACAAGTTCCTGAAGAAGTTCGAGGTGCAGCCGAATTCATGTTAGTACACCAAATTCCCCCATGTGGACCGATTTGTCTAAATATGTCTAGATGTCGCGTTTAGGAACCATATGAAAAACACAAAATTATTTTTATATGAAGGTTGTTGGTTTTTTTAGAACGATAAAATAATTATTTTATCGTTATAATCTACAATAAATTATATCTTGGTATACATTAAATAACTTATGAGCTTTAGTTTTTTTTAAAAAAAAAAATTTGTTCATTGTGTCATGGTGTACTTTAGGCTCAATTATGTGTGATATCACTATTGTGTAGCGATTTGTGAAATCTATTTTTATTAAATTTTGTTCAGAATAAATATTTTCAAGAATTCAAACCCAAATGATTTAAATTATTGATGAAAAGAATTTTTTTTTTAGTCTAAATCTGTTTTTATTAATTTTTGTGATAATCAAAGTAAATGTATTTAAAAACCCAAATGATTTAATTTATATATATAAAAAGGTATTTTGTTTAGTCTAGAATTTTTTTTATATAAATGCATTTCTTTTTATTTTGATAAAACATATATATTTTATAAGTAGCATGATTTTACAAATAAAAACCTAACACAGTTAAAATAAACATCAATGAGACTCTGAATAATTTAAAGGAATGAGATAAAAATATAGACAATGCCCTCCTTCCTTGTTTTTTTTCCTGATAAAAAAAAATATCTTTTCTACTAGAATAATGATGTTTAAATAAAAAAATAGCCAATGCCCTCCTTCCTTGTTTTTTTTTTCCTGATAAAAAAAATATATTTTCTACTAGAATAATGATTTTTAAAAAAAAAACAATTGGTGATTTTTTTAATTTTATTGTTACAGTCCTAATTAAAAATAATTTTATCAAATAAAAAAAAAGTTTAAGGCTGGGTGTGTGGATCTAAAAATCACTTACTTGGGCGAGTGGATAACATTTTGTTTTCTTGCTTTTAAAAAAAAAATTTAATCAGACATAGTTTAGTTGGGCAAACAACATGTAAAAAATAGTTAAAAAATAAGGGTTCCATGTATTTGGACCATACAAACAAAAATTTTCACTTAAAAATATATAAATATTAATATAAAAAAACTCAATAACTCCACTAACAATATCATAAGATCTTTAAATATGCTTAAAAATTCAAATTCAAACTGGAAAAATAACTTTCCAAGCTCGTATCTAATTTTTTAGCAAAGGTGAAAACCTTCTTCATCGAGTTTATCTCTTCTAAATGAATCTATAAATACCAATCAAAGTTATTAATGGTCAAAATCCAGTCACTCAAGAGTGTTTTTTTATTCTCACTTATCTCTCAAATCCAAAAATCCAAACGTAGCAAAAAATCAACTAAACCATAATAACCTTAAAGAACAAGAACAACAGAGGAAAATTAAAATTTGAGGGGCCAGGGGGCACCCTCGCACACCATTTTTGTGGAAAATGGCCTTCGTTTTCTTTTTTAATAACAATTTAATCCTTAATATTTCAATTTGGTTTTTAAAATAAAGCTAGGATTGTATTTCATAAAATTAATTGTCAATTTAGTGTCAAAACAGAAGTGAGAGCAGAATAAATAACCGTGTCATGGTGTACATTAAATAACTTATGAGCTTTAGTTTTTTTTAAAAAAAAAAAATTGTTTTGGGTAATTTGAATATCAATAGAGATGGAGATTTTCAGGTCATCTCCTCAAATGACATTCAACAACTAATTTGTAAATGTATCGATGCGAGAAGTTTAGGCGATGTTTTGCCATTAAAGTATGCAACTGAACTGGAGTTTATCCGTATTAGTAGTTGCATGGAGAGCTTGGTTTCATCTTCTTGGTTTTGCTTTGCTCCACTACTATCTCCATCTTATAACGGTATATTTTCTAGTCTTAAGAAGTTCTATTGTTGTGGCTGTAAAAGTATGAAGAAGTTGTTCCCTCTTGTCTTGCTGCCAAACCTCGTAAATAGAAGAGATCACAGTTGAAGGATGTGAGAAAATGGAGGAGATAATAGGTGGAACAAGATCAGATGAAGAAGGGGTTATGGGTGAAGAAAGCAGCACCAACACTCGACTCAAACTACCAAAGTTAATAGTTCTGACATTGCATGAATTACTGGAACTTAAAAGCATTTGTAGTGCAAAACTGATTTGCGATTCTCTCGAAGTAATTCAAGTAAGCGATTGCAATAGCATGGAGAGCTTGGTTCCATCTTCTTGGTTTTGCTCTGCTTCACTACTGATTAGTACTTAAAAGTGCAATTTGATCAAGGTTTTATATCATCATTTTGCACTTAAAGCATCAATAACTCCTTAACTAAAGCATGTTTTATAATAACAAGTCTGATACTATAAGATACCTTTAATTTATGGTAAATGTTCATCTTAAATGGAGGCCTATCACATAAATCAAAAGATTGATTGATGAGTTTAACTACTGAAATTGAGAAGACAAAAGGAGGATTAAGCTTAGAAAAGAGATACTGGTTCAGTCCAAGCTAGAACACTATTCAATCATTGGGTCATATCTGAAGCTGTATATCTTGGATTTCAATTTGGTTTATATGGCTAGAAAGCTAAGATATAGGCCTAAAACATTCATGAGGAGTGAAAGACTCAATTCTGCTGTTTGGGAGTCCAAATCTTAGCAACAACGGAGAAGTCAGAATTTGTCCTGTAGCCCAGACACTGTTCAGCCCATATCTCGAGTTCTAGAAGTTCTAATGCACTGATTCTTTTTTTTTTTGGAAAGCTAAGACAATTTCCTAGAACTTTCATGAGGACAATCTATTCAAATTCTGACGTTAGCAATGATGTTTTGTTCAGACAAGAAGATAAGAATTGTCACCAAGTCAAGATATGACCACCCACTCAACAATTAGTCATCAAATCAATAGTTCCAAATTTTAGCCTATAAAAGGAGGTATTTGCCATGTATTTAAGCGTCTTGGTTTTCAGATCAAGATCATGTTCTTGCTCTCTCTCTTTATATTTTTGTAATGCTTAAGTTTTGTTTATATTAATCTCTTGTTTATGCTTTTCATTTCCTTTCCTTTACTTAGTTAACTTATATCTTATTTATGTTCTTATCTTGTTTATTTATGTTTCTCTTCTTCATTATATTTAGTTAAGTTTATTATGTCAAAGTGAAAAGGTTACACTAATGGTGTAAGAATAAGTATAGTATAAACTCAACATGGAGTTTAATATTTGATACTAACATGTTTTGTATTTGTTATTTTATTCACTCTTAATACTTTGCTTGTTAGATGGTTAATCTAGATTTATGTTGTATAACCTTGGTACAACAAATACTTGGCACTTTCATAGCCCAAACCGTATGGTATAACCGACATATGTGCTATGAAAGAAACTTAATTTGTTGTTAACATAAGTTATAATCATGAATACCTGACAACAAAGTTGTTAAAATCGCGTTTTTAACTCATAAAATCATATGATTTTACGAGCCAGTATATGTTATCGTGTTAAATCGGCTTATAAACTCGAAAAGTGGTAAAATCGCAGTAAAATCGTATAAAAACATTGAAATCGGCTAAAAACGCTTAAAATCACATTTTTGAACCCTGTTTTACGTGTTTAAAAGGAATATATATATACACTGTAGTTTGCACTACAGTAAGCCAATAACAGCACCAAAAAGTAAAAAACCTAACGTCTCCCAACGCCTCTTTTTCTCAATGTCCTTCTAGTTCCAGTGTTCCAATCCAAATTTCTAATTTCCAAATTCAAAACAAATCATCTCTCGGTTGCCAAACAAACAAACGGGAACAATTGATAACATAATTGCTTGCAAGCTTTACCAGCCTGGATCTGTTGGATTTGTCTCCAAATCTGTACGTATTCATTCCATTTCTCCTCTTTCTTCATAGCATGTTTATCAATAAAAGTTCAGGTTACATCTGGCCATTATACATGCGTGACATGGAATTTATCAGAGATAAAAGAGCTGTAATTCCACAATTGAAAGGAATGCCATTCTAATTTTTTTGGGTAGACTTGCTAAGTGACGGTGTCTTGGTCTATCGATCTCCTCTCACTACCATTGTTGTGTATGTTAAAAGTTCTGAGAATAATGCTTCTTTTCCAACTGCAGGGTGGCATGTCTAATGAGCTGTATAACGCCATTGCTCGTGTAATTGATGGAATTTATGAAGGTAATTACACATGCAAGCTACTTTGTTTAGGTTTGTTTTTATGGATTTTCTAATACATGAAGATTTGAATTGGAGTTAAATCAGCATTATTTTTTAAAATCCTTTAGGTATTGCAATTGGAGGAGATGTGTTCCCAGGATCTACTCTTTCTGATCATGTTCTGCGGTTTAACAACATCCCACAGGTATATCATTGTTCCCATTTAGTTACATTTAAGCAATAATGCGTTCTTTTAGTTTATCTCTTATTGACAAAACTGGTAAGTATCCAGTGCTAATTTATACATTCATAAAGTTAAAGTCTGCTTAGTACTTTGTTTAATGGGAGATTTGTACCATTAACTAAGATTTAGCAAATCTACAGTTCTTACTGCTGCTTGTTATCATCTTGGGTTCCTTTTTCTCTTATTTGATCTTCTGATCTTACATAGGTTAAAATGATGGTTGTACTTGGGGAACTTGGTGGACCAGATGAGTATTCTCTAGTTGAAGCCCTGAAACAGGGAAAGGTAAACAAACCAGTGGTTGCTTCGGTCAGTGGAACTTGTGCATGACTCTTTAAATCAGAAGTACAATTTGGTCATGCTGTAAGTGGTTGCCCAACTATATTGCAGGTGAGGAACTGTGCTATGCTGGCGTGCCAATGTCTTCCATTGTTTTTTTTTTTAGTTTAACGTGGGTATCCGGGCCAGCTTGCGCGCACCTCGACTAATTCCACGGGTCTTGAAGTTAACGACCATGTAAGCCTCCAGTGGCCATCATATGAGCAACCACAGGGCTCGAACCTGAGACCACAGAGGAAGCAAACCTCTTGGTCCCAATGTCTTCCATTGTTGAACAGGGTTATGGTGTGGGTGATGTCACCTCTCTTTTATGGTTCAAGCGCAGCCTTCCACGTTACTATACCCATTTTATGGAGGTATGTTTCTCATAAATTTTGAATTGTATGACCTTCATTTACATTTTTAACTGGTCATGCCGAGCTTTAAGTTCAAAGTAGCTCTTGTTGCCTTGTTTCATTATCATTTAGGATTTGACATGCATTTAGAAGCAGTGTTGGTGTTCATAATTATATATTAACAATGTTTGCTGTGATGTGGGTTTTGTACCCCTTGGACCTGGTGTTCTTTTTTGTTCGTTGCTTTTTTTTTTTGTTTTTGGTACAAGTTCTTGTTGAAGCAGTAAGAATAACTCCGTCCAAAGGCTGCTATCAACACTTTTTATTAGATCTTTTTTTTGTTATAATGTGTCATTGAGCCACTTTTTACTATGATGTTGCAGCTCTTTATTTGTATTTGATAGCCTTTGATGCTCCTCTATATTATATTTCAGAGTTGTTCTTAGCTAATTGCTACTGTATTTCAAAAAATATTGTAATTCTTCACTCAAGTTTTATTCATTGTCTCCGTATATCATGACTAGATGGGTAAATTATGTACGAATTTTTATTTGAACCATGTATTTTAAGATGCTTGAACTATGTATGAATTTTTATTTGAAGCATGTATTTTAAGGTGCTTGAATTATGTATGAAAAAAGAATTCCTTATGATTTTACGATTTTACGATCCGAGTTTATTTTGCATTTTCCGTGCCGTGTCAAAAATATGTTTTTTACAACCTTGCCTGACAACATTTACAAGTATTAGCATTCCTCGAATAAGATAACTAATGTAATCATGTTAACAATTTATAATCCGATTGGAACCTCCTTTATGTGTGGTTTCCAGTTGAGTAATAAGAGTTTATACTATACTTGTTTGAAATACCATTAGTGGATCCTCTAACCTTAACAATTGTTTTTATCATTATTTAATCATTATATCAATATCACATCTCAAAGCTCTCTTCAACTTATTATTATTATTATTGTTATTTATAATTTATATAGTTAACCTCCATGTGGCTCGATCCCGGTCTTCCCGGGTTATTTATTACTTCGACACTCCTACATTTGGGAGAAGACATTAATCTTTTGGTCGTGTCAAGTTTTTGGCGCCGTTTTTTATTTTATTTTCTCTTTTTACTCTTCATTTTATCTAACTTTTGTTTGTTTTATTTTGTTTCGTTTTCTTTTCTTTTCTTCCTTTTATTCTCTTCCTACACGTGCATGAGAGTTTGGTCACGTACATTAAGTGGTATGTTTTGTAGGGTATCCTCATCATTTTCAGAAAATATGGCCGAAAAAAATAACAAGTCACTTCATAATAAGAATAATGAGAATAACCAAGTTAGAACACTTAGAGACCACATGAATCCTACAAGAACAAGTGCACCCTTATGTATAGTTTTCCCCCTGATGCATCTCATTTTAATTTTAAGTCAGGCATTATTCAACTTTTACCTTCTTTTCATGGCTTAGATCTAGAAAATCCATACTTGCATATGAGAGAATTTGAGGAGGTATGTAACACCTATAATGACTTAAATTGTAGCATGAACACCATCGGATTAAAGCTTTTTCCTTTTTCATTAAAAGATAAGGCTAAAACATGACTACAAAATTTGAGACTAGGATCTATTCGTGCTTGGGATGAAATGCAACAACAATTTTTAAAGAAGTTTTTTCCGTCCCACAGAACAAACTTTTTCAAAAGACAAATTACCACTTTCACTCAAAAACTAGGAGAAATATTTTACCAAAGTTGGGATAGATATCGAGACTTGCTTAATACTTGCCCTCATCATGATTTTGAAACATGGAGATTGGTTTCACATTTTTATGAAGGGTTAACACCTAAAGATAGACAAATTATGAAATTGATGTGCAATGGAACTTTTGAAGATAAAGACCCTAATGAAGCAATGGACTACCTAGACTTGCTAGCTGAAAATGCTCAAAATTGGGACACTATAGACACTTATGAGGCACCAAGTAAAACTCAACCTCATACATCTAGTGGAGGAATGTACAACATTAGGGAAGATCATGACCTCCAAGCCAAGTTTGCATCTTTAGCTAGAAAAGTCGAAGCACTAGAATTGAAAAGGAGTGGTCAATTAAAATCTTTTTAAGACATTGTATGTCAAATCTGTGAAATCAATGAACACTCAACCAATGATTGTCCAACTTTGCCTTCTTTTAAGGAATGCCTTCATGTACAAGCCCATGTTTTAAACAGTTTCCAAAGGCCCAATCATAACTCATACTCGCAAACATACAACCCTGGTTGGAGAAATCACCCAAATTTTAGTTGGAAGAATAATGCACAAACTTTACAGCCACTGTTTCAAGCACACTATAATTTCTAAAATTCTCATAGATATACACCTCCTTATGCTCCACCTCTTAGAAGAAATCTTGAGTAAACATTGCATGCATTCATTGAAAAGCAGGAGACAATCAACACTCAACTTGCTCAAAGCATGAAAGATTTTAAAGATACTCTTGCAAAATTGACATCTGCTCTCAGTTTTCAAGAGAAAGGTAAGTTTCCATCTCAACCACAACAAAATCCAAAGGGGCAATACAATGCAAATGCAAGTAGTTCTGGAAGCCAACACATGGATCAAGTCAAATCAGTCATTACTCTCCGCAATGGTAAGGTTATTGAAAAACACATTCTTGAACCTTGTGAGAAAGATGATGAGTTAATCTCTGAGGGTAAGGAAGGGGTTAAATCTGAACATTGCAAAGAAAAGACTGATTTCCCGCCAGCACTTCCATTTCCTCATGCCATGACCAAACAAAGGAAAGTCTGTAACAACCCCGATTTTTCTACATTCTTTTTCGCAATATATTGGAAATTTTCAGGTAATTTTTTTTTTGATATACAGGTTCCACCAAAAATTCTACCAAAATTTTGGCAAAGTCTCCCCTATACTGGTAGGTCCCAAGTTATCGACATATACCCTGTTTACACTTCTAATATCTCACATCTCATAACTCAAAATCACGACCCAATCATCCTAGGTCTCAACCCAACGCATTATTATCAACACAACACATCTTATTTAATAACATCATATAATGTAGTTTAAATGAAAGATTCAATTTCAACTATAAACATGCATGGTCAAATAGGTATTAAGAGTTTCAACCATTAGATTAAAGACATACATTCAAATTTACGGATTAATATTACATCTCAAGTTTTAGGAGATAAGTCTTTTAATTTACAAATAATTTACATGGTCAAAAGCAAAAGATAACTAAACTAGCATTACCCTTGGCGCGACCCTGATGGACCTAAAAATAGAAATTAACATGTACACATAAATATAAAAGATAGTAACAAGCAATAATAATGGCAGACAATAATCTCTACGGAATTTCTTTTAATATATAAAATTAGGCATAAACCTCTTTTATAATATATATTTTCCATCTATTACCAATATCCATCTAATATCCTATCTCATTTGCCAAGAATAATTACATCTTGGAAATCTCAACACAACTCAACGGTTTGCAAACACCATCTCCTTATAAATCAATTCTCACTTGATACCAAGATATTCCTCTCTCGGTATCATTAGCTTATCTCATTCTTTTGGAATAATTAATCAATATTTTTCCCTTTTCTGAATCTGTTGTTAGAAGATAATCGCCGAAACTAATAAAATCTCATTAGTGTCATTAGTCTTCTAATATTAGGCTAGACTAATCAATTTAAGAAATACCGGCACTGTTGAAACCTCATCGAAACCATTAGCAATCCAAACCTGGATAGCTAATCAATGCCATTTGATTCTTCCATTCGTACCGAACCCCTTTCATTTTTCTTATTAACATCATATGCATTGTAACCACGGTTGCCAAGTATCATTTGCACACAATTTTAGTTATCGACAATACGGTCACTAAGCATCCTTCACATAACCTTGGTCACCCTCATCACAGTGCCAAGTGTCAATTTATGCCCTTAGACACCATCATTATGGTGTTAAGTATCATTGTAATGTATCATTAGCCACCAACACTATGGTAACCAATTATCTATCAATTCCCCTACAATCTCCAAATCATTGTGTCTACCCAATAACCACATTAATTAATTTACTCAATATCTGAGTCATACATTAATTATTTTACTCATAACATTTAGAATTTACTACTTCTAACTTCAATCAATTAATTCACATAATTTTTTCAAAACTTAACTATCTGGCTAACTCATCTCGATTGCCAATAATTCTGGTAGTTTCATATAATTACCCACACAATTGGTTAACCTTCCTCGGTTACCAGTACATCCTGTAATTCCATACGAATTACCCAGCCTCCAGCTAACTTCTTTTATTAGTCAATCAATCTTGTAATTCCATACGAATTACCCCATATCCAGTTAACTTTCTTGTTAACCAATAAACCCGGTAATTCTCTTAATTACCCAAGAAATCTGGCTAACCCATCTTGGTTGCCACAATTAATCCAGTAATTCCATACGAATTACCTAGCATCCGGCTAACCTTTTTTGTTAGCCAATTAATCTGGTAATTCCATACGAATTACCCAGCATCTGGCTAACCTCTTTTATTAATCAATCAATCATGTAATTCCATACGAATTACCCCATATCCAATTAACTTCCTTGTTAACCAATAAACCCAGTAATTCTCTTAATTACCCAAGAAATCTGGCTAACCGATCTTGGTTGCCATAATCAATCCAGTAATTACATACGAATTACCTAGCATCCGGCTAACCTCTTTAATTAGCCAATTAATCCGGTAATTCCATACGAATTACCCAACATCCAGCTAACATCTTTTGTTAGCCAATCAATCCGGTAATTTCATACGAATTACCCCATATCCAGTTAACTTCCTTGTTAACCAATAACCCGGTAATTCTCTTAATTACCCAAGAAATCTGGCTAACCTATCTTGGTTGCCACAATCAATCCGGTAATTTTATACGAATTACTCAGCACCCGGCTAACCTCTTTTGTTAGCCAAATAATTTCGGTAATTTCTCTTAAATTACCAATAATTCTCATTTGTAATAATCACTCAACTTATTCATTTGTTTCATTCTTTTAACATCAATTAAACACACAACACAGATATTTATGAAAAACTAATAATTATAAAATAAGGTGATGAATCACCTACCTAAAATAAGTGCACGTGCTGCCACTCCATGCAATTGTCCAGTCCCCACAGCTTCCCCTGTACCACCAGAGATTCAATTTTTATCAACAATACAACCAACATCACATCTTCATTTAATTCTCATTCAACTAGTATTCTCAAACCAATCACAAGGAATTTTCTTTAAGATCTCATACTCTTACTCATTTTCATGTTTATATTCATTCTGATAATTTTGTTATCAAAACCATCACTCAATAACAATTCCAAGCAAAGATTAAAAATTGTCTAATTCCGATCAATTTAGCTTAACCAACCCAGAACACTATCTAGTATCTTAATCATAACTAAAGCTGTAAAACTCAGTTTTGGGCGTGATTTATCTCTATGAAAGGCTAAAACATGGAAATACAACTTTTATGAAGAAACCAACTCCAAATTATTTTCTTTTAAGGCTCAAAATCAACAATCACAATAGCCCCTCCTTTATAGCTAAAATCTTGGACAACGAGGATTTTCATTCCTTGAAAATCCTTTTCAACTTCCAACTTATTTTCATGAAAAAACAACATCATCCAAGGTCATTTTGCATCATTAAATTACAAATTCAAACCAATTCTAAAGCAAAACATTCAAACAATTTCCCTACCTCTACAATATAGCAAGATTAGACCAAAAATAAGGAAACTCATTCCTTTTGGGATTTCTCATATTATTATTATTAATACAACAACATGATGAAGTATTCATTTTCTTTCGCTTTCTCCTCGTGTGATTAAACATATGCGGCAAACCTTAACAATTAATATTCTTAGATCATTATCACAACAACAATTTCACCCTACTAGTTGGAATCCATGACAATCTTCATTAACTAATCAATTTGCCAAAAATACTTATGGTTAGCTTTAAATATGTTTTATCTTCCCAATTTCTTTCTTTTCAATTTCTTCATGGTTCCACCCCATTTATATCCATACAACCAACAAGTTAGCTTTGTATTCAATCAACATGTTCATATAGCAATGTTCCTTACTATTCTTACACAATAATCATTCTTCCCCTCATATAAAGAATACACAATTAATCTATAATAATACTAATAACAAGAACATATTTTACCATTACATCTTCCATAAAACCCACACCAACACAATTCTAATTTCATCAAAACTTGTATTTAATCAAGCTTACTACATTTTGCCAAAACTAGCAATAGATTCAAAACGCAATAAGTCATCCACCTCTGATTATTGTGTTAAACCCAACGGTCAGACTACATATCATAGAGTTTTGCATAATATATCTCAAAATCACAATGATCCAATGGTTAGACCTCCCTAGATCTGCATAAAATCGAGCTTACCTGAAAATGGATGAGCTACTGTTCAACATGCACGAAACCTTGACGGAGAATGAGTTTCCGATCTCCACCGTCCAGAATGAAGGCAACATCTAGGCGCACCACATATCTACGAATGAGCATGATCCAATGGTGGAAGAGAGAGAAATCAGCCAGCGACCAAACTGCTCTGCAAGTGCATTTCGTTTTTGTTTTCCAGGAAATTTCCGATGATGATTTCTGTCAAACGGATTGTGTTTCATCCAATCCCTCCGGTCAGTTATTAGAGTAGTGTAATAAGCACAACATATCCAAAACACAGCATGCTCCAACGGTGGATTTCAAAAATATGGCTACAGGAGCATTATTGGTTTTTCTCCAAAATCTGCAGCTCTCTCTCTATCCGCTTTTCTCTATTTTTTTTCTTTTTCTTTTTAGTTTCTTTTTTTTTAACTGGTGGCCTCTTTGCAGTTTTATAGGCACCTTTTTCCATAATCACACTTTTATCCCTCATTCATGACTTTTATGTATTTTATTTTTATTTTTCATGTAAACTATCTGGTTTATTTCTACTTAAATCGCTAGTCTTTACCAAAATCCAATTAGGATGAGATATTTAACCAAGGTGGGAAAACATATTAATAGACTTCATGCAAAATTTCATCCTGATCCGACGATTGGATTGAGAGGTCTGCTTCCTAATGTAAACTTGTTCAATTCATGACTTTTCATAAACAATCTAGATTTTTCTTGTTCAATCTTCACAAAAATCATATCAATTATCCTTCTAAACCTTTAAGGTCATTTTATTAGTTTGGAATGTATTCATTTTAGGATTTCCACCTTTATTTATTTATCGGGCTTATTACCATTTCAAAATAACATCACTGATTTTTAATCGGTGCTTGCACCTTCAGTCCTACCCTTTTCAGTGTACTATCTTTTATTATAATGCACTCTTTATTACCTCATTTATTTCCTAAAAATATTGTCATTTTTCTTATTATTTTATCCATCAAAACACGTTACCAGTTTCTCTGTCCTTATGAATTCTAAACCAAAATTCATTTTATGGAGGTCATCTTTTCCATTATATATCATTATTTATCTATTATTTCTAATCTTGGTTTCCATCACTCATTGAAATATTACTACTTTTAGTCTTACGTTAATATGAGGGTTTACACATCTACATATTTAAATTATAAATTTCCAGCGTTTTCACAAAGTCAATCACAACTATAAAATCTTTGAAACTTTCAAACAGGTAAGGATCAATATACCTTTGTTGGATGCTATTAAACAGGTACCTTTTATGCTAAATTTTTGAAAGATCTGTGCATTATGAAGAGAAAACTGAATGTGAAAAAAAAAGCCTTTTTAGCCGAACAAGTAAGTGTCATTCTTCAGAACAATAATGCTTTGAAATATAAAGACCCTGGTTGTCCTACAATTTCTTGCTTTATTAGAGAACATAAAATTGAAAGAGCCTTACTTGATCTTGGAGCTAGTGTGAATTTACTTCCATATTCAGTCTTTCAGAGTCTCAATCTAGGTGAGTTAAAACCAACTTCTATAACTCTCTTACTTGCTGATAGATATGTAAAAGTGTCTAGAGGAATAGTTGAAGATGTGTTAGTCCAAGTTGATAAATTCATTTACCCTGTGGATTTTATTGTCTTGGGCACACAACCTGTTGAAGCATGTAATTCATTTCCTGTTATTTTAGGACGTCCGTTTCTTGCAACTTCTAATGCATTGATTAATTGTAGGAATGGATTGATGAAGCTATCTTTTAGAAACATGACATTGGAGATGAATATTTTCAACATTTACAAGCAACCTAGAGATGATAATGATTTACAGGAAGTGGACTTTACTGAAAAATTAGTTCATGATCAATTTCAACCCACTTCCAGTGAAACTGAGATTGATGAATCTGACAGTTTGCAAATGGTTTATTTTCAGGAAGAATCAAAGGCAAATAGTTGGAGATCAAAAATTAAGGAATTGCCACCATGATCAATTAAGTCCATATCTTCAAGTGTTCAACCACCAAAACCTGTTTTGAAGCCATTACCATTCAATCTCAAATACTCATTTTTAGGAGAAAATGAAACTTTTCTGATAATAATCTCTTCCAAACTTAATGCACATCAAGAAGGTAAGTTATTACAAACTCTGAAAATGCACATAAATGCATTAGGATGGACCATAGCTGACATAAAAGGAATTAGTCCTTTGATTTGCATACACAGGATCTATTTGGAGGAAAATGCTAAACCCTTTAGAGAAATGCAACGAAGGCTTAATCCTAATATGAAAGAAGTAGTGAAAAATGAAGTCATTAAGCTTCTAGATAACGGAATCATTTATCCTATTTCTGATAGCAAATGGGTAAGTCCTACCCAAGTTGTACCTAAGAAGTCTGGAGTCACTGTGATAACAAATGAGAAAAATGAGTTAATTCCAACTAGGACTATCACTGGTTGGCGCATGTGCATTGACTATAGGAAAACTTAATTCAATGACTAGAAAAGATCATTTTCCTTTACCTTTCATGGATCAAATCCTAGAAAGAGTTGCAGATCATGAATTTTATTGTTTCCTAGATGGTTATTCAGGTTACAACCAAATTGAAATTGCATTGGAAGATCAAGAGAAAACTACTTTCACATGTCCATTTGGTACTTTTGCATATCGAAGGATGCCTTTTGGATTATGTAATGCACCAGCCACGTTTCAAAGATGCATGCTCAGTAAATTTAGTGTATGGTTGAATGTTTTCTTGAAATTTTTATGGATGATTTTTCTGTTTTTGGTTATTCATTTGATGATTGTTTGACTAACTTAGAAAAGGTTTTGAGCAGGTGTGAAGAGAAGAATTTTGTACTGAATTGGAAAAAAAATGTCACTTTATGGTAACAAACGGCATTATACTTGATCACATTGTTTCATC
The DNA here is from genome assembly GCA_007827005.2 of Populus simonii. Taxonomy (NCBI): domain Eukaryota; kingdom Viridiplantae; phylum Streptophyta; class Magnoliopsida; order Malpighiales; family Salicaceae; genus Populus; species Populus simonii. The sequence continues at coordinate 181,813 of CM017482.2, forward strand.
GAAAGGAATTGAGGTTGACAAATCTAAAATCAAGTTAATTGCTAACTTGCCTACACCAAAATCTATTAAAGATGTTAGATCATTTCTTAGGACATGCTAGTTTTTATAGAAGGTTCATCAAAGATTTTAGTGTGGTATCTAAGCCCTTGAGTAACCTTCTAACAAATGATAATATTTTTGAATGGACTGAACATTGTGAAGAAGCCTTTGTTAAACTTAAAAACTTCCTTACTTCTGCTCCTGTCATTCAACCTCCTGATTGGTCATTACCTTTTGAAATAATGTGTGACGCTAGTGATTATGCCGTGGGTGTTGTCTTGGGACAAAGAAAAGATAAGAAACCTTATGTGATTTACTATGCAAGTAAAACTTTAAATAGTGCTCAAATAAATTACACCACCATTGAAAAAGAATTACTTGCAGTAGTATTTGCATGTGAAAAATTAAGGTCTTATCTTGTTGGCTCACCTGTTGTTGTTTTTAGTGATCATGCAGCATTGAAATATCTTCTTTCTAAGAAAGATTCTAAGGCTAAATTGGTGCGGTGGATATTGTTACTTCAAGAATTTGATATCACAATCAAAGACAAAAAAGGCACTAAAAAAGTTGTTGCAGATTATTTGTCAAGATTGACAACATATTCGAAATCTGACATCACACCAATCGATGACTACTTTCCTGATAAATCTTTACTTTCTGTCTCTACATTGCCTTGGTTTGCTAATATTGTTAATTTTCTTTATTCAGGACAATTGCCAGCCCATTGGAGTACCCAAGACAAAAGAAAGTTCTTGAACGAAGTGAAGAACTTTTATTGGGATGACCCTTATTTATTCAAATATTGTCCTGATCAAATATTTTAAAGATGCATTCCTGACAATGAGGTAAGTAGTGTCATTAAATTTTGTCATTCTGAGGCATGTGGGGGTCATTTCTCATCAAGAAAGACAACTACAAAAATCTTACAAAGTGGATTTTACTGGCCCACCATGTTCAAAGACTCACACGCATTCTGCAAGACTTGTGAAAATTGTCAAAAGTTGAGATCTATTTTAAAACATCACATGATGCCTTTAAATCATATTCTTGTCATTGAGATCTTTGACTGTTGGGGTATAGATTTCATGGGTCCATTTCCTCCATCATTTGGTTTCTTGTACATATTAGTCGCAGTAGATTATGTTTCAAAATGGATAGAGACAATTCCAAGTCGAAACAATGACCACAAAACAGTGATAAAGTTTTTGAAAGAAAATATTTTGAGTCGATTTAGAATCCCTCGAGCCATGATAAGTGATGGTGAAACACATTTCTGCAACAAGCCATTTGAGTCTTTAATGAAGAAATATGGAATCACACACAAAGTTGCCACCCCTTATCACCCTCAGACAAGTGGACAAGTAGAGCTTGCTAATAGGGAGATCAAACAGATCTTGGAGAAAACAGTGAACCCTAATAGAAAAGACTGGTCTTTAAGACTTAATGATGCACTTTGGGCTTATCGAACTGCTTATAAAACATCATTAGGTATGTCACCTTATAGACTAGTCTATGGAAAACCTTATCACTTGCCTGTGAAACTTGAACATAAAGCTTATTGGGCTATTAAAGCTTTCAATTCTAACCTTGATGATGCTAGTCAGCTGCGAAAATTACAAATAAATGAGCTTGAGGAAATAAGAAATGATGCATATAAAAATTCAAGAATTCATAAAGCAAGAATCAAAGAGTTTCATGACAAGAAAATATTGAGAAAAACATTCAATGTTGGTCAAAAAGTCTTGCTTTATAATTCTCAACTCCATTTATTTCCTGGAAAATTAAGATCAAGATGGAGCGGTCCTTTTATTGTGAAACATGTGTATCCATATGGGGCCTGTGATATCGAGAATCCAAAGAATGACAATGTTTTCAAGGTAGTTTACTTTTACAATTTTTCAGTTGAAAATGACTCTATTGAATTGAGTGATCCTGTATATAAAGATTGATTCTTTTTCTCACATTGTTTTGTGTTTCGTTTTGGTGTAACTTTTGTTTTGCTAGTCTTTCTCACCTCAGTCAAATAGCGGATAACGGTACTCCGTGACTTAAGTCGGTTCTTTCAATTTCCCATAATAACTGATATCTGTATATATATATTTGTGCAATTCTTTGCTCTTTCTCCCTTCTTTGAATCTCTTCTCCAATTCTCATTTGAAAATGGACACCACTCTTGAAAAATTGAACGCTTTGCCTCCAAATACGATTGCAAAAATTTACCGTGCTAGGTGTGCAAGATTGAGGTTGTTAATGAATCATGGAATTCCTGAAGATATTCGCTGGCTAATTGAAGCAAAGGTCCGATTATCAGGTGAGTCCTTCAATTCTTTCATTTCATATGTGCCTAGAACAGATAAAAGCACTTTTGCAAAAAAAACATCGTGCAAAACAACTGAAAGTCTGTCACAGATGTGCTAGATGGACTTGTAATGCAACATGTCGTTCTTTAGGAATGGTATCTATAAACCGTGAAGATAAAATACAATTCATTAAGGATGGCCTGACTAAGGGTATTTAGATAATCTTCTATTAACTCTTGAGACGCATCCTAGTGGAGATGTGCATTGTGCAATTCATGATTTATGACCACAATTCCATAAAAAACATGCTCGATATAGTCTTGGGAATCTAACTAAAAAAGACCATGTTTGCTAGTTTTTAAGAAAACTGGATGGGAAGCCTATTCTCGACCCATAGAGGGCGTTTAAGCCGTTCTTGGACATAAAACCAAGGAAAGATGTGAGCCACAATCACAACTACCTGAACAAACACATGCTTTTTCAAAATAAATAAATCAATAAAGAGAGAGAGGGGGAGAGAGAGAAACTCCAGCTGGCCTACATATAGGTGGTATGATTGCATTTTTAATTTCTCATCTATAAAATCTTCTCTTCCTTCCTTTCGTTTCTACACAACCCATATATTCAACAGATATAGAGGTGTGTAAAAATGGCAGGTTCCTCAAGTCATCACATAAGAAATATTTGTGTTTTTTGTGGATCCAGTCCTGGGAAGAAAATAGAGTTTTTAGAATCAGCAAATCATCTTGGTCAGATACTAGCTGAAAGAAAGATTCATTTAATGTATGGGGGAGGCAACCTTGGGTTAATGGGGGGTGTGTCAATAACTGTATTTTTAGGATGTAGTCAAGTTTTGAGAGTCGTCCCCAAAGCTTTAGCAAAAAGGAATATCATTGGAGAGGAATTACAGGTCTCCATAATGTCTGATTGAATGAATACAATATTTAACCATGCTGATGCTTTCATTGCCTTACCAGGAGTTCTGGTCACATTGTAATGTAACCTTATAAAGTCTTTGTTATAAAATAGTGTTTTTCCTACTCTGTAATTGCTCTGCAACAATGTTCCTCATGTCAGCAGAAGATTGTAACTCGTGGAATTTTTGGAAAATACCGTTGCCCGAGATTGAGTTGTAGTCTATGCCTTACGGAGAGATGGTTCCGCCGTACTAACAAGATGATAAGTGGATTGAAATGTCCACAAAAGTACAGATACGATCAAGATTCTTCCATTCGTTCCAATTTCTTTGCCAGAAGTGACGCTGTGTTAACGTATTGCATTTCGCAGTACTGGTGTATGATTTGTAAGCAATGCATCTTGTATTGGAAGTTAGAGGCACTCGAAAAAAGCCCCTTGTTAATAAAGTTTGTGTGATTTGGTGGTAGTGTTTTTGAGTTGCAATCGGAAATGGCTCTTGCATTATTTGTTCTTATTTGTGCTCTGCTCCAATGGAACGTAGAGAACATTGTTGTTTGACCTGATAAAGAGCGTGAAACTTCTGACATAAAACAAAATAAGCATAAGAAAATCCTAAATAAAATAATCTGACAAGAAAAATGAAAGAAAAAGTAAAACTAGAACCGGATACGTCTGCGGGAGAAGAGAGGTAGTATCAAATTTTGCATCCAAACAGTCTTTTGTATCATGCTATTTTTTATGTTCGCCCTAAAATAAAGTAAAAATAATAATAATTCAATTCATCTAATTTAACCGATTAATATTTTATCTTAACAATTGTAGGAAGTTTCTGAACAGATATCTTCATGGAAGTTGCTGATGAACCCTTTCATGAATAGAGAGCATATCTTCATGGAATCGATAACATTGGCTTATTATGTTTAGCCTGATCGTTTAAAGCCTGAGTACGATCTGCTGCAAAAGTGATCAATGCCTGCTTCTGATTCAAGAGCAAGAAATCCTTAATCATCTGGAGAGAACGATGATGTCTGAAAATCAGACTTGTTACTTTCGAAAGAAGCAAACGATAGAAACTCACAGGTATCGGAGAATTTATTCTCATGGTCATTCGTTTCATCCTCCGAGGCATCAACCCTTTCATTATCATCCTCAGTTTCGCTGACACTTGCTATGGATTCCATTGAACTAGGCAAGAAGATAATTTCAGAACTGCATCATAAAACCATTTCAAATAATATCTTACATCATTAATTTTTCAGTTTCGCAACACAAATTTTTTAGGCAAGGAACCATTCAGTTCATAAAGACAATGCGACAACCAGACTGGGAAGTTAGACGTTGCCTATTACAGCCTGTGTTGTTCACAAAGTCCTGAATGAGCTTATGCTATGGTATATTTTTAATATTTTTAATTTAGGCATTATTAAATATTTAAATATTTTTAATTCTAGTATTTATAAATATTACTAAAAAAAAATATATAGTATTCCTGATTCTGATTTTAATGAATAAACTAATAAAATAAATTTAAATTTATGCATATATATTTTTTAAAAAATTCACAAATTAATTATACAATGAAATATCCAACCAAAAAAAATACAAGGGAGTTATAACTAAATTCAAAAGTATCCACGTATATTTTTGAAATTTTTTAATATCACAAAGAAGCTGGTTTGGTAAGATATAAAAAAATATATATATAAAGATGTGTTTTGCCCAATATATTTTTTTGTCCAAACCGACTGGCTGGGCCGAGTCCTGGCCCGGTCTCAGCCCCCTCTTTTTCTTTTTTATCTGTGGTGGTTCTGACGCAGCTGGCCCGATCCGGCTGACATAAACAGTACACAAATGAGTTATATTCACTTGCAACAGAAACTGGAAACAAGTGAATTACGATTCACTGCTACTGTAGCTCTGAATTATAATTCACAGCTACTTAGCATGTGAATTATAATGCAAAGGAAAACGGGGAATGAAAAACAAAAAAACTCACCTGATGCGTGGAGACGAGGTCGAAAACGATGGTGATGGCGTGCTCTGGACAACGCTTCAGTTTTTCTTCTCTGTCTGTCTGTGTGTTCCTGGGTTTTTCTGTTCTCTCTAGTTTTCCTGCGTGTTCTTCTATTTTCTGGGAAAAGCCTCCTCCCCTGTTCGTCCTCCTGTTTGCGTCCCCTGTGCACTTCTTGGTTTTTCACCTCTGGTTATGTTTTGTTCACCCCCATTCTCCCCGTTTTCTTTACGGGTGAGAAGAAGAAGATGAATAGTGTATATTGAAACGACGCCGTTTTTGGGATGGGAACGGCCGTTTGCAATTTGGTCCTTTAGGTTTTGACATTTTTTAATGAAGCCCCTTGATAACATTAAATTGGACCCCTGCATTTTTGCGCCTTGTACAAACCAGTCCTTGGTTTCTGAGTTTTCCAATTCAGTCCTTAATAGACTCTTCAACGTTTAATTCTTTCACATTTACCCCTAGAAAAATGAATTAAGCTCCCTACAGTACCCAGTATTTTCACGTTTGTCCTTGTATTTTCATTCCTTGCAATTTTGACCCAAATCAGCCCCAAACTTTGGTAATTGTTCAATTAAGCCCCTGATTCCATTAATTAAATTAATTTCAACTTCCATTAAGTCCCAAACTTTATCAATTCTTCAATTAAGCCCTTGCTTTGGTTAATTAAACTAATCCAAAGTTTAATTAAATCCTCAAACTTCCAATTATATTGAATTAACTTTGATTTTAATTTATTCTTCATTCATTTCATTTTTATTTGTTTTTCATCATCATTTTTTCATTTTTTTTTCATTTTTTCATCATTTTATTACTATTATTTTATTTTTTTCATTATTTTTATAGAAAATATAGTAAAAACAAAAATCAAAATCAAAAAATCAAAAATTAAGTTATGATAGACATCATTATTGATAACATGAATTATCTTTAAAAAAGATATTTTTGTTGGAATAATTATATATTTTTTATTTAGAAATGTTAAGTAAAGATTAATATTATAGTACATAAAAGGAGCTATGTTGAATCAATGATGTAGAACTATCATGATTTATATTAGTTATTTTACTTAATTATAATATGGTGTGATTGATGTTAGGTTTTAGCATTCTTCTATGGGTTTTATATTAATATATTTTTAATCATGATAATATTACTACGTTGTAATATCCTTTTAATCATGACGCCCAGTCAAAGTCTTCCTTGGGAAAAAAGCTCCCAGGCTTTGAAAAAAGGTTCGTGGAAAAAACGCTCAAGCAAGAGCTATAAAGAAATTTCCTTTCTCCTTTTCCTTTACACGTTACCTTTTTATCTTTGGTAATTATTGCATTACTAATAATTTGCAAGAACTCATATTCTGTCTCTGTAACAATATTGGCTCTACCAGTCTTCAGGCGTCAGTACTTTACTCTTGATCAGCTAACCTTTCCGATTGCTGCAATTTGGTGGGATCCGACCATCTCATAAACACCATATAGAGGTAAACAGTGAGATTGTTGCTTCTGATTGCATGCATGTAGTTTTCTTTGTTTTCATCTTCTCAGTTATATTAGTTTTTGCATGACAGCAATATTGACACTAAGAAGATTGCCAGAGAAAATAATTGTTACAGGGGATTGTATGCTGTCATGTTTTTGCTAGCAACTCTTCTTTCCTTCTTTGAAACTATATATAAATTTAGGGACTGACTTGGAAATTAATAAAAAATAATAATAACCGTGTTTGGGTGGTGGAAAGAAAGTGACGTCTCAGGAATAGCCCTTAAGTTCTGAGTCTGAGACGTCAAACTAAGGCAGCTGGAAGCCGTATTGATCAGCTAACATCTCCCTCCGATTGCTACAATTTCATAGCTGCTGGAATCCAACCAACCCTTTCGTTATATACAGGTATAACTAACCTCTTCTTTTGCTTCTTTCTTGTTTCAATTTCATGCCTCTACTCAAAACAATAATTTGAAAGCTTTACGTTCATACATATCATTGACAACTTTCTTCTATTTTAGAATGCAGAAGGAAAAACGTAAACAATCCAAAGATGAAGAAAACGATTCATCCTCGCGAAAGAGAAGAAAAGCAGACCTCAGAAAAGCAGACCTCAGTTTTGTCTCCACAGGTAAAGTAGAAATATATGTCGTGCTGAGAGCATAATAATGAAAATTATTCATTGGTCATCTAACAATATTATCGTGTACCATGTAGTCGTTTTTCTTTCCTTGATGCACAAAATTATTCATTGGTCATCTAACATCATTAACATCTAGCATGTAGTCGTTTTTGTTTTCATGTTTACAGCAATATTAACACAAAGAAGATTGCCAAAGAAAATAATTGTTAGATGGGATTTTATGTTGTCATGTTTTTGCTAGTAAATCTTCCTCGCCTCTTTCTTGTTTTATTTTCATTTCTTGACAAATAACTTTGATTTCATAAAAAAAAAAAAAACACACTTGCCAAAGCTTTTATGTTTACATCATTCAGTTATGTCCCTTCCATCTCCTTTTTAGTTCAAGATTATTATTGAATTAGCAATCAAAATCAGTTTATTTAGTTTATCATTTGCAAGTTCATGATTTGCTGTCAATATATATATATATATAAAAAATGAAAATCAAGGAAATTTATTAAGCTGGCCATCTAGTGGATGGAAATCCAGCATAACAAAGAAAAGATAAACAAAAGTTATAGAGGAATGTAGCATTATAAATTACAGACACTAATTACTCCTTGTCGATACACACTCCCTATTTCTTAACAGATCCATACCAGTATTATGAAAATAGAAACAAATTCAGGATGCAACCTTGTGAAAGAAAAGACGGAAAACATATTCTCAATCCAAAATGATAGCTTCAAATATGAATTTGTTCCTAGTATGCCAAACAAGCCAGACTATTCCATAGAAAAATCCTTGCCACACCTTTCACTAAAACTTTCCATCAATCAATCCTTGCCATTTTTGAAACAAATCATCTAAGAAGGTATGCACCATGAAAGGCCCACCAGCTAACTATTATGTTCCAGAAATTCCAAGATATTGGACAATGAAAAAGGATGTGATCTATAGTTTCTGATCTTGAAATACAAAATGGACATATATCTTCCAGCATCATGATAATTTTCCTTTTAACAAAAAAGGATACAGTGCATAACCTGTTGTGCATTGCTAACTGTAGTAGTATCTCAGTTTTTTTGTGGAGAAACGCCTTTCTAAATGATTGCATTATATGTATTCAAACCCGGGTAAATGAGTCTATCAAAGATAATAGAACACAACTTAATCGTGTAGTGTCCTTTACCATTTAAAGTCTGTATTTTTCTTTCTTCTTTATAACTGTGAAGGTCAATGCGATTAATGAAATTCAGCATACTATGAAGGTGATCTTTATCATTGTTTCTCATACATCGATTCCATTTTAGTTCCAATACCAGCAACCAGCAACCATCATCCCAAAACCCTATACTATTGATACTACTAAGTTGTTGAGCTGACATTCGATATAATCAAAGATAAAGATTAGGAAGAGGCATGTCATCAACCCAAATATCATTCCAAAACCGAACTCGAGAAGATTGATCACCAGAGTTAATAATAAAGAAAATACCTGACCAGATAGTAGATAGACACTTTGAAAACAAAGACATACCTTTCTAAATCCGTGCTTTGTATTTGCTATTGATGAAATCTACCTAGCCTTCTTGGTTTTTTGATCCCTTTATATGATGGTTGCGATAGAAGAATCAATAAATATAGCATTTTTAACAATTCAATGACTCATGAGAAAACTACAAGCCCATGAAAAAATAGTCAATGACATTCAAGAAGATGTTGATGCACAAGCACTCTAGTCTTTTTGAAAAACAGAGGAATTACTTTCCCTATTTAGAATATGATTTTTTTGGTTAGTTTAGTTCCTTGATTGTTTAGGACTTTAATGAAACATTCTTTCCACTCAAACTTTCTTTTAGTTTTTTGGTTTTGCTTTTTTACTTTGTTGTCCATAAACTCCTACCACCAAGGGCGGAGGCATGCATAGGCTAGGGTGGGCTCTAGCCTAGGTTAATATTTTATTAATATTTTTTTACTAGTTTTATATAAAGAAAATTTGTAATTCTCAATTGAGGTATCAAAAAATTCTAAAATTTTATGTGGAGCCTTCTAATATGATGCTTTAGCTTGGGTTAAAATTTCAGAATTTTTGGAGAAATTCAGAAATTTGATAAAAAAAATCACAATTTGACCAGTTTTACGTTATTGGGTGTAATTTTCAATCCGACCATCAGATTGAGCTGAAATTTTACGAGGGATCTTAAAATATATTGAATAAAATCTAGTTAAAATTTTAGGATGAACAAAGTTTGGTAGTGCTAACAAAAAAAATATCAAATAAATGCAAAACAACTCATTAAGGGTAAAATTATTATTTGCCATTAAAAAATAAAACAAATCAGTTATTTTTTTCTTTTATATATTGCCGAATGGGCAGAAGTAGAATAGAAAAGGAAAGAAAAGAAAAGGCGAGAGAGAAAAGTAAGGGAAAAACATCAAAAAAAAATCTAAGGAAAAAAAATAAGAAAAGTGAGAGAATAACCTTGTAAACTTACAAGTCCAACTTATAAAATACTAATTTAAGGAAGAATCAAGTGAAGGAAGGAGGAATTGAGAGAGGAAAAAAATTTAATTACTTTGTTTTTCAGTTGACATGAGATTATTATTTTATCCCGGTTGAGGGGTTGTTACAATATGGATTTAGATTCGATTATAGATGAATTATATTCTACAAAACATCGAAGGATGTAACTTTAATAATGAGTTAATTTTTACTTTCACTTTAATTTTATATACTTTTAAATTTATTTTTTAATATTTTGGGTAATATATTTGAATTAAAACTTTACTGTTAATTTTTAAAATTCATGTCATGAGTTAATAATTTATCTTTAAAAAAATTTATATATTTATTTAATAGTCAGGACAGGAAAAATTCCTGCTTCCACCTTGCCTACCACACTATTTTTCTTCCAACATTCTACTCGGCAGAACCATGAGATGGTTGTACCTATGGCTCACAGTAGCTGGCTAGATTGTTAAAGTTGTTGACTCCTATTTTTTCCTTTATACCCCTCGAGTATCCATATTTTACATTGTACATTTATTTTGACTCATTAATCAAACTTTTCTTCAGTTCCAATAAGTAAATCTTGGTTCTGAATCAACTCAATCCAATAGTTTAAAGCTATTAGGTGAGATTCCAAGATATAATATATATTATTCTACGAGATAAGATATATTATTCTCTATACACCTTCTCAAGTGAAAGTCCTTTGAACTTGAAACTTGCACATGTCCACATTACCTTGTGCTTAATTTTTATTAAATAAATGGGGATGGTGAGATTCGAACTCGTGACCGCTTGGTCATTAAAGCTCTGATATCATGTCAAAGAACCATCTCAATCCAATAGTTTAAACTGTTAGGTGAGGTTTCAAGATATAATATATATTATTCTCTAACATCTTTCAAACTCTATAATCTCTAAAAACAAATCCAATAACATTGGTGATAAATGATACCGACAACATCCAATTGTGGTCTCTTGCAAACTTAAGATTCATCACTATCAACCTTGTCATTGTTGTGGGGTGACATAACATCATCTTCATCCTCAGATTTTAATTCAAGTGTGTAATCTTCGGAGTGTTGAATTGATGAGAATTTCATACTGAAAGAAGGTCCAATCTCTGCTACTGTTATATGAAACTGCTCCCCATTTAAAACCAAATGAAGTCTGTCATGCAATGAGTCTATAGATGGTGTAACTGTAAAGATATCAACGATCAAGATGATGCCACATGTCAAGAGATTATGGGATGAAGTTGTTAATATTTTGTTAGACAGTTAAATCTGTTAATGCTGTTAGGTAGTTAGAAACAGTTAGCAAAACAGTTAGAAAAACTGTTAATCATTGAAGAAAGAAGCTAGTTTACGTCTATAGATCAGCTATAAATACAACTTCAATAATATAACAATAGCAAGGTGAATACAGTGATTAAGTTCATCTTCTATCGTCAATTGCTCTGCTTCCTCTGCATTCTTCATTTCTCTTCTTAAAACTTTCTCTCAATTCTGCCATCTTAACATGGTATCAGAGCTTAGTTCCTAATCATCTGCTTCCGCACATCTTACACTGACTTCATTTCTTCTCTTCTCTCATCAAAGAACAAATCCTTTCAGCTGCTTCTCCATTTCTGCATTCCAAAAACAAAATGGTGACATCCTCTCAACTCCAGATTGTTCAATCTCCTATAACTTCCTTACTTTCTACAGTTGCTACTGCTGTAGCAGTAAAGCTTGATGATACCAATTACCTCACATGGAATTTTCAGATGCAAATCCTTCTTGAAAGCCATGGTATTCTAGGTTTTGTTGATGGTTCCAAGCAGTGTCCTAGTCGATTTAATGCAGACTCTGACCTTGAGGGAGTCGAATCTGATGAATATCAGGTATGGAAGATGCATGATCGAGCATTAATGCAATTGCTCATTGCTACTCTTTCCTCTACTGCAATCTCTTATGTTATTGGATGCATAAGTGCCAATGATATGTGGATTCAATTGAAGGATCGATTCTCTACAGTCACCAAAGCACGCATTTTTCAGATGAAAAGTGAGCTTCAGAATATTAAGAAGGGATCAGAACCAGTTTCTCATTATCTGCAAAAAATTAAAGATGCGAGAGATCATCTTTCTGCAGCAGGAGTTTTCTTTGAGGATGATGACATTGTGATCTTGGCTCTCAATGGCCTGCCGTCTGACTACAACACTTTCAGATGTATGATTAGAGGCAGAGATACTCCTTTGTCTCTTAAAGATTTTCGATCTCAATTACTTGCTGAAGAAGCCACCCTTGAGCATACACAGTCTGCATCTCCCTTTGTTTCTGCAATGTTGGCTCAAAATCAAACATTCCAAGGCAAGGCTCTTGTTCTTGATGAAGAATCTTCTCCTTCTCATTCTTATATGCAATCTCAGGGATACTCTTCAAACACGAAGGCTTTCCCATCATCTCATCTATCTTCTGGATTGAGTGGGGGCTTTACTGGTCATAATGGAAGTTTTCATAACTCCACGGGTGGTTTTAATGGTCCACATACTATGTTCACCAACAATGGCCACTCTAACAATAGAGGCTCTTATTTTAAAGGGCGTGGCCGAAGTCGTGGTCATTATCAAAATGGTCCACGACCTAATCAAATGCCTTCTTCTAGTCCTGGTATTCTTGGTCCAGGTATTGCCATTCCTATCTGCCAAATCTGTAATAAGAAAGGACATGTAGCTGCTGATTGCTATCAACGGCACAATCAATCACCTTCTTCTACCTCTTCAGTCCAATGTCAGATTTGTTGGAAATTTGGTCATTCGGCTATCCAGTGCTATCACAGAGGTAATTTTTCTTATCAAGGCAGACCACCTTCCCCTAATCTCAGTGCAATGCATGCACACTTTCCTTCTTCTGACTCTACTGAGCAATTTTGGGTTGCTGATACTGGAGCAACTACTCATATGACTTCTGATCTGGCTCAACTCAATTCAGCAACTCCTTTCTCAGGATCAGACACCATTGCTACTGCAGATGGTTCAGGTTTGAGTATTTCTAATGTTGGCTCTTCTATTCTGAATGTTCCACAGTACTCACTCCAATTACCACAAGTTTTGCATGTGCCTAAGCTGTCACAACACTTGCTGTCAGTTCGTAGGTTATGTAAGGACAACAATTGCCGTTTTATTTGTGATGCCTTTGGTTTTTGCATTCAGGACAAGCTTACAGGGAGGGTTCTTCTCCAGGGACTATGTAAAGATGGTTTATACCCTATCCCTCTATCCATCCCACACTCTCGCCTATCACAGTCCTTCTCACTTCCAAAGAATCAATTCTGCTATCTTGGTCATCAAGTAAAAACAAGCCTCTGGCACAAGCGGTTTGGCCACCCTTCTAACAAAATCACTTCAGCTCTTTTACATCAATCCAAGATTCCTTTCACTGCAGACCAGTCTAAATTCATCTGTACTGCCTGTTTAGAAGGAAAATTTACAAAACTTCCTTTCCCTTATCCAGCACTCAAGTCTGCAACACCTTTAGAAGTCATTCATAGTGATGTATGGGGTCCCTCTCCTACTGTTTCCATTGACGGTTTTCGTTACTATGTTAGCTTCATTGATGCCTGTACTCGGTTCACTTGGATTTTTCCAATGAGAAATAAAGAGAAGTTTATTCCATCTTCGTGTCATTTCATGCTTTCTTGATCACTCAGTTTTCTGCTAATCTTCGCATCTTTCAGAGTGATGGTGGTGGTGAGTACCTCAACCATTCTTTCAGGCAGTATCTCCTCACTAAAGGCATTGTTCATCACATTTCTTGTCCATACACCCCTGAACAGAATGGTCTTGCTGAAAGGAAGCATCGCCACATTCTAGAAACAGCTATCACTTTACTACAAACTGCTCATCTCCCTTCTAAATTCTGGTTCCATGCATGTGCTACTTCCATCTATTTGATTAATCGGATGCCTTGCCCAATTCTTCAGCTCAAGTCTCCTTATCTGTTACTATATGGTTCTATACCTATCCTCACTCATTTAAAGGTCTTTGGCTGTGCATGCTTTCCTCTTCTCAAGCCTTACAACACTCATAAACTTCAGCCTAAAACTTCCACCTGTTTTTTTTGGGGTATGCAGGTCAATACAAGGGATATGTCTGTTTTTCACTTCGAAATCATAAATGTTTTGTGACTCGTCATGTTATTTTTGATGAGTCTGTATTTCCCTACATCTCTGAGCCTTCAGCTTCTGATCCTTCTCCTTCTCATGCATCTCCTGTTGTTCCACCTTCCATTTCCTTACACAATGCGGTATTGCCTGTGTGCTCTACTTCATCATCCACCATGAGCCCTGCTGTCTCTTTGGATGCATTGTCTTCTTCAATCATTTCTTCACCTCTGTCAAGATTGGATTCTGCTACACAGTTTTCTCCTTCTCAGGATCCTGATTTTCATCCTGAGAATCTGTGTGTTGTCTTACCTCTGTCCCCTATGAATATTCATCCCATGACAACTAGGTCTAAGAATGGTATCTCCAAAAGGAAAGCTTATTCCACTACTGTTCAATCTGTTGATTTTTCTTCAGTTGAACCGAGCACATTCAAGATTGCCTCACAACAGGCTGCCTGGCAGTCTGCTATGCAAGAAGAATTAATGCTCTCCATGCCCAGGGTACCTGGGATTTGGTTCCCCTGCCACATGCCAAGAACCTTGTAGGCTGTAAATGGATTTATCGTCTCAAGAAAAATGCAGATGGCTCTATTGCTAGGCATAAGGCACGCCTTGTTGCCAAGGGGTTCAGTCAGGAAGAGGGCGTTGATTATACTGAAACATTTAGCCCTGTAGTGAAACCAACTACTGTTCGGCTGGTGCTGGCCCTTGCAGCTCAGTTTCATTGGCCTTTAAGGCAACTTGATGTTAAAAATGCATTTCTGCATGGAATTCTTCAGGAGGAGGTGTATATGGCTCAGCCACAAGGCTTTACAAGCAAGCTTTATCCTGACTTTGTTTGCCGACTTCGCAAATCCTTATATGGGTTGAAACAGGCTCCTCGTGCCTGGAATGAAAGGTTTACAAGTTTCCTACCTAGCTTGGGATTTCAGGCTTCTCTTGCTGATCCTTCTCTATTTGTTCAATATTCCTCTCATGGTACTGTGATATTACTGCTTTATGTCGATGATATTCTTCTCACAGGCAGTCAGTCATCTCTTCTTACATCAGTCATTGATGCCTTAACTCAAGAATTTGATATGAAGGATTTAGGCCCGTTGACATATTTCTTGGGACTGCAGGTTTCTTCTTCTTCCTCTGGCTTGTTTGTCTCTCAAACTAACTATATCAAGGAATTACTTGATCGGGTTGATTTACAAAATTCAAAGCCCTGTGCCACTCCTTGTCTTCCATATCATCACCTGCTCAAGGATGATGGGAAGCCTTATTCTCGTCCACAGCAGTATAGGAGTATTGTTGGAGCTTTACAGTATCTTACCTTCACACGTCCTGATATTGCCTTCTCTGTCAATCAAGCTTGCCAATTCATGCATAATCCCATGGAGTCTCATGTTGTTGCAGTCAAACGAATCTTGAGATATCTCAAGGGTACTCTTGATTATGGCATTCATTTTCAGCCTGGCACTCTTAATTTACAAGCATACAGTGATGCTGATTGGGCTGGTGACCCCAATGATCGTCGTTCTGTTTCTGGCTTTGTTGTTTACCTGGGATCTAGTCCTATTTCATGGGCTTCTAAGAAGCAACATACAGTCTCACGCTCGTCTGCTGAGGCTGAATATCGAGCTCTTGCTATTGCTGCTGCTGAGCTCACATGGATTCGACAACTCTTCTGTGATATACATGTTCCTCTGCTTATTCCGCCTTTAATTCATTGTGATAACATCTCTGCTCTTTCTCTTGCTTCCAATCCAGTGTTTCATTCCAGAATGAAGCATCTCCAGATTGATTATCACTTTGTTAGAGAACGTGTCATCAACGGTGACTTGCTTGTTCAACACGTTTCTTCCGCAGATCAGTTTGCTGACATCCTTACTAAGGGTCTTTCTTCTCCATTATTTCGTCACCATTGCTCCAATCTTATGCTTGGCTCTTCCATGCATACGATTGCGGGGGAATGTAAAGATATCAACGATCAAGATGATGCCACATGTCAAGAGATTATGGGATGAAGTTGTTAATATTCTGTTAGACAGTTAAATCTGTTAATGCTGTTAGGTAGTTAGAAACAGTTAGCAAAACAGTTAGAAAAACTGTTAATCATTGAAGAAAGAAGCTAGTTTACGTCTATAGATCAGCTATAAATACAACTTCAATAATATAACAATAGCAAGGTGAATACAGTGATTAAGTTCATCTTCTATCGTCAATTGCTCTGCTTCCTCTGCATTCTTCATTTCTCTTCTTAAAACTTTCTCTCAATTCTGCCATCTTAACAGTAACAAGTAATACACGTGCTCCAGAAATGTAGCCGTGACCAACACTACTTAAATCATATCCAATGACCATTCCTTATGTGATAAAGTATTATAAATAAAATACTTGTTCCATGCTGCCAAAGGTAACTTGTTGCAGGCGGAAAAAGAAGACAATAAAATAAAAAAAGAATACAAGAATTTTAATGAGCAAAAAAGCTGATAATGTAAATCCCAAGTTTATAGGGTTTATTTTCTATAGAATAATAATAAATAAGTCTTCCTTCTTAAAAAGTTTAGAAAACATTAAATAGGCTAGAAACCTTACTTCAAACTAGAAAATAAAATAAGAATACAAAATTACAAAGAAATGAAACATAAAATATGAAAATAGTATAAAATCCAAAAACATCAAGAAAAATCACAAAAAATACCAAAATCGAGGTCATGGGGCAAGATTTTCAAAATTTAAAGATTTGACGGTCGAAATAGAAATTTCACAGTCGGATCAAAAGTTATGACTATTTTGAGCTATTATTATGGTCGGGCATGACCAACTCTCTTCTTGAAACTAGACCTGTTCCACTTATCTATAAATGTATTTATTAGATCATCCATATAATTTATCTTAGGTAAATCCTTGCCTAGTTGTGGCAGATTCATATATGACTATTTAGAATCACTCTGTTATCGTAAGCCCAATTACATAATAACCCTAAGACATTAACCATGCAAACCTATCAACAACCCTGTCTGCTCATATCCATGGTCCAACTTCAGCGAAAAAAATCCCTATTCAAAGATATCTGACTCAAGTGCTTCAATCATGGAATAATAAATGTTGAACGTTAAAGTTTCTTGAGTAGCTCCCAAGAATCTAAATCCAACCAGTCCCAAACCACTTCGCAATAAATTTGTCTATTGCTAATTTATTATAAATACACTCCTTGCTCCATTGCTAATTTATTGCGCTATAATTTCTGCAGCTGCCATGACAGAGCCAGAGTCTTCTCGATCTAGACCAAAAGGGGCCTATGATGTATTTTTGAGTTTTAGAGGAGAAGATAATCGCAAGAATTTTACAGATCATTTATATACTGCCTTAGTCCAAGCAGGAATCCACACTTTTCGAGATCATAATGAAATTCCTAGAGGTGAAGAAATCTCCAAACATCTCCTCAAGGCAATTCAAGAATCAAAGATATATATAGTGGTGTTCTCAAAAGGATATGCTTCTTCTAGATGGTGTCTTAATGAACTTGTAGAGATTCTTGAGTGCAAAAAGAGGAAAACCGGTCAGATTATTCTTCCTGTATTCTATGACATTCATCCTTCAGAAGTGAGAAAACAGACCGGCAGTTTTGCAAAAGCATTTGATAGACATGAAGAACGTTTTAAAAAGAAGGTGAAGGAATGGAGAAAAGCTCTTGAGGAAGCCGGAAATCTATGTGGATGGAATCTCAATGATATGGAAAATGGGTATGACTTTTCTGTCTAAGATTCACTTGCATGCATTTATGGAGTAATTATACATTAGATTTTACCATGTGAAACAATAAAAAAATTAGCATACTTAATTGTCTCTCTATTAAAGACTTGCTTTTGTCTATGAGCAGGCACGAATCAAAATTTATCCAAGACATCATCAAGGATGTGTTGAATAAATTGGATCCCAAGTACATAAATGTTGCTACTAACCTGGTAGGTATTGATCGCCTTGTCCATACTATTAGTGACTTCCTAAGTACTGCAACAGATGAGGTTTGCATTGTGGGCATACATGGGATGCCAGGAATAGGAAAGACGACTATAGCAAAAGTTTTATTTAATCAACTCTGCTATGGATTCGAGGGACGCTGTTTTCTTTCAAATATCAATGATACATCAGAACAATCTAATGGTCTTGTTCTTTTACAAGAACAACTTCTTCATGATATCTTAAAACAAAATGGTGCTAACATCGATAATGTTGATAGAGGAATGGTTCTGATCAAAGAACGACTTTGTCACAAAAGAGTTCTAGTTGTTTTTGATGATGTGGCTCATCTGAAACAACTAAATGCTTTGATGGGAGAGCGAAGTTGGTTTGGTCCCGGAAGTAGAGTAATAATTACAACTAAAGATGAACGCTTGCTTCTTAAAGTGGATCGAACGTATCAGGTAGAAGAATTGAAACGAGATGCGTCCCTTCAGCTTTTCAGTTGGCATGCCTTCAGGGACACCAAGCCAGCAAAAGATTATGTTGAGGTTTCGAATGATGTAGTTGATTACAGTGGAGGGCTTCCTTTAGCCCTTGAGGTTTTAGGTTCTTGTTTGTCCGGGAAAAACAAATCTAGGTGGAAATGTGTAATTGACAAATTGAGAAAAATTCCAAACCGTGATATTCAGGAAAAACTTAGAATAAGTTTTGACAAACTGGATGACCATAAACTAAAAAATACATTTCTTGATATTGCATGCTTTTTTATTGGTAGAAATAAAGAATACGTAGCAAATGTACTAGAAGCCCGTTGTGGATACCATCCAGAAGATGATTTGGGAACTCTCAGTGAAAGGTCTCTGATTAAAGTTAATGCTTCTGGAAAGATAAGCATGCATGATCTATTACGAGACATGGGAAGGGAGATCGTTCATAAAGAGTCACCTAACCACCCTGGAAAACGCAGCCGAATTTGGCAATGTGAGGATGCATGGAATGTACTCAGCAAACAGAAGGTAATAAATAAATGCATACACAACAGCATAATGATGCACGTTTATTTTCTTTTTAAACTTCTTGCGTACAATCACTTGGAAGTTTTCTTTTTAAACTGATTTTTTTATGTTTTTTCAGGGAACGAATGTTGTAGAGGGTATAGTGCTGGATGTGAGATCATCAGAAGATAAATCAGTGAGCACAAGATCATTTAAAAAGATGAGATGCTTGAAGTTACTGCAAATTAATGGAGTACATTTGACTGGACCCTTCACACTGCTTTCTGAAGAGTTGATATGGATTTGTTGGCTTGAGTGCCCTTTGAAATATTTTCCATCCAATTTGACTTTGGACAACCTAGTTGTTCTTGATATGCAATATAGCAACATCAAAGAACTGTGGAACCAAAAAAAGGTAAGAAACAGACTACAATCCCCTGAAATTTGTGCATTATGTAATTTATATTTTCTAGTTATAGCTTTTGATTATTACTTTTCGTTATTTTCCTCACCTCTCTGACAGATTCTCAACAAGCTGAGAATCCTTAATCTCAGTTATTCAAAGCAGCTTGTTAAAACACCAAACTTGCACAGTTCCAGTTTAGAGAAACTAATGCTTGAAGGTTGCTCGAGTTTAGTTGAGTTGCATCAATCTGTTGGACATTTAAAGAGCCTTGTTTTCTTGAATATGAAGGGATGTTGGAGGCTAAAGATTCTTCCTGAAAGTATTTGTGATGTAAAGTCTCTTGAAAGCTTGAATATTTCTGGGTGTTCACAACTTGAAAAGTTGCCGGAGCGCATGGGTGATATTGAGTCCTTTACTCAGCTGTTTGCAGATGGAATAGAGAATGAGCAATTTTTAGCTTCAATTGAACATTTAAAGTATGTAAGGAAGTTGTCATTGTGCGGATACAATTTCAATCTGGACTCACCATCATCTACATCCTGGCCTTCACCAATTTCATCTTGGATATCAGCAAGTATTCCAAATTGGGAAACTTTGCTGCCAACTTCATTCACTGGTTGGAGATTATTGAGAAAACTAAGACTTGCTTATTATGGTTTGTCTGAACGCGCAACTAATTCTGTTGATTTTGGTTGTTTGTCCTCTCTAGTAGAATTGAATCTATCAGGAAACAATTTCTTCAGTCTGCCTTCTGGCATCGGGGTCCTTCCTAAGCTGCGAGTATTGAGAGTGTCGTATTGCGGCAATCTTGTATCAATCTCAGAGCTTCCCTCAAATTTAAAATTCTTGGATGCAATCGGTTGCACATCAATGGAAAGAGTAAGACTGCCAGTCCTGTCAAAAAAAAATGAAAATCTGTCTCTATATAGGTGTTCGAATTTAGTAGAGATTCAGGGCATGGAAGGTCTAAGTAGTCATGGCTGGATTATTTCCTCTGATACCGCCTGCGATTTATCAAATAATAAGAAGAAGAGTGTTGTTGAGGTACTTTTTCTGTCTCTCTTGCACACAAATAAAAATAAACACACAATTGGCACATACTCTCTCTCCCTCTCCCTCTCTCTCTCTCTATATATATATAGTATCCAAAATTTCAGCACTCTTTGAAATCTAATATATGCAGGCATTGTGCAATGGTGGTTATGGATATCATATTCGCTCGTATGATGCCAAATTGGTTATGGGAATCTATTATAATAAGTTGCCAAAGGGGTTCACCTACCATGGAGAAGGATGTTCATTATCATTTCATACACCTCCAGTTTTCCAAGGGTTGATTTATTGGGCTTTCAGTACAAGGATTTTTTTGAGTAGTAGCCATACAATCAATGCTATTATTAAAAAAAAGAGCAACGGTATTCAATTGTTTGAAGCTACACAAGTAGTCGGACTCTATTCCCCTATTAGCTGGATGGGATACGTAAGTTTAAGTGAGATGGCAATGGAAGAATGTTGTGGGCACGAAGAGTTGGAATTGTATGTGAATTTGGGTGGCGAAGACATTAATGTGAAACAATGTGGGATCCAAGTGATAGTAGATTTGGATTCATTTGAAGAGGCAGAGTGGGATCATGGCATTGGAAACCAAGAGTTAGAAGTTGGAAGTGATGGAGTAGTACCTTCACCACCAAATCATCTGCTTCATCATCCCCTTTATGGTTCAGTAGCATTTAATACAATTGAACAGTGGAAAGATTATTTATTTAGGAAGAGTATTTATCCACTTCGTGCAGGAACATTAACCTGAGCTCAATTAGTCGAAGGATTTCTTTGTGAAAGTTCCGTCCTTTATGCCCTCCTAGGTCTGATGATATTATCGCCTTGTTGTATAAAATTAGTAAGTAAATAAAGCATTTTATTTTTGGGTTAGGAAAATGATTGAAACATTGGACTTTGATTGCTTGAAAAGTTATCCAACTTGGTTAAAATTCTACTAGCCTGATTTTATTGCTTTCATTTTTAGTTTGGCGTAACATCTTAGATGATAAACTAGGTGTATCACAAATAATAATTCACGTGGATTTTTCAATTAATAATTTCACATGAACTAAATGTTACGCTTCTACTAATCTGATTTCTTTGGCTTAAAATTTGGAGAATTAATTGATACAATTAAGAATTAAAGGGACCAAAATTGAAAATTAAAAATTGAAAATTCAAATCATCCCAAGAAAACTAATTGATATAAATATAGATAAAAAAAATTAAAGTCTCTTTAGTTTTCCATTAACTCCTAATTTAAGAAGCAAATCAGTCACTAATGGGTTATTTGAGGGGAGAATAATTGTTATGCACTAAAATTGACCACTATATTTACATCTCAAAGCATCACCAACACCTTTAGTGAATTCCAAACCATCAACCATTTTTCACTCAAATAGTTAATCAAGTTTGGTATCTCTCATTCTCTAGGATGATCATGCCGATATTAGTAAACCTTACTAACATTATTAGCCTCCCGTGCTCGAGATCGACTAATTAAATTCAAGAAGCGGTCATCAGTGAAGTCCACTAATATAGTTCACTATTTTTAACAAAACCAATTGGCCCAGTCTATTTTCATTTCTCATTTATTTCATCTAATCAATTCTCCTTTTGACAACATCAACATGTATACTATCCAAAAATTAAACAGATTTCCAAGGTTACAGATATTTAAGAAGGGTATAGGTATAGGACACTTACCTGCTGCAGAAGCTCGGCTTACGCTCTTTTGTTGCTGTTGTGCCCCTCCCGTGGTCCCTCCTGAATCCATAAGCATACTACATTATTTCTTACTCAAGTTACATTTCACATAATAATAATAGCAACAACAACATTGACTCTCTTTTTACAATTGTGTTTCCATTACATCTCTTAAGATTATGGTTCATTATAAAATCATAACTAACATCACAAATTTAGTTTCGAATATGGCTTATTTCCTTTCAAACGCTAAGACATGACATTTCACATTTTCTGAGAGAAGGAAACTTGATTCTATCCCTAACATGACTAAATTTCCTGTTTTGACAACTTGTTGAAACTACCAGCAGAGGTTGCAGCTTGACCTCTCCTCAGATATTTATCTATATCTAGAGTTCTAAAGCTTCAAATTAAGTGAGGTCAAACTGTTTGGAAAGATAGCATCCTTGGATATAACTTCTATGAAGAAAATTTTCCAAAATTTTATTATTTTTAAACCTGAATCTTCTCTAGAATCAAGGTGATGAATTTGTCCAGTTTTCATCAATGGTTTAAATTAACAAACCTTCAATTATCTTCATTTCCCTCTCTTCTCTTAAGATAATTATTTCTACATTATATGAATGGTAACCATCCTAAATATGACCTTCCAAGAGCTGTTTAAGCTAATTTGACTGTTTTTGTGTAAAGTGGTCAAGAACTATTTTAAGAAATATACACATTATTGAATTTTGCGTTTCTTCTACATTTCACAACTCCTCATAAGACAAGCCATAAGTTATATTGCTACCTAATTTTTTACCCTCTTTTTGATAAGTTTTCAAAAAATTTAAAAATAGCAAAAAAAACAATGAAAACCCAAAAAAATATGTTCTTGATATATTTGCATTATTTTTAGCATTTTCAACGTTGTCTCAAAATAATTTAAATTTTCAAATGTCTTTTGAATGCGCTCGACTTTTAACACATCATTTTTTAAATCATTGATTTTTCTCATTGAATCGACATTAATATTGCTCGTTTTCAAAAAAAATTAAAATACAAAAAAATAAGAAAAATAAAAATTTACAAAAAAGAAAGATGTTAAGGGACCATTTTTGGGGACCAAACAACATTTTGCCTATAAATAGGAGTCTCCAACACACACAAAAGAGGGGGACAATTTTGAAAAATTGGAAAAACACAAGAAAACCCTAAACCTAAACCTATCTTTACCAACACAAGTCGTCGCCCTCGATAGCTTTTGGTTTTCTTTCTCCCAACCGCTCTTCCCCTGCACCCAAAGTACCCTCCCCTCCTCTCTCAGCCATTTCTAGCTCCACCCGACAGACCCACCAACCACTTCTCCTGAACTAGCCGCCAGCTCACCAAGACCAAAAAGAGGGCAAAGCCATTTCCTCCTGACTCCCTCGCTCTCTCGATAGTTCCTCCTTCTTCACCATCACCAGCCAGCTTGCCAAGACCCGAATCAAACCCTCCAGTAGTAGCCCACACACAACGGTACCCACAGATCTAGCCCCATTTCCAACCAGACAACACTCATTTCTCCTCCATCTCTGCCGACCAAACACGACAGAAGCACAGTCGCCGACAGCCTCTTGGTCTTTCCGCCAACTACCAGAAACAATGAAGAAGGTGAAACAAAAAAAGGGCAGATCTATAGAGAGAGAAGTAGATTCAAAAAGGGGAAGAAACAAATCTGAAAAAGGGGAAGACCGAGAACAGATCTGAAAAAGAAAGAAAAATTAAAACCAACTGTTTGTTGTGTTTTTGGTTGTTTTTGCATGTCACCACCAGTATAGGAAGATAAAGAAGAAGACGTTCTCGATCCACCGGTTTTGTTGCCTTCACCATCGACGACAAGTGAACCCACGCGCCGCCAATGGCAATGGTGCATGGAGCAACGCGCCGCTACTATTCCTGCAACCTCAGAGGGCTTCCCAACACTGTTATTGATTTTAGGGGGGTCTATTTTGTAATTTCTGAATTGTATAATATGTTGTTTGATTTATTTTGTAATATGTAATTATGGGTGTGTGAGTACAAATAGTGAAAAGTAATGAGTGGGTGTTCATATTTTCTTTTATGTATGTTTTTTAATGATAAAAACCAAAAAGACAAAAAAAATTAAAAAAAAAAAGAATTAAATGTTTTAATTTGCATATGGCCAAGTGTCTTAAAAATGCAAAGACAATCGTATTGTATTTTACATTAAAAATTAAGAATATGTTTTTGTATATATTTTGGGATTTAATACCAGTTTATTAAAGCCTTGGGAATTTGACCTATATTTCAAAAAAATACCAAAAATATATTTTGTTTTCTTTTGGTATTCAGGATTATGATCTTATATGTTAGACGTATTCTTGATATTAAATAGAAAAGTTTGTTTTGTTTTTATTGATGTTAGAGCAATTATTTTTTCTTTACCCGATAAGATAAGAATCTCCTTACTAAGGACAAATTTTCTTCTCTTTTTAATAAGTCATTGATAAGACAACTTTCAAAACCTTTAGATCACATCAAACCACGAAGCAGGTTACCTCATGTAGGGTGCGCTAGGGGTGCTAATACCTTTTCTAGCCACAACCAGTCTCTTACCCGTGAATCTCTAACAAAGACCAATACATTTGGGTTTCCTAGTAACCCTGAACCAAATATTAGGTGGTGACTCCTCAAATCAATTGAACAAATGAAGGAAACGTCATCGACACCGCGCGAGCACATGCGACAGGCTATACATATGAAGAAAACATCATCTACCTCGCATAACACATGCATTCGATGAAGTTCCCTACTATTAAGTTATCATGATTCCCCTATTAGTAAACTTCTTACCACACTTAATTCACTCATCATTAACATATGAAATCTCAAAACTGCTCCTCCCCCTCTTCAATTTAGCCTTGGCCAAACCTTGGTGTAAGGGAACCAAAGGTTTCCTTCTCCTTCTTATGCAATTATTCATCTTATTTAGTCATTGTTCACATTATAACAACACATTACAAGGATTTTACCAATAAAATCAAATTTTCTTTTCCTTCCATTCAACCCCTAAATGGCCGGCCACTCTTGTTCGTTTGGCTATTGATTTTTCTTTGGTATTTTTACAAGATTTCATGTTTAAGGAAACTTATAATATTTCAACTAACTCAATTTCTACAATTCCCCTAAATTTAACTCAAGAACCCTAATTTTTAATTTCAAGATTGGTGCACAATTCCTAATCGAATTTAAAATGGTTTTCACAATTAGGTTTAAGGCTCTTTACCTGGATGAAATTTGGATTTCAATTATAAATTGGTTGAAAATTTTTAACTCCTCCCTCCTTACATGCAGTCAACCCTCTCCCTCTATTTCCATCACAATTTATTCACTTGTTTTCTTGTTAATTTCCTTGCTAAATGTTTTCTTTACCTAGTAATCTAGAACTTGTATAGATTTAACAATTTTGGTGTTCTTCTCTCAAATTTTGGTGGAACAAATTTGAAATCCCCCCTCCTATTTGTCTCATTGTTGTCGACCTCATGGAGGAGAGAATGCGGTATTTATAGTCCCCCTTTTTTAATTAAATTGTGGCCCTATTCTTTCTTCCTTTTATAATTTGAGTGGTACTCCTTTTTATCTTTTAAAATCCCCCCTGAACAACTAAATTTATTTAGCTTTTTCATACATTTAACCTCACCTTCTTCATCATAGGGTTAATTTAAAGTTCTTTCTTTTTTTTGTAAAATTTCATCCTTGAGGTTTACATTGGTAGAAGGCAACAAAAGGTTGTTGTGTGGAGGAGGAAGAAAAAACAGCGGTAAAGAGGAAAAAGAAGAAATTGACAGTGGTGGTTGTTATTACTACTGCTAGTGAGAAGATGAGGTTGCAGGGGTGTTGGGTTGTCGTTGGTGACAACGTGAGTGAGTTAGAGTGGCTAAGATCATAAATGAAAGAGAGGAGGAGGTTGAAATATGATTAAAAAAAAAAACTAGGGGGAGGGGCTGATTTTTTCCCAACTTTGCACCTTGATTTCTTGATCTCAATACCTTGAATCTACCTATATTTATGACATTTTGTCTTCATCCAGGAAAAATCTTGGCCCTTAATTCAATTGGAAAGGACCCAACCGTTGGCTCAAAGGTGAAATCATAGACTGTGAAAATTGGCTACTAAAGGATAGTCGGGTCGATCATTTTAGGGTAGTGGTGCGGCAACTGTAGGGGCAATCGGTTGGTAAGGCCTAGTACAATGTCAGGTCATTATGGTGATGTATGGTTTCCACGGTTTAATGGGGAGAAGAAGCATTAAATGCCCTGAAAAATTTAATAATGTCTTTGAACTTAATTTTTATGCAGATATGCTCAATAATTATTTAATTTGACCTTTAATTTAAATTGCCTTTGCAGTCTTGGGTACAACGAGGTATAATTATACTCTAAATTTTGTCCAAAAGTTTAGCACAATTTTTCTGTATGTACCTAGGATCTTCTTCAACTAGCGTTTGCCACATTGTCAGTCTTCTTGTTATTATGACTTTTGTTTTTGTTTTTTATTTTTATTTTTGTCAAGAAAAAAAAGTAAATTTTAGATAATAATCCGAAAATGGATTATAACATAAGGTTTTAAAGTTGTTTTATGGGCTTTATATTAATATATTTAATAAATCATGAAGAAAGATAATATTATTCGAGTCAAATGAGAGAATATTAGATGTGAACCACATAAATTATGACGACTTCTTAAATGGTTTAACAAATATTAATGTGAAAATGCTATTGGTCAATTTTAAGTAGTTTTTTATTTGATAATCGCATGTATATGAGATATATAATAAGTATATTCAGAAAATTGGTTTCTCTGGACCATAACTGTATGTTTTCTTTCATCACATCACAGATATACGTGAAAATAATTAAATGTTAGAAGAGAAACATATTTTTTTCATCAATTTACTTTCATGATTGATTCTCTCAAAAAGCTTGCTATGAATCAAAGCAAGTAAGTAATCAATTATGAAAGAGATAACTGCACACTCTATATCTCGATTACTATAAGAAAGAAAGAAAAAAACTGCAGATATTAATCTCTTGGAAAACCTTTTCAAAAACGATAATAAAAACAGGGAAACGAAAAAAAAAAGTCTTTTGGAAAACAAGATAAAAAGAAATCTTTCGGTACATATTATGGAAACATGGCATCAGAATATCTGTAAATATATTACTGGGAAGTCTAACTTCTTAATCAAAAGTAAAAACAGAAGGTTCAGTTGACGCCCAGTCAAAGTCTTCCTTGGGAGAAAAGCTCCCAGGCTTTGAAAAAGGTTCGTGGAAATTTATACCATTTGATTTTGAGAGTATCGGATTAGACCCGATCACGGCTGATAGATGGAGACAGCCGATTGCATGATAAAGGTCTTATTATTTGACTCTGATGCTGTCAAAACCTCCCCAACAACCCAGTTGACAAAATAGACCATACACCTGCTTTTACACTGCTTTAGTTCTCAAGAAAACTTTTAGATGCTCAAGCAAGAGCTATAAAGAAATTTCCTTGCTCCTTTTCCTTTACACGTTACCTTTTTTATCTTTGGTAATTATTGCATTACTAATAATTTGCAAGAAGTCACATTCTGTCTCCGAAACAATACTGGCTCTACTAATCTTCAAGCGTCAGTACTTGACTCTTGATCAGCTATCCTTTCCGATTGCTGCAATTTGATCTTTAAAGTCACCAAGTTGGTGGAATCCGACCAACTCATGAACACCATATAGAGGTAAACTGTGAGATTGTTGCTACTGATTGCATGCATGTAGTTTTCTTTGCTTTCTTCTTCTCAGTAATATTAATTTTTGCATGACAGCAATATTGACACTAATATATTTGTCATTAGAAAAGTTGGTCAACGGAAAACACTTTCCAGTCAAAGGAAAATTTGACTTGGTTTCCAGGAAAGTGTTTTCCTGAAAAATTTAGGCGGAAAACACTTTCCGAAAGTTGTGAAAATTTTAGAAATGTCATATTATTTGCTAATTATATCAAATTTGATCCTCAAACTTTTGATTGTTATATATATTTTGTTTTGAATATTTATTTTTTAATTTCATCTCTTAAAATTTAATTTTTATATTAACTTTGGTCCTTATTTTTATAATTGTTATTTGTTTTTCCCTTATCATTTTTTTTATTGAAATTTTTTATCTATCAAATTTGATCCTCATTCTTTTGATTCTTACTTATTTTATTTGAAATAATTTATGAAATGTTAATTATTATTATTTTAATTTCTTCTTCATCTTTCATTTTTTTTATTTTTTAGATTTGATCTCTATTATTTTGATTATTATCTATTTTATTTAAGATGATTTATGAAATTATATTTTTTTTCAATTTCATTCTCATTCAACTTTTTAATTTGTAAGATTTGTTCCTCGTTATTTTAATAAACTTGAGAAAAATAAAACATTAATAAGTTATTTTCCAACTCATTTTCCATGACATAACCAAATACTGGAAAGTGTTTTTCTACTTATTTTCCATTATACTACCAAACATCGAAAAATAATTCACTTTTTTAAAATTCACTTTCTAAAAAAAACTAATTTCCAGCAAACAAACGGGGCCTAAGAAGATTGCCAGAGAAAATAATTGTTACAGGGGATTGTATGCTGTCATGTTTTTGCTAGCAACTCTTCTTTCCTTCTTTGAAACTATATGTAAATTTAGGGACTGACTTGGAAATTAATAAAAATAATAATAATAACCGTGTTTGGGTAGTTGAAGGAAAGTGACGTCTCAGGAATAGCCCTTAAGTTCTGAGTCTGAGACTCAAACTAAGGCAGATGGAAGCCGTATCGATCAGCTAACATCTCTCTCAGATTGCTACAATTTCATAGCTGGTGGAATCCAACCAACCCTTTCGTTATATAGAGGTATAACTAACCTCTTCTTTTGCTTCTTTCTTGTTTCAATTTCATGCCTCTACTCAAAACAATAATTTGAAAGCTTTACGTTCATACATATCATTGACAGGTTTCTTCTATTTTAGAATGCAGAAGGAAAAATTATTTCCACAGGTAAAGTAGAAATATGTCGTGCTGAGAGTATAATAATAAAAATTATTCATTGGTCATCTAACATCATTAATATCTAGCATGTAGTCGTTTTTGCTTTCATGTTTACAGCAATATTAACACTAAGAAGATTGTCAAAGAAAATAATTGTTAGATGGGATTTTATGTTGTCATGTTTTTGCTAGTAAATCTTCCTCGCCTCTTTCTTGTTTTAATTTCATTTCTTCACAAATAACTTTGATTTCATAAATAAAAAAAACACACTTGCCACCAAAGCTTTTATGTTTACATCATTTCATCTCTTTTTTAGTTCAGTAAATTTGCCCGTGATCCGCTGCAAGTTGAAGTATTTCCCAAATAACTTGGATTAAGCGTGAGTGTCAAGCTCAAATACTATGGATCTGGCACTTCAAAGTGCTTGAATCTGACATAATTTAGATGGTTATTAAACCCAAAACACTTGGGTCTAATTTGGCAGACCCAAGTCAGATCTAACACGGTTACTAAATCAAAGAGAGATAATTAAAGAAAACACAACCAAATATTTAAAGTGTGAAAGTTTTACCTCCTTTCCTGTACAAACCTTTTCTGGAATTCTAATGAAACCATACATATTACAAGGAGGAGGAAAATCACTCTTCTCAAGTCAACTCAAACTCTCACACTCACAACACTCTCTCTCTTTCTCTTGGAGTTTAGCTCACTAGTTTTTTCTTACACATTATGGTGTGCCTCTGCTGCCAATTTATAGCCAAAGATGTGCAACAAGTTGGAAAAGATACAACTCATTCCAACAATTTATGCCACTGTGGTTATGATTTCTATTATTTCTTTGCATATTTAGTGGAAGGAGAAAGACAAAGGGCTTGTTTGTTGGAGTTCCTGGTCTGACTCAGTCCTATCTAAGTACCCATGAGTGTCTATTGAATCTGTCCGGTAATCACTAAATTAAGAACACTAAATTTTGGAATATCCTAGCAAATATCTTTTGACTTACTGATAATCCACTGCTAAATAATGGAAGTGTTGAACAATGGTCAGAAATGATGAATTCCACTGACAAACATCATCAACCCGTTTGTTTCTGTGAAAGTTCTATCTCAGCACATTCATATGTATTGCCTCTGATGATCGCCTTACATGCATTTCTTGCTAGTAATTACAAGAAAGCAGATTCCTTCTCCAATTCATTGCTGCATTGCTAATTTCTTGTGCCATAATTTCTGCAGCTTCCATGACAGAGCTAGAGTCTTCTCGATCTAGACCAAAAGGTGGGGGAATAGGATTTATTTTTTGATGATTTTTTTTTCTAAGCTCAGGGCATGGCATGGAATGTCTATCCAACTTGAGGTATCTAAGAATGAATAAATACAGTGAAAAGAAGTTTTCCGGTGGAATATTACCTAAACTCTCTCACCTGCAAGTCTTTATACCAGAGGAGTCGTTTCCTATCATTGGGCTGTGATTGCTTGAAAAGTTATCCAACTTTGGTTGAAATTTTAGGCTGTGGTTGCTTAAAATTCTACTAGCCTGATTTTATTGCTTTCATTTTTAGTTTGGCATGACATCTTAGAAGATAAACTAGGTGTATCACAAATAATAATTCACGTGGATTTTTCAATTAATAATTTCACATGAACTAACTGTTACGCTTCTACTAATCTGATTTCTTTGGCTTAAAATTTGGAGATCTAATTGATACAATTAAGAATTAAAGGGACCAAATAAGACATACCCTGCAACACAAGGACTGAAGTATCCTTTAAAAGAAGCCCTTTCTATTCCATGATGTTCAAGAAGATGCAAGAGGACAAAAAACTATAGGGTTTTAAGTGCATAGAAAAAAAATAGAAAATTGAAATCATCCCAAGAAAACTAATTGAAATAAATATAGATATAGAAATTAAAATCCCTTTAGTTGTCCATTAACTTCTAATTTCAGAAATAAATCAGTCATTAATATATTGTTTAAAGGAAGGATAAGTGTTATACATTAAAATTAAGCAAATAATTATAAAGTCTAAACTAGAAAAAAACATGTCAAATTTTATTGCAGATCAGACTTGATAGACTCCAAACTTAATGTGGATAATGAATGGAAAATATAAAGAGTTTACATAATATAAGATCCTTAAATGAATGGGTAATTATTAATTTAAAAGACATAGTTTTTTTTTTTTTTACCATAATAGAACCCACTCCTAAACCTACTTTAGTTTTTTCAGCCACCTTACAAATTTTTTTTTAAGTATCCATATATTGACCCCATAAGAATCGTCTTTGCAAAGAGATAATTTTCCTTGCAACACCGGATGGTATTTTGAACAAGAACATATTATAGAGATGTAACTATTAATCTCTTTTGACATCTTACTAGTCTTGAAAAATCCTAAAACTAGTAAAAGATCTCATCTCCAATTAATGACCATATTTTTTTTATAAAAAAAATAAATGAAAACCATCCGTTCTGAAGCTTTAGATCCATCACAACTCTAATAAGTGTTAATTAAGATCCATCATAGCGTTAGTTCTAGATTTTGTCAATTTAATCTTATTCTCCAAGATCCCATAAGTGTTAATTAAGATCCCACAATCGAAGATTTTTTTCTTAATCCATTAAGCTTATTAATGATACAGAAGTGATTTGGCATGTTATAACAAAGGAAGGCCCACGTCATCCTCAAATCAAAATAAAAGGACTTACGCATAAAAAAAAAAACAAAAAAACAAAAAAGGCTTTTTATCTCAATCTCCACATTCTGTAGACAATGGCACAATGGTCTGAGAGATTTTTATCTAACCTAAAGAGTTTATGTTGAGGAAAACTTAACATAACATCTATCAATATAGCTTATAGAGGAACCTTTAAGAGCGTGTTTGGCAGTGTGGTTGCGGGTGCTTTTCAAATAGCTTTTCGTGCCGAAATACATGTCAATGATGTGACCCTGCAAAGGATCTCTAGGAGATCAAGGAGACAAAAACTTCTGAAAATACCAAGTACTCTGCTCAGTCTTAGCCAAAGTTTCGTTAAAATCACCTCTACCATACCATGGCCCCCTCCAAAAGAAAAATTTTAGAATAGCTAACTCTTCCCACAACATTTTCATGTCTACTAAACTACCCCTAACATACAGACAAACAATCACACAATTAAACCCCGTGTCAACATGAATACCAAACAAAGCAATCTAATGTGAACGAAATTCAATATTTGCGACCTCAAAAGATTCACTATTCCACATGACAAGTAGACTTCCAGACCTTCCTTATGAGTCGATACCATGCCATTTAATATTAGAACTATTCCATAATTTATACACAAAAGAATCATTAACCCTAAAAATCTTAGTTTCAGCAATGCAGGAGACATCAAGTTGATAACTATCAATGACATTCCTAATCACATGTCTTTTAGAACTTGCTACTTCTCCAACCTCTAGTATTCCAAAAACTGATCTTCATAGATACGATAAAATACCTGTCTATTGTATAAAAACGGGAAGGGAATCATACCGTTTTCACCCATTCTGCAACCTCCTCACCAGCCATTGCTTGAAATTGACTCTTCAAAACCTCCTCCCCATACAAGACTGTAATGCCCAAATCATGCTTGGCACTCACTGATCTCTCCACTTCAGATTTCTGATAAGAACAAGCACCCATCTCTATATTCACTTCATTTCTGCATTTAGAATTGCGAAAATTAGATGCCATAATTCTTGAGTCCATGGATGAATCACTATAAACATGCCAAAATCAGTTCCCTCAAAACCCCCCTAAAGATTTAAGAGCTTTACCTTTCGATGCTTCTTCTTCACACAACCCTTTTTCTTCTTCTTACGCGTAGTGATAGTAGCCATATCAAAATTTCCTGTAGAAAAGGTG
Source organism: Populus simonii (assembly GCA_007827005.2). Classification (NCBI taxonomy): domain Eukaryota; kingdom Viridiplantae; phylum Streptophyta; class Magnoliopsida; order Malpighiales; family Salicaceae; genus Populus; species Populus simonii. The sequence goes on from CM017482.2 coordinate 214,890, forward strand.
TGATTTGATGATGTCCCATCTACATCCGCCATACCGGTCAAGGAATTCACAATCCCATTATCAGACCCAAATTCTGCCTCCCCTGTATTATTTATCAGCCCGTGTGGTGAAACGTCCATAAGCCCCAACTAGTATGGTTTGTCTGCCAAAAAACAATCCAGTGTAACCTCCTGGATTTCTTTCTGGAAACAAACTGTTTATAGAGTGATTTTGAGAGTCAAAATCTTGCCTTGTTATGTTTAATTCCTTCAATCTCGATGCACACTCGAAGAAAAAAGTCACATCATCGATGCAATCTGAATCCATTGTAGATTTCTGATGCAGACCAAACGGAACTCACACGCGTTCTAACACATAAGGTTTTTTCAATCTGTAATTCCGCAGAAAAACAAAGAAAGAAAGATATTTGAGTTAACTACTCAAAAGAGTTTTGGTTTTTTTTTTATTCTGTCTATCTCTCACAAAGTGATTACAACCAAATAAATAGAGAAAACAGAATTCTTAGAGTCCTAAAACAGTCCAGAATTAATGAGGAAATAAAAGCTAAAAAACGGAAAGAAACGTCCCGAATTAATTGGGAGAGTAAAAGCTAAATAATGAGATGAGAGGAAACTCCAACTGTTACGTAAGAAAATTAAACGTGCTTGATTGTGCAACAATAGTCAGCCCTTTTGTTGTCTTGCTACCCGGTCCACATCATCCTCCCCAAGCTGAGAAGAATTCGACCACGAATTCGGGAGATCTTCCTCCTCTGATGATAAATCCCCGTGGAAAGGAAGCAAGTGTTTGACATTAAATACATCTGCTGTCCGGAGATGACTGGGCAGCTTGAGGCGGTAAGCATTTGAATTAATTTTCTCAATAATCTCTACTGGACCAATCTTTCGTGCGGACAGTTTATTATACTCGCCTATAGAAAAGCGATCCTTCATTAGCACAGCCCAAACAAAGTCCCCCACCTCAAAATTGACAAGACGTCGCTTGCGGTCCGCATCGTGTTTGAATTTGGCAATAGATTCCAGCAAGTTCTGTCTGGTAAGGTTGTGAATGTCCTGCAGCTGGGCGACAAAATCCTCTGCCTTGTGATTAACTTTAGTGTTGTTCGGGAGATTAGCCAAGTCAAGTGGACATCGTGGGAGAAACCCATACACGATTTCGAAGGGGCTGAGCTTAGTGCTACGATTGACTGCATGGTTATGAGCAAACTCTGCTTGGCCAAGTTTCTTGTCCCAAGATTTTAATTGATTACCCACCAAACTACGAAGGAGATTACCCAACGACCGGTTCACCACCTCAGTTTGTCCATCAGACTGAGGATGATAAGCACTGCTGAAGTTTAGGTGAGTATTAACCATCTTCCAAAGACTCCGCCAGAAATGGCTCAGGAAACGAGTGTCCCTATCTGACACAATTGACTCTGGCAGCCCATGCAACCGATACACTTCTCGAAAGAATAATTCAGCCACATTAACAGCATTTGTCGTTTTCTTGCATGGTATAAAGTGAACCATTTTTGAAAACCTGTCTACTACTACGAAAATGGAGTCGAATCCCTGTTGTGTACGCGGGAGGCCTAGAACAAAATCCATGCTGATGTCGGTCCATGGTCGTACTGGAATAGAAAGTGGCATGTATAAACCGGCATTGGTGGCTCCTCCCTTGGCCACGTGACAGACCCTACAACGTTCAACAAAACGACCAATCTCCTTCCGCATGGATGGCCAGAAATAGGACGCAGCCACCAGTAAGTAAGTTCGGTCTCTTCCCACATGTCCTTCTCTGTGCAGTTCTTGTATGATTTTGGTTCGGAGACTACACTCAGGTATACATAGTTGGGTGCCTTTGAAGACGAATCCATCATGGAGGACAAAGTCACTCTGTTGGTTATTCTGAATGTTCTCTATTACAGCAGCAAAAAAAGGGTCAGATGCATACAAATTTTGAAAAGAGTCGAAATCCAATACTTTGACTCGCATGTCAACCAACATATTTTTTCGACGACTGAGGGCATCAGCCACTCGGTTCAGTGTACCAGCCTTGTGTTTGATGACAAATGTGAATTGTTGTAAGTACGCAGCCCAAGATGCATGATGAGATGAAATCTTATCTTGACTCCCCATATGTTTGAGGGCATCATGGTTAGTAGGTCAGTAAATAGGACGAACTCCTGAAGAAACAGATAATGTCGCCAATGCCTCACTGCTTGAACCACTGCATAAAATTCAACATCATAAGTGTTATACCGTAATTTTGCCCTTGAAAGCTTCTCACTGAAAAAGGCTACAGGCCTGCCATTTTGACTCAGAACTGCCCTGATTCCTAGCTTTGAGGTGTCACAGTGTAGCTCAAATGGGTTTGAAAAGTCTGGTAGGACAAGTACTGGAGCGGTGGTCAATCTCCTTTTGATTTCTTGGAAGGCTGTCTCGGCCTCAATTGTCCACACAAACTTGCTATTGTTCCTCATACAATCAGTCACTAGGGCCATTATGCCACTGAAATGGGGAATGAAGCGGCGGTAGAATGATGCCAGCCCGTGGAAGCTTCGAACGTCAGTCATGGTTTGCGGCTGTGGCCACTGTTTGATTGCTTTAATTTTTGTCTCGTCTACTGAAAGCCCCTTAGAAGACACAATGTATCCCAAAAACAAGACCTGGTCACTTAAGAACACACACTTTCCTTTTGCTGCGAAGAATTGTTCTTTACGTAACACGGTCAAAACTTCCCAGAGATATTGTAGGTGCATTCTAGGATCAACACTATAAATTAAAATGTCATCAAAATAAACCATCACGCTCTTACCAATGTAAGGCCGCAAGGCTTGATTCATCACTCGCATGAATGTGCTTGGGGCATTAGACAGTCCGAAAGGCATGACCAACTACTCAAAGAGTCCTTCCCGAGTTTTGAAGGCCGTTTTCCACTCATCTCCCGGCCGGATACGAATCTGGTGATATCCGCTCTTCAAGTCCAGCTTCGTGAATATTGTGGCTCCACTCAACTGATCCAGCAAGTCATCTAACCGCGGGATTGGAAACCGGTAACGAACTGTAATTTTATTAATGGCCCTGCTATCGACACACATTCTCCACGTTCCATCTTTTTTTGGGGTTAGAAGGGCAAGCACCGCACATGGGCTAAGACTCTCCTAAATATGCCCCTTTGTTAGCAATTCCTCTACTTGGCGCCGTAACTCTTCATGCTCCTTCGGACTCATCCGATAATGTGGCTTGTTGGGCAAGTTGGCACCAGGGACCAGATTAATTTGATGTTGAATGTCCCTTAATGGGGGTAGGGTTTCAGGAAGCTCAGCTGGAAATATATCTCCAAACTCCTGTAATATGGCTCCACGCTGCTTGGAACAATGCCATTCTCAGCCTCTATTTTTCCGATCAGCACGTAAACAACTCCAGATTCTTTGACTTCTGCTTCAAACTTAGCCATTGTCAATAAATTGTTATTTTCTCCTGTTGGAGTGCCGCCTGTAACTTCCTTTTTTGGTAACAACACAACCTTGATTGAATTGAATATGAAAGTGCATGTATTCAAGAACCCATCATACAACACATGTCGATCATATAACCATGGTCTGCCCAATAATAAATGACAGGCGTCCATGGAGACCACATCACACCAAATCTGATATTTGTATGTTGTGCCGATTGAAAAAGATACCAAGCTGCGTTTTGATACTGTAACATCATTCTTCTTATCTAGCCATGTTAATTTATACGGTCGAGGATGTGATTCTGTTGCCATGTGTAGTTTACGGACCACCTCCTCGGACACTATATTTTCACAGCTACCTGAATCAACAATGAACCGACAGATTTTTCCACTAATTGTGCAAGTGGACTGGAATACATTAGTGCGCAACCAATCATCCTCTACCACGCGTGGTGCTAAACAGCTGCGCCGGATCATTAACATTGGTCTAGCTTCCCCCTCTAAACGTTCTTCCTCATCATAAAATGGTTCTGCCTCAACATCGCCTTCCTGTTCCCTGTTAATTTCCTCAACGTCTGAAAACAAACCTCTCCGCTGTCCTTTCTTACACTCTGCGAACCTGTGTCCTGGTTCCCCGCAATTAAAACAACAAAAACCTGTGTTAGGCGTCGTTACGTGTGTAGGCATAGTAGGCTTGGTAATAGGAGATGGTGGAATGGCTGTTCATGTGCTACTGCTACTTGCACTGCCTGCACCGGTCCCCCTGAAATTCATACTCCCTGTTCGTCCGCTGTTATTGCTTGTATTTGCACCAGAACCTCCAAAGTTCAGACCCCCTGTATTTCTGCGCACTAGTTGTTTCTCTAACTGCACTGCTCTCTGGTGGGCGTCTGACACGCTCAATACATCAAACATATTTAGGACATCTTGGAATTGAATCCGCAGTCCGCCAATATATCGCGCAACCCGTGACTCCTCATCCTCTGCAATCGCATCTCGCGATACTAACTGATAAAACTTCGTAGTGTAGTCATCAACTGAACGGTTTCCCTGTTTTAGATTTTGTAACCGTTGGTAGAGCGTCCGTGTATAGTTGTATGGTAGAAATGCAGAACACATATTTTTTTTCATCTTGTCCCAGCATGTGATCTTTCCTTTTCCTTGTAGAGTCCTTGTCTTCTTCACATGTTGCCACCAAGCCCCAGCCCGACCTCTAAGCCTTGTTGCAACCAGTGCTACTCGTCTATCTTCTGGAACTTGTTTAAACTCTAAAACTTCATCTACTATATTGATCCAGTCGAGGTACTCATCCGCTTGCAAACCACCATGGAACTCTGGTATGTCAACCTTGAGGCCTGTCTCTCAGCGCCTTGATTCATCATGTGCTGGTCTCCTCTGCACTGGTTGATGGGCGAATGGATTTTCATCACCTTCAGACTCCTCTTCCACATCTTGTGGATTTGGATCCTGATGTTGAGCCATTGACGCTGCTAACTGCTGCGTTAACATCTCGACTTGCTGTTGTAGTTGTGCAATCTCATCGCGTTCGTAGACTTCATCCAATGGTTGTTCACGAAGGTTCGATAGGTTCGCACGTCTTTTTGGTGCCATAACGACGATAACTAACCGAGCTCTTATACCAACCTGATGCAGACCAAACGGAACTCACACGCGTTCTAACACACAAGGTTTTTTCAATCTGTAATTCCGCAGAAAAACAAAGAAAGAAAGATATTTGAGTTAACTACTCAAAAGAGTTTTGGTTTTTTTTTATTCTGTCTATCTCTCACAAAGTGCTTACAACCAAATAAATAGAGAAAACAGAATTCTTAGAGTCCTAAAACAGCCCAGAATTAATGAGGAAATAAAAGCTAAAAAACCGAAAGAAACATCCCGAATTAATTGGGAGAGTAAAAGCTAAATAATGAGATGAGAGGAAACTCCAACTGTTACGTAAGAAAATTAAACATGCTTGATTGTGCAACAATAGTCAGCCCTTTTGTTGTCTTGCTACCCGGTCCACATCAATTTCTCCATGCAATGTTTACAAGCCTCTTTGTTTTTCTCCACTGTTTCTGGTTTGTATACAAGATCATCGCCTTCGACATTATCAGGGACAAAAGTTATCATGGTATGCTGTAACTCCTCAAGGACCGGAAATCCATCCATTACCATTCCGGACATCTTGACTACAAAACTAGTCTCATTATCCTTAAAAATAATTTCCTCTTTAAAAGTGCTAGTCTAAGCTGTCGCGAGGTGCGAGCAGCGCGACATCATTTGGCGAAGGCGAAGGCTCTTGTCATGCCACCTGGTGTGAGGTGTGATGTGTTGGGAAGGTTTTTTGGATTTAATCATAAAATTATGTTTAGGAGTCACCACCTGGTATTATGGTCACTAGGAACCTATGGTCTGCGAGAGTCTGAGTAAGGGACTGGTTGTGCAAGGGGAAGATGCATCACCCCAGTGCACCCTACCTAAGGTAAGCTGCATTGTTGTTTGATTGTTTTTTCTAAGTCGGGTTTCTATTCGTTGATCTTTTCTAACGCTCAAGGCACATTTCTCTTCATAAGAGAGTCTCTACCTTATCGGGTTAAATCTTAACCATTCTAAAGTCTGAATATTAGCATCGCATTTATACACCTTGTATCTTTAATACCTGAGGATGTACTTTATCGTGTAATCTTACACCCCACAAATATTAAAGTTTACATCTGGATCCTAAAAAAAGATTGGAAAAAGATTTTTGACATGTTGGCCAAATTTTATTGGATAATCATAAATTAGTTACGATATCCATTTTTTATTTTTTTAACATGAAAAGGATGCAATTTTTATTTATTTTTGTAATGAAAAATATGCTTGGAAAACTTTTAGGATTTGGCCGTATGCATAAATATATTTTTTTTGAAAAGGGAAATTGATTTAAAAGTTTTTGGTATTTTTTAAAAATGTTTTGATTTAAAAAAAAATATTTCGGAGAAAACCTGATATTTTAATACCGGATTTATATTTTATAGTGTAAATATACAACCCGATATTATGCAAAATTGGTAGAAAAATATTTGAGAAAATCACAATTTTTTTGAAAGGATTTTTGAAATTTTTTTTGTTTGAAAATTTTCATTTTTTATATATTATTATAAATAAATATATATAGTAAATATACATGGGCTGGGCCGAGCTTAGCCCAAAAAAGGGTTGGGCCGATCTCGACCCACTGTAATCCTTCTTCTCCTTTTTTGAAGTGGGCTAGGCCAAATCAAGTCCGACCCACCATTTAAATTAATTAGTTGTAGAACGTGAACAATTATTATTCACGTTCTGCATGCAACTGAATAATTGCAGGAGCTGGAGATGGGCGGAGGAGAAGGCTACCAAGGTTTGTGGTCACGACCATGATCAGGAGGTTGAGCTGATGGTCCGAGCTGTAGCGTCGTAAGGAACAGTGGAAGAGTTGGCGGCCAGTGGCAGAGGAAGCAAAAAAAGAAGAAGAAAACGGGAGGGGTTGCAGAGAGGAGAGAGAAACCGACAGTGGCTCATGGTGGTCGGTTGGCGGTGATGTTGGCTTCCTGTGGTGGAGCTGGTGGTGGAGAGGCTGTTGGTGGCTCTGGTTGGTGGCTGAAACGGCGGGGAGAGAGATGAAAGAGAGAGGACTGTGTTGATACCGGAAAAGCTGGTTTTTTGGCTGACTTTGGACCCGAGTTTCTCCTCTCTCAGGTCATCAATGGAGCCTCTATTTATAGGTGATGTAAGAGGGTAATATTTATAGGTGATGTAAGAGGGTAAAATTTCAGCCCTTAATTCTGTAGGGAAGGATCTCAACTGTTGGCTCAAAGTAGGCATGGTGCACTGTCAAATCTACAAAAAAAGCTGTCTGAGTTGACATGTTTAGGCCAGCTCCAGCACTGATGGATTGTCATTCAGACTTAACTATTCACATGGAGATGTAGAGGAACTATAGAGGATCATTTTCGCGCAAGTTTGGTTAAATTTGGTGGACGTTAGGTGCATTAAATGCACCTGCAAAGTAGATAACCGGACCAGCTTTACCTGGGTAGAAGAAGAAGATAATGAACAGTAACCAGACGACGCGTTGCCTGATCCCTTTTTTTACTCAAAACGGCGTCGTTTTGGGTTTGAATTGGGGATTTAAACTGATTTTCAATTTAATCCTCCATCTTTCAATTCTTTCAATTAAACCCCTAATTGAATCTAAACTTTGGATTTAATGCAATTAAGCCCCTAATGAACTTCAATTACGCCTTTTGCAATATGGTCCTTGGTGTCGGATTTATACAATTTAACCCCTAATTGATCATTAAACTTTCAATTCCTTGAATTTCCCCCCGGTTTTTGTTAATTAAGCCCCTAAATTTTTCTGCTTGTTGCAAAATGGTCCTTGATTGCGAATTTTGTCAATTTAACCCCTAATTGACCCCAAAACTTCAATTTTCTTGCGATTTGGCCCCTAATGTCAATCAAATAACTTGGTAAAAATCACATTTGGTCTCTTAAAATTTCATCTTCTCAATTTAGCCCAAATTAGGCTTCCAAAATTATTTTTTCACCAATTAAGCCCCAAATAAAATTAATTTGACCCATTTAAAGTATAATTAAGTCCTTGTACTTAATTAAATCCTTCAATTGGACCGAAATTAATTCTTAAATATAATTGAAATTTAATTTGCCCCATGATTAAATCAAATTGGCCAATTAAAAATTTAATTATGTCATTGGACTTAATTTTTATACAAATTCATCCAATAATCATTTAATTTGACCTTAAATTTATATTTTTTTCTCCATTTTTGGGCACAATGAGGTGCAATTAGGTTTTGAATTTCCTCTAAAAATTGCAGCTTGATTTCCCGACCTACTTTTTTCACGTTGCCAGCTTTTCTTTTATTTTTTTATTTTTATTTTGAAAAAAAAGTGAATTTTTTGAAAATAACCCAGAATTGAGTTACGAGAGATAAGCCATGCTGACTAAAACTTTTGCCTTTAAGATAAGTTTTCAAAAGAGCCTGTATATTCATGCACTGCAATCATTCATTTTGCCAACTCAAAAACAAAATGCTTTATTTATTTATTAATTTTATACAACAAGGCGATAATGCAAGATCTAATTAAGAGGGCATAAAGTATGGGATTTTCACAAAGCAATCCTTCAACTAATTGAGCTCAGGTTAAAAGTTCTGCGCGAAATGGATAAAAATTCTTCCTATACAAATAATCTTTAAACTGCTCAATTGTAGAAAATGTCAGTGAACCATAAAGAGGATGAGGAAGCAGATGAATTGGTACTACTTCATCTCTTCCCACTTCTGACTCTTGGTTGTCAATGTCATGATCCCACTCTAACCCTTCAAATGAATCCAAATCTACTATCACTTTGATCCCACATTGTTTCACATTAATGTCTTCGCTCCCCAAATTCACATACAATTCCAATTCTTCGTGTCCACGGCATTCTTCCATTGCCATCTCACTTAAACTTACGAATCTTGTCCAACTTATAGGGCAATAGAGCCCTATTACCAGTGTAGCTTCAAACAATTGCATACCGTTGCTCTTTTTTTTTATAATAGCATTGATTGTATGACTCCTACTAAAAAAAATCCTTGTAGTGAAAGCCCACAAAATTAACCCTTGAAAAACTGGAGGTATATGAAATGATAATGAACATCCTTCTCCATGGAAGGTGAACCCCTTTCGGAATTTGTGATGATAGATTCCCATAAGCATTTTGGCATCATAGCCGTGAATATGATATCCATAACCACCATTCCACAGTGCCTGCATATATATAGATTACAAAGAATGCTGAAATTTTAGACACTACTATATATATATATATATATATATATATATATATATATATATATATATATATATATATATATATATATATATGCCAATTGTTTCTTTATTTGTGTGCAGAAGAGACAGAAATAGTACCTCAACAATACTCTTCTTATAATTATTTGATAAATCGGAGGCGGTATCAGAGGAAATAATCCAATCATGATTACTTAGACCTTCCATGTCCATGCCCTGAATCTCTGTTAAATTTGGACTCCTATATAGAGACAGATTTTCATTGTTTGTGGACTGGACTGGAAGTCTTACCTTTTCCATTGATGTGCAACCGATTGCATCCAAGAATTTTAAATTTGAGGGAAGCTCTGAGATTGATACAAGATTGCTGCAATACGACACTCTCAAAAGCCCCAGCTTAGGAAGGACGTCGATACCAGAAGGCAGACTTAAGAAATTGTTTCCCGATAGATTCAATTCTTCAAGAGAGGACAAACAACCAAAATCAACACAATTAGTTGCGCGTTCAGACAAACCATAATAAGCAAGTCTTAGTTTTCTCAATAATCTCCAACTAGTGAAACAAGTTGGCAGCAAGGCTTTCCAATCTAAAACACTTGATGAAATCCATGATGAAATTGGTGAAGGCCAAGATGTAGATGATCGTGCGTCTGCATTGAAATTGTATCCGCACAATGACAACTTCCTTATGTACTTTAAATGTTCAGTTGAAGCGAAAAAGAGGTCATTGTTAATTCCATCTGCTATCAGCTCGGTAAAGGATTCCATGTCACCCATGTGCTTCGGCAACTTCTGGAGCTGTGAACACTCTGAAATATTCAAAATCTCAAGAGACTTTACCTCACAAATGCTTTGGGGAAGAATCTTTAGCCTCCAACATCCCTTTAGATTTAAGAAAGTGAGGCTCTTTAAATGTTCAACAGATTGATGCACCTCGATTAAACTCGAGCAGCCTTCCAACAAAAGTTTCTCTAGACTTGAACTGTGCAAGTTTGGTGTTTTAACAAGGTGCTTTGAATAGCTGAGATTAAGGATTTTTAGTTTATTGAGAATCTGTAAGAGCAGTAAGAAAAATAACAAAAAGTAATCATCAAAAGTTGTAATTTAAAAATATGCATTACATTAAGGACAAATTTTGGAGTATTGTAGTATTTTTCTTACCTTTTTCTCCTTCCATAATTCTTTGATGTTACTATACTGCATATCGAGAACAACTAGGTTGTCCAACATTAAATCGGACGGAATAGATTTCAAAGGACATTCAAGCCAACAAATCCATATCAACTCTTCAGAAATCAGTTTGAAGGGCCCAGATAGACGTGCTCCATTGATTTGGAGTAACTTCAAGCATCTCATCTTTGTAAATGATCCTGTGCTTAATAAATTATTTTCTGATGCTCTGACATCCAGCGCTAAACCCTCTACAACTTCCGTTCCCTAAAAAACCAACAAAATTCAATAGAGTTTCAAAGTAATTATATGCAAGAAGTTTAAAAAGAAAGATAAACGAGCATTTTTGTATGCATTTAGTTATTACCATTTGCTTGCTGAGTACATTCCATGCATCCTCACATTGCCATACTCGGCTGCGTTTTCCTGGGTTGTTAGGTGACTCTTCGTGAATGATCTCCCTTCCCATGTCTCGTAATAGATTATGCATGCTTATATTTCCAGAAGCATTAACATTAATCAGAGACCTTTCACTGAGAGTTCCCAAATCATCCTCTGGATTGTAACCACATCGAGCTTCAAGTACATTTGCTACATACTCTTTATTTCTACCAATAAAAAAGCTTGCAAGATCAAGAAATGTATTTTGTAGTTTATGGTCATCCAGTTTGTCAAAACTTATTCGAAGTTTTTCCTGAATATCATGGTTTGGAATTTTTCTCAATTTGTCGATTATACATTTCCATCTAGATTTGTTTTTCCCGGACAAACAAGAACCTAAAACCTCAAGGGCTAAAGGAAGCCCTCCACAGTAATCAACGACATCATTCGAAACCTCAACATAATCTTTTGCTGGCTTGGTGTCCCTGAAGGCATGCCAACTGAAAAGTTGTAGGGACGCATCTCGTTTCAATTCTTTGACATGACATTTTCGATCCACTTTTAGAAGCAAGCGTTCATCTTCAGATGTAATTATTACTCTACTTCCGGGACCAAACCAACTTCCATCTCCCACCAAAGCATTTAGTTGGTACTGATGAGTTACATCATCAGCAACAACAAGAACTCTTTTGTGACAAAGTCGTTCTTTGATCAGAACCATTCCTCTATCAACATTATTGATATTTGCAGGATTTTGCTTTAAGATATCATGAAGAAGTTGTTCTTGTAAAAGAACAAGACCATTCGATTGTTCTGAAGTTTCATTGACATTCGAAAGAAAACAGCTTCCCTTGAATCTATAGCAGAGTTGATTAAATACAACTTTTGCTATAGTCGTCTTTCCTATTCCCGGCATCCCATGTATGCCCACAAGGCGTACATCATCTGTCGCGGTACTTATGAAGTCACTAATAGTATGGACAAGGGGATCAATACCTACTAGGTGAGTAGAAACATTTATGTACTTGGGATCCAATTTATTCAACACATCCTTTATAATGTCTTGGATAAATTTTGATTCGTGCCTGCTCATAAACAAAAGCAAGTCTTTAATAGAGAGACAATTAAGCATGCTAAAAAAAATTATTATTTCACACGGTAAAATCTAATGTATAATTACTCCATAAATGTGTGCAAGGGAATCTTAGAGAGAAAGGCATACCCATTTTCCATGTCACTGAGATTCCATCCGGAGAGATTTCCCGCCTCCTCAAGAGCTTTTCTCCACTCCTTCACCTTCTCTTTAAAACAGTCTTCATGCTTATCAAATGCTTTTACAAAACTGCCGGTCTGCTTTCTCACATCTGAAGGATCAATGTCATAGAATACAGGAAGAACAATCTGACCAGTTTTCCTGTTTTTGCACTCAAGAATCTCTACAAGTTCATTAAGACACCATCTAGAAGAAGCATATCCTTTAGAGAAGACCACTATAGATATCTTTGATTCTTGAATTGCCTTGAGGAGATGTTTGGAGATTTCTTCACCCCTAGGAATTTCATTATGATCTCGAAAAGTGTAGATTCCTGCTTGGACTAAGGCAGTATATAGATGATCTGTAAAATTCTTGCGATTATCTTCTCCTCTAAAACTCAGAAATACATCGTAGGCCCCATTTGGTCTAGAGCGAGAAGAATCTGGCTCTGTCATGGCAGCTGCAGAAATTATAACACAATAAATTAGCAATGGAGCAAGGAATGCATGTAAAGCGATCATCAGAGACAATACATGTAAATTCTGATGGGAATTTGTTAGAGAAGCTGAATTTTGATCTGTATATAATTTAAGTACAACGTGATAAAGAGGAATCCCCGTGAAAGTGATTAATCTTTAAGAAACAAATAACATATTGACAGCAAATCATGAGCTTGGAAATGATAAAAAGTGGTGGGATTTATTTTGATGTGTCCTAAAGAACTTCGTCTCTTAGAAAAACAATATATTATATTGTTTCCACCATGCTTCCCTACCTCCCTCTCCCCTGGTTATTTCTAACAAAAAGAAGTAAACTGATTTTGATTGCTAATAAGCATAGCCTAATATTTTGCCCTCTTTTTCTTCAACTTTTTAGCACCCAAGCAGAATGGAACTTTCACGATCCCATTTTAACATAACTGATCTACCAATGAAAATTTTTATTATTATGCTCTCAGCACGAGATATTTCTACGTTACGTGTGGAGACAAAACTGACAGGCTTACTGAGGTCAGCTTTTCTTCTCTTTCGCGAGGATGAATCGTTTTCTTCATCTTTGGATTGCTTGCGTTTTACTTTCTGCATTCTAAAATAGAATGATATTGTGCTTGAAGACCTACAAGGAACTCAACAAACTGGTCGATATTGATATATCTATCTGAACGTAAAGCTTCCAAATTATTGTTATAAATAAATACATGAAATTAAAACGAAGCAAAGAGAGTTAGTTATACCTCTACATAACCCAAGGGCTGGTTAGATTCCGCCAGCTAGCCACTGGAGATCAGAGAGGTTAGCTGATGAATATCGCTGTCCTGCAACAATCGATATTGCTGAAAAGATGAAACCAAAAAAGACTGCATGCATGCAATCAGTAGCAACAATCGCAAAGATTACCTCTATATGGTGTTTATGAGTTGGTCGGATTCCATCTACTCGGTGACTTTAAAGATCAAATTGCAGCAATCAGAAAGGTTAGCTGAAGAGCGAAGCAATGAGGACTGATGAAGGTTGGTACAGACTATTGTTCCAGAGAAAGAATATGCTTTCTTGCAATTTATTAGCAACGTAATAATTGTTAAAAATAAAAGGTAACATATACAGGAAAAGGAGCAAAGAGATTTCGTTAGCTACAAATTGATCAAAATCAAGCAAATTTATAGCTCTTGCTTGAGCATCAAACAGTTTTTCCGAGAGCTAAAGCAGTCAAGAAGCAGGTGTATCATGAAGTGGCAATAAGGGTATTTTATCAACCGTGTTGTTGGTGAGGTTTTGACCGCATCGGAGTAAAATGGCATGATTTTCCACACGGCAAACTAATAACACCATTATCATGCAATCGGCTGCCTCCATCTCTCCTCCGTCTAATCTGATACTCTCAAAATCAAATGGTCTAAATTTCCACAATCCTTTTTTCAAAGCCTGGGTTATTTTTTTTCCAGACAAGACTTTGACTAGTACGTCAACTGAACTTTCTTTCTTTACTTTTGATTAAATGTTACACTGAATTTCTTTCTTTGGTTCAAAAGGTTAGAATTCCCGGCAATATAAACTTTACCGATATTCTCATACCATGTTTCCATAATGTAGTTTTATATGTAGCAAAAGATTTATATTTCTATTGTTTTCTAAAAGACTTTTTGACACCTGCGAAAGCACAAGCAATTGATTCTAACTAGTCAAATACCCCTAAAATATTCCATAATGTATCAAAGTAATTGCATAAAGTTAGCTTTAAAGGTCTTCAGCCATAGACCAAGACGATGGAGAATTAACCTAAAGGTTGAATTTCAATATAGCAAATTGATTCTCAAAGACCAATTTATTTCTAACTAGTACTCAAATACCCCTAAAATATTCCATAACGTATCAAAGTAATTGCTAGACTTTGAAGTTTTCCTTTCACAATTTCATTCCATTAGGTTAACATTTGACCAATACTTTTCTACATGCACCATTAAATACCTAATGAATTCAAAAACATATTTCACAAAATCCAAATATATCTGCAATGTAGAAATATTACTAATTATACCTTTACTCGTTATTCAGACTCTCCACCTTCTATTCCTTCTCCTTTTTCTTTCTTTTCTCTTTTCTACAATTCTATAGGGTAGAACTCTGTCATGGTTTATCTCCACCTCGAAGGCTGCTTGTAAAATACTAATCTCCTCCCACAAAATACACCTCTTGGTAACCAAACTCCCTGCATAAACTCAATAGTTTCAACCTTAAAAAATTTCCTCTGCTCCACATTACCAAAATTCCACCAAGACAACTATTAATTAATTCACAGCCTAATCACCAATCTCCCTATCCAATTGCTTTGTAATGTCTACTGTTAGAACCGCCAGATCTTAAGCACTTATAAATCCCAGAAACTGCCCAGCATTTAACATCTCTTGCACCTCATCATCTTTCCCATTCTTTTATGGTACAGACACGTCACTAAGATGAGTGTAACGAGCGTTTCCTTGTCTGATGCCAGAGTCAAGTGAGCTTGAACCATCCTCTTCCCCTTCTGCCGTATCGTTTTCTAAACTGTCAGTTGATGAAAAGACTTTAACCTTCCTCTTCCTTCTCTGTAAAATCATAGGGTGAAATATATGCTGGGTATTTGGGTTTATGGTTTGTTCTTCTGATAGTTGAGGACTCTCAAGAGGCACTAATTCATGGGATGGGCTAGATACTGTTTTTATTTAGCAGTTTCCGTAGTTGAAACTCAATTCCAAACACCCCTTAGTGCTGATCTTCTCTCCAATATTTCCGGAACAGAATTTCAACAGGAACATCAGAAACAGCTGTTTTACAGATTTCCAAATCCCTGTTGTTATGCGAACAGTTAATCACATCCACAATCAACGCCAAATCTGCACAGCTTATAGTTGCAATCTCGTCAGAATTTTCAACATCAAAGTGTCAGCAGTACTAGTCTCTGTTTCACTCTCATCTTCCTGCTTCATCAGATCAAAAGCTGCCATACTGTACTCAATAGCTTCAGATACTAGATAATGCAGAGTATCCAATTCCTGCAATTTGATCTTATAATCTTTCCCATTTAACCACAATCCACAAAGTAGTGTACTCTTTAATAAATCTGTGAAGCCGTGTTCCAATTAAAAGATCAATATGACCAAGATTGCTATACCCCAAATTGATTTTGTCAAAACCTATAGCTCTACCATATGCTGATATAATCTTGTTATTGCTCGTAACATTCCAAACAGTTATTGGCAAATCAGTAGCTTCAATCCAGGCAAATCAATCAATTGGACCATCTGTATCAATTCAAGACCTCAACTCATCAAAATAACCATGCCAAAGCGGTATATACAATTCAAAAGCTTCCATCGTGGAGTCATAAGTATTGAACGAGATCAAAGCTTGTGATGCACCCATAGAACAAAAACCCGTTAATTAAACTCCATTGGAATGCAAGTCTTTCCTTATATCCTGATAATTAACACCTTCATTTATCACTCCTACCAAGCTATTCTTCATCCATGCAACCTCCTCCTCTTCTGGATCATGTGTTCTAAAGTGTGCAGCCACTGGTTGAACAACAGGGACTTCATTAATAGTCTCATTTTGGATGACAGGGACTCCGTTGATATCCTCTGTTTGAATAGTAGGGTGTGCATTGCTTCGGAGTTCACGAGTGCTTGCTGATTTTTTTTCTGCGCGCTACCATAGCATAACTTCTGCAGTCTTGCTCCCTTACTGGTACTAATACACGTTGAACATGTTTTTTTAATCGAAATCGGAAGCGCTGAATCTTTATTCACATGTTGAAACCGCTTCAAATTTGCACGTAGACGATAAGACCTAAACCATTCTCCATTAAGCTTTCCAAGGAGCTCCTGTTGCGAAGAATCTGTTTTCATTGTAACGAAGCCAAACCTCCGTGTTTGTTAAAAGCTAAACCGGTTTCTTCTGTTGTTTCTTCGTGATATGTACATAACAATCACTACTCCATATTCGTTAAAAGCTCTGCGGTGGCTTTGATAATCTACCCAACAGAGGAATCGCTCAAAGTAAATCTGAGACGGTGGTGTCTGAGGCAAGGTAGATGGCAGCAAGGTAGTAGTGTGGTTGGATTTTGATTCTGTAATTAGTTTAGTAGTTTGAGTTTGAGTTTGAGTTTTCGTTACAGTACGACCTTTAGGATCAAGACTGGATCTTTTGTTGGAATCATTCAAGATCCATAAACCATACTTTAAAACCTCGACAGAACGCCTAACTTTCGTAACAGTACACACCTTTAGGATCACAACTCCATATTTGTGTAGAGTTTCTGAGAGGAAAGAATGAGATGAGTATTTTTAAAATATTAATTTCAAAGGAATTATCTTATCAGATTTGTTTTTGTCTAATTTTTATAAATTAAATTTTATTTGAAATTTAAATCAATATTTTTAAGAAGGATTTAAAAAAAAATAGTAAATTTTAAATTGATTTAATATTAAAAGGAATGAGTTCGTATTTTAGCTGATAATCGTTTCCCGACAAAACGTTAGGCATGAGTTCGTGATGAATTATGTTTTGAGCGCGAAGAGAATACACTCTTGTAGGAACATACGATGTAAAAGTTGAACAACAGCAATAATCATCATTATATAATCTGTTTGGTCAAATTATATTTTATATATATTGAAAGTTAGGTGTAGGATCACTTGAGTGGTGCGTGCGGCTTCCACCAGCAAATCAAATTATATTTTATATAATCTTTGATTTTCCATCTTCTGCTTGGTAAGAGCACAGCCAAGGATGCAAACCATAGCAGCGTATCATGGCTCCTTTTGAGCAGGATCCAAGCAAATATACTGCAAAATATCACTCTGCAAAATAGTATATTCTTAATCTTCACTACTAAAAACCTCTTTGTAATTTTAAATTTTTAGTTATTCTTAAGAAAAAAAAATTTACCCTAAGTTTTTAATCTTTCATAAATTATTGTTTTTTTTATAAGTAAATTTTCAATTAAGATAAAAAATATATATTTTTAATAAAAATATTTTTCTACGGTAATACCAACCGAGCTCTTACAGAGACGCATCCAGCCCACTTTAGCATACCTCAGCACTGCACTGCGTTGAACTTGGTAGAGACATCTCCTTCCTTTGTGCGCTTTGTCCTTCTCTTCTGTCTCTTTAAAAACTCCGAAAATCAAAAATCAAAACCCACAAATCAAAATTCTCTCAGAGAGAAACTTTTCTCATTCTTTTGAGTTTTAAATAATACCCATTGAAGGAAAAAATCGTGGAGATTGCTGGATGCTCTTCTGGTTTCAGTTCCTCCTCTAATGATGTCTGGGCTAAACTTGGTATTTTCAACTTCTCTTTCTTTCTACAGTTTGTGTTCTTTCTTATGTTATGCTCTCTTTGTTTACTAAGTTCAACGCAGTGTTGAAACTGTTTTTAGTGAAGTTTAGTGTTGAAACTGACATTTTATTGGAAGTTAAATTGAAATGAAATGAACCCAGATGAGGAAATTTAGCAAAGAAAGAAACTTTCTTGGGTTTGGGTTCTTAATTTTCGTTGTTTCATTTTTTGGAATGCGACCTGTTAATGTATGTGTGCATCCATGTTTGTGGAGGGATTGTTACTGTGAGAAAGTACTTTTGTTGAATGTGAGTGAATCTAATTATAGTGAGAGTGCATTGGAGTTAGAAAGTTGGAGACTTTTTTAACATAAATCATGAATGATGAACGTAAACCCTATTGGTTAATTCAATTTTACTCTTTTGTACTGAACATTGGCCTTTTCTTGCCTAACCAAGTATCAAAGACTATACAGTTCCTATTCCTATTTTGAATTGAGGGCCTGTAGAAGTCTGAAGTGCCGATACCAGAGCATAGTAGCTTCATCGTGCCTCCAATTTGTGTGACAATTCTGTTTGGTGCTGTACGTGCTGAGAATCATATGCCCTGTTTACTTATTTGATCATTTGCAAAGTGACCGTGTAAATCGAATTAACTGCAGTGTTTGACAGCAAGCTTTTCCTTGCTGGGATCTTGGATATCGATTTATTCTTCACTGTTGCAGTACCATCTGACTCAAGATATTCTGATGTTGAGATAAGATCAAATGAAATGGTGATCTGCTCTGAGATTACAGCTTTTTCTCTTGAGAAGCATGAATGGAGCAAACTAACTAGGAATTCAAATCGAAGTTCTGCCACGATCCAAAATAAGAGGTAATTTGTATTTCCTTGAACAGATCATTTTTTAGCTGTCCAATTCTTATTTCTTGTCTGAGAGGTCCGAAATCAATCCTGGGTACTAAGAGCTGATAAATCAGTTCATCAATTTATATTTTAAGGTTTTCCGAGTAAAGTTTTAAATAGGTTTGTCTTCTCTCAAAGTAAGGAAGTAGATGGTGCTATTGTCCTGTAAAATCCGAAAATCTAGTTTCCAATTGCTGAAAGAAGATTCTTACAGGCATGGTGGTGCTTTTTGCATTATTAGAGATCGAGGTTGAAACTTATTTTTCATTTGTCTAATATCATGGAGGAGTTGATTTAAGTATAGATATTGATATAATTAAGTAGTAACCCTCCAGAAATCTCAGACATGGATTTCTATGTTATTGACTCTTACTAGACAATTGACTAAATCACAGGCAAAGGGTTGCCTTCTTGTGGGAGACAAAGAGCTGTATTTAGTTGATGAATCATATTGCTTATAACTCTTGACAAGTGCATGTATTTTCAATCTGAATGCTCTGATTTCAGAGATGGGAACATGGAATGGCTTCATTTGGGAATGGTCCTTATCATGGAGGAGGAGACTTTGGGACTAGGAAAAGGTAGAGGTAAAGGAAAGGGAATTATTGCAATTTCTATAAGAGATCTCTTTAAGCCAAAATTAATTTTTGTTAACTTTGGGCATTCACTTAGTGTACCCCTCTCTAATTGTTCATTGATGTTTCTACCGTCTACTGCTACAAACAATGATGTTGTTAGCTTAATCTACTGCTACTGTCTACCAACTTTGGCTTGCAGAATATTTTTCTCATTGCGTGTGTACACATTCAATTCTTTCATCTAGATTATTTAAGCATTTATTCTTACTTATTCTGATATGATCTGTGCGTGGACTTTAGTTACATGATCCTTATTAACTCTTCTTTCATTGCCTTGCCTTAGTAGTTCGTCTAAAACCATGATAATTCTTGAAGTATTTGCGATTTCTCCATATAACTGTATGATTTTCTTTTTTTCTTTTTCTTTTTTTTGTGGTTATCAAGTTTGTGAACATGTTAGGGTTTGTACACTTCCTTTAATATGCCATATCTTGTCCTTTGCAGATTTCAGAGCATAATATCTCTAGGATTCCATTTTTGGCACATGAAAAATCAGCATGGAGAACGTACGAGCTTTTCCTTTCCAGAATGTTAATCAGTAGTGACTGTATAAAGTTTGATAAGATTGACTCACATTTTTTGTTTTATAGATCACTTAATCAGTAGTGAGTGTACAAAGTCTGATAAGATTGACTCACATTTTTTGTTTTATAGATCACAGTAAGGTGTATTGGACAGATGGGAAGAACATTGCAGGATGTTATCTCAGATTGGATTGGGAAATTGAACAACAGAGAAATCGGTGGGTTGGTTAATTCTTTATCCTCAACTTAATGGTTTAAAAATTGAGTTTGTTAGGTCCGAAAATCAGTTACCCTCATGTTATTTTCTTTCTGAGGGCATTTAACGATATATTTAAATATATCATGGGGTAGTGTTAATTTTAAATGAAATTCTGAAATATTTTGGAATGTATCTTAGGACAACGGTGGGAAATGGGTAATGACGTGTTATCTATAATGCAGAAAGAAAGGGATCTTTTTATTGTTTTCAGAATGAAATGTCTCTAAAATTTGGATATTGGTAGGTTTTATTTCTCATTATTAGGCTAAAATAATACAACTGTATTTCCTTTGAGAAGGCTTTGATTGTTTTTTTTCTCAGATTGTCTTTGGAAGATAACACTTCGGTTTTAATTTGGGCAGTTTTTTAACTCTTGCTGCAGATCGAACTAGGATGCCATTGAATCTTGCTGAGATGATAACAGTTGGAACACATGTTTGCAAGTAGGGATGGATCCTTTCATTTTGGATGTTAAATTATTTCATGAAGTAATATACCTCCTTTTCATGGGGGTTGAAACAGACATTGATATTTTTAGTTTAGGGTGGATTCGTGTTTGTGTTTTCTAAATCTTCCAAGGACTAATGAAGTTCTTGATGACAATTTTATGCTGACATAAGATAGAGAACAGCTAAAACCACTGTCTGGCAGGTAAACAGCGGAGCAGTATAAAAATTTATGGGAATTTGTAGTCCTCTTGAGAGTCACAGCTGCTCAGCTACCTTCTGTGGTTGTTACTTTGTTTCAATTTTAATCTGTCTGGAATTTGATTTTCTATGGCGTTCTCATTCATGACTATGCATAGGCTATGTCTGGCCTGAAGCTTCACAAATGTCTGCTCTAACTAGCCTTTAATTACTGTGTAATAACAAAACCTCTGCTGTCCTACAAGAGGTGGAATCAGTTACCGCTAAACATCACTGGTGATAGATCATTTGACGAGCTTTTAATTTATATAATATTTATGAACAATTTGTAAAGTGGATTCCTCTCTACCCCTTCTGGAAAAAATGTAAGGTTAATTATTGCAGTCGATGCTGTTCTTGCCGACTTGCTGTTTTCTTCAAGTGGGTTAACATAAATGTTAAATTTTTTTTTTTAATTTCTCTAATGTGTCCCCAATTGTTTGATGCGGTGATTGTCATGGCAAATTGATCTCCTTTCTGCTATACTGGTTTCGGATTTCAATGCCTAAATATAGTCCCTCCATTCATGAGTGCTTTAGCCTTGAAGCAAATTCTCGAGCAAGCCATGGCCCATTTTAAGGTATGGTCCCTCCATTCATGATGAAGAAAAGATTGAAAGTGGAATTGGATACCCTGTCTAAAAATGTACTATTTTTTTTGTGTGTGTAATTGATGAAGTTGGTTAGAACAATTAGTGGTGTAGTTGATAACTTCTGGGGTGTTTGTTTTCGATGTAAACCGTATTTTGTGATTTTTTAAATTTTATTTTTTATTTGAAATTATTATTTTTTTGAATATAAAAAATAATTTTTAAAAATAAAAAAATATTATTTTCATACAAAAATTACTTTAAAAAATAACTATTACTATGTTCATTGACACTGTATTCATCTCTTTCATCAACTTTTTCATAGTTGGGTGAGAAAGGACTAAGCATGAAGCAGCAATTCGTGCCAAATGCACGAATCATCCTTTGCCTTGGTTGGGTTAGGTTAATTTTAATAATAAAAAATATTATTATTATTTTTATCCAAAATAGTGATTTAATTTTATTTTATTTTATTTTTATTCAAAGTTGTTTTGGGTTTGACTTGGATTGGCTTAATAATCCAGTAATTTTGATCCTAAAATGATTATGATTAACTATATAAAAGCTTATCTTAATTAATTATATAGAAGCAAGCTGGTTCGAGAATCATGCTTCCCCGTGTTTGGAAAAAAACTTATCATTGTGATTTGTTTTTTACATTTTTATGTCTAAACATCTATAATCATTCTAAAAATCATCAAAATTAAAAAAAAAATCATTATCAAATGCAATCAAACATCCTCAAAAATTATTTTTAAAAAATAAATAAATAAATATATTATTTTAATACATTTTTAAATAAAAAAACACTTTAAACCGCAACTGTTATCATATTTTTAAATATCATCTAAATTGATTTCTCATAAATAAAAACTGAGTTTGTCTACCCCAACTTCTCCTTGTATATTATATATATAATTACATAGTTGTAATCATTAAACCTTTTAAGTTGAAAAATATGAGAAACAAAACATAATCCAAGTTAGATTTTAATTTAAACAAATAAAAAATATTAACTTCATCAAACTTAGTTATCACGAACATATTTTTAATAATCTGATAAACCCAACAATTTAAATTGAGAAAATATTAACTTAATCAAACTCAGTTAATATAATTATATTTTTAATAACTTGATTAATTCAAATTTAATTGGATTAACACACAAAAAAAAGAAAAAATAATAAAATAACATCATTTTAATAAAAATAATTGATCTTGGATGACCTAATAATTTAATATTTTTTTTAAATAGTTCTTGGATTATATATATATACACTTCAATAATGGATTGTTGGGCATGAATTTTTCCCTCTTTCGTGACCTCCAATTTCCTAAACGTGTTTTGAATATTTTGTGTCGAATCAATTATTTTCGGGAACTTAAATTTTGAATCATGGAAGACAGACAGAACAAGAGATTAAAAATAAAAAATTAAATTAAATTAAAAAAAAAAAAAAAAGGGGGGTCCTTTTGCCTCTCACATGTCCCTTTCAGAACTGAACATTGCTTAGACCATCCATTACTACCTCAAATAGAACAATGTGACAAAGGGAGAAGAAAACAAAGGAGTTAGGTAAAGGGTATGACATGCTCTTTTCCTTCTAGAAGGCAAGTCCAATCCTCAAATTTACTCAGACACGACTCTCTTCTCTTCTATTATTAATGCAACATGTGATATAATAAACTTGCTATACGATGCCGTTTGTTTCCCAGTTCAGAAATATTATAAAAAATAAAAAATATTATAAAAAACAATTATTACTGCAGTATCTACCTAACTGTGATACAGTATTAATTCAAGAAACTAGGTAAGAGTTAAAAGAAGCATATGAAAGAGACAACATTAAAAAGGGACAGGAAGCAGCAGAAGCAAGAATTCATGAGAAGAGACAGAGGGTAGTTGTCTATCTGACATAGCCCTTCTACCTACCAAAAACAACATGTTCTTTTCCAACCTCTACACTCATGATCTGCCAATGAGACCCGTCCTTGTAATATTCTCCTCTTTTGCATTTAGCCCTCCTTTTATAGTTCTTGAACCACAACAAGAGTTGATCGGGTGTAAATCTCGAGTCTGAATTATATTTTAGAATTTTATTTAAAAATTTAGGTTATTAGATTGAATTATCTTTTTAATATAATATTATAATTTTATTAATCAAATAGTTATGAGTTTACATCTCAATAATTATCATTCTATTTAATAAAAATTAAACATAAAATAGCACGATTCTATGCAAGTTTTCAATTCAAAAAACTTTCTTTTAAAATGGTGTATTAGAGAATTATATAAATCATATATTAAGATATCATCTGATAATTTAAGCTATTGGGTTAATATAGTTCTTTGATATTAATCATATTAATATAGATGATACAAGTTAATTAATTTTTTTAAAAAAATTAAAGTAATATTTTTGTTTTGACTTTGTATGTTATATTGAATCACAGGTCAACCTGAGTTTTTTATCAGGTCGAATCAAATCAATTCTTAAACTATTTTGTTAATCCAGCCAACAATAATTTATAAGTCGGGTCATAGATCGGTTGAGTGTAATGGTAGTGTATTCTTTTAGAGTAATTTTAATCAAATTAGATCAATTAAATTCAATAGTAATTTTTTTTCCTTGCAAACCTTAGCCTAATTCATGGAAGTTAAATTATGATTTCCTTGTTTAGCCACGAGGGGCAAATTCTAAGGGGATAAAAATAGCAATGCACTTGATTTGGGGTTGTTGGCATTAAAAGTCTCTATTCAACCTTAGGCCATAAGATCGTCCTGTTTTTGATACCTTACAATTTCAAACAGGTTTATGGGAATCCTATTTTAATTTCTGTCAATTTGGTGCTTCCATGAATTGTTCATATATACTTCACATTTAACTATTTTGGGCAGTAGAAACTTTCAATGTAATTATGAGATGATGATGATGAAGGATAAAATTAGAAGTTTAAATTTAAAATTAATAAAATATTAAATGATAAAATTAATTTTAAAAAATCAAGAAAAACACAATATTAAAGGATTAAATTAAAAAAAATATATAGAGAGAGAAAAAACCCAAAAAGAAATCACCCAAGTAAGTCCAAGTTGACCTTTTTAATCTGTTGTCCGAGTTATGAGACCAAGTTAATCTAAAAAAACAACTAAAGAATTACGAAGGATAAACCTTAACAAGTTTAATTTTCAATCAATTTAATGTTGAAATATGAAAATAAAAAAAAATATATTCAACTTTAAAAAAGAAGGACTAAAATAAGATGACTTAAGTCAACCTAAATAAACCCACTCACATAGAAAACAAATCAAAAAAGATTATGTAGTTCAATTTTCAACCAAACTAATATTAAAGGATAAAATTAAAAAAAATCAACTTACAAAAATAATAAAAAAGACTCGAGAAAACCCATGTTAACTTTCAAAACGCGCGACTTGAGTTATGAGATTGTGATAACCATATTGAGAGTAAATTGAAAAAATATCAAAACTTAATTCCCAACCAATTAATTAATTATTGAACGATGAAACCAAAAATAAATAAAAAAGTGCACTAAAAAGAAACGATTCAAGTCAATCCGGGTTAATTTTTTAAACCCACGACCCAAGATTATCCCATAGAAAAAATAATAATTATAAAGAATAAAATTAAAAAAATAATCAAGTTTTAAAAAGAATACAAAAGAATAAAATAACTATTAAAAGAATAAAAACAAAAATGATTATAGGAGAAAATTTACGAATCAATGCACAAAAATCAAGCTAATGGTAGAGAAAAGAGAGATGAGGGGAGAAAAAAGGTTGTAGGCACCATATCGCAACCCCAACCTCTACACATGCAGCCTCAAATGGAAGAATCCACCGAGATGATTCAAGAAAGACTATGGAAGACCTCCTTTGGAGATCAAAAGAGGTCATACACGCCTCCACATGCGACGACACTCCTCATATGAGTGCACGCGCTAGCCATTCTTCTCATGCCCCTTCAATTTCATCTTTACTCTTATTTTAGTTTCAAATTTCATCGCTCAGAACTTTAATTATTTTGGATCAATATAATTAATTTTATTTTATAAAATTAAGTATTAACTACATGTCATAATTTTTTCTTCACATCACTATATCTCCAACCAAAACAAACTAACAAGTACAATCCCAAATAAATCCAATTCAAATCAAGTGAAAAAAAGCCGAGTAATAAAAAAAAAAGGATGAATATTTTTCACTACCCATCCAATTTAGTCTCTAATGTCATAAAAAGTAGGCTTAATAATTGTTCAGTCTTCAAATTCAGTCTCTAAAACTTTAATTGTTTTAAATCAATAAAAATTTATTTCATCTCAGCAAACCAAGTGATGGAATTTTCCTCAACTTCGTGCAACCCCCTAATCTAGGTAACAAAACAAACCACCTAGTCTAATTTCAAACTAAAGTAAAGTGAAAGAAATAAATTTAAAAAAAATATCAATTAAAAAATCACAATGAAAAAAAGCTGGAGGAAAAAAAAATTAAAAACACTATGAAAACTAATACAATTCACAATGTTTCTCTCTACTGCTATAGTGAATAACCCATAATTTTTTTTAATTGTAATTATAATGTGTTCGTAATCTTGCCAAATATAATAGAACGACAATAACAGCAGTGTTTTCATTCAATGAAACATAAAACTTCAAGGACCAATATATCAATTTAGTAAAAATGAAATTCAAAGTAAAACCTCCAAGTAAATTACCATAAAATAAATATAAAACTTTCATTAATTATCCGAGAAATTAAGTTCCTATTTAAACTTGAAAGAAAATAATAAGAGCGAAAACTAAAGCCAAAACTCAGCATGGAACATTTTTCTATAACTGTTGGGGTTAATTTTTCTTAAACCCTCCATGGTTTACATACATGTGAACTAGCCTTATCAAACTGATCCCCGGTCATCATCAAGCATCCAAAGGTCTGTAAAATCTATAAAGACTATCAGCTGTTACAAATTTTTCCACGGCATTACAACAACTACATGCTTGACTGTTCTTGAACCCTCGATTGTAAGAACACAAACATGCTGTTCTATGAACAACAGCAGGGGCACTGGAGGTGGGAGTAGCAGGGGTCCCAAACAATTGATATTTGACTACTTGTTCTTGATGCTGTTGGTTTGCTTGCTTTGAATCATTAAGATCATTGACAGAAGAAAGTTGAGATTGACATGGAAGACCAATAGAGAGCTCAAGATTGAGTTTATGATTTGGATACACTTCTAATTCTGCTGTCACGCCACTGCTACTATTGGAATCTTCAGCAGAGTCACTGCTGCCACCTACCTTGATAATACTTGAATCGCTAGCCTTCTTGACTATGTTGCTCATCATAAACTCTGGCTGGGCTTGAACAAATAAATAGTTTTGTTCTTCAAGTTTAAAGTTAGTAATCCTTTTGGTGCCCATGTTGCTATTTTTATTGTTGGTGCTGTTTGTGGTGGTGGAAGTGGTGGAGGAGGTGGTGGTGGAGTTGAGTGGACGGTGAGTTTGAGGATCAATTCCACGGCTAAAAAGCTTTCTCTTGATATGAGTATTCCAATAATTCTTTATCTCATTGTCAGTTCTTCCTGGCAGCCTAGCAGCAATGAGAGACCACCTGGATGATTTTCAAGAAATTAAAAAAACAATTTAGAACCAAAACTCATCATAACCAGTTGAGATTTTGTTCTTGTGAAAAGAGATATAGCTCTAAAAGTGCCTCAAAAGTTGAATATTGGAAACAAATACTCCTGCCATTTTTTCCAAAGATAGCTTTTTGCTTTTATTGGAAGAAATTAAGCAAAAGCAAAGCACTCACTTGTTTCCAAGTAAGCTGTGAAGGTTGATGATGAGTTCATCTTCTTCGTCACTGAAGTTTCCTCTCTTGAGATCAGGCCTCAGGTAGTTTATCCACCTCAGTCTACAACTTTTGCCACATCGAAGCAAACCTAAAACAAAAATCAATAAAAGATATGAAGGGTGATCTTCTTCTTCTTCTTCTTCTTCATGGCACAAAGAGCGGGGAGAAAAGAGAAAAGAAAGAAAAAAAGTTACCAGCTGCCTTAGGGAGAGACCTCCAACAACCTTCACCATGAGATTTGATATAATTAATGAGACGTTCATCTTCTTCTTTAGTCCAGGCACCTTTGTTGGTGTGTTCTTTCTCACAACAAGGAGATCTGCCCATGATTTTCTTCCTTTTCTTCTTCGTGTCCAAATCAAGAGAGAAGAGACGTGACGAGAGGGGGCAAAAAAGAGGATGTGTTTGTGTTAGAAATGTGGGAAAAGTCGAAGAAAACTGCTGGGAGAAGAATGCAAGAGAAGGGAAGATATATATGTAAATGGGAGGTGGGGAGAGAGGGGAGAGAGAGCAGGGCTGCAATGCAATTGACTTGGGACACTATACAATTATTTAATATTCGTTTTCAAGTAATGGCACGGGATTTGACTAAGTTGGTGAGAAAGATGAGTGGTTACAATTAAGTTAGTGCTGGATTTGGTAGGTAGCTCTACTTTCTTTCCATTTATTGGGAGTCAATTGTCTTTCACCTCTTGAAATTTGTCTATCCTTTTTTAGTTTCATTTCTCTATTAGTGTAGTGTTTGTGTTTTTTATTGGATTTTTTTTAAAATTGTTTTCTTAAAAAAAATTAGATTTTTTTATTGTTTTAATATGTTAATGTTATAAATAAAAATAATATAAAAATATTATTTTAATTAAAAAATTACTCTTACAAAATATCATAAATCACACTAGAATAATCATTCTCACCTAACCTTTTAAACAAGAGAGGAGGGGATGGTGGTTATGAGGTGCCCTACATGACCATCTTCAAGCATAAATGCATGACAAGTTTTTTTTTTTTTGGTTAATATTATAGTTTATTTTAGAAGCATGGTGTGTTAATCTTGATGTTTTTTTTTTTAAAAAAAATTACAAGATATGAATTGAAAAATATTACTCCAAAATAGTTTATTTAGGTATTTATTATTTTATCCATTGTTGTTTTTTAAGGGAAGTATATCATTTTTGTTTAATCCATTTTATCATAACAATAAAATATTTTACTCATGAGCTTGAACAATTCTCTTTCAATAAAATGATTTCAACAAAAGAAATTAGGTAGACCCCCCAAAAAAAACATAAAATAAAATAAAATAAAATTCCATTCACATCTTGTGAGAAATTTAAAGAAGATAAGAACCCATCTCATGTAGTGTATAGAGTTCAAAATTCATTAAGCCTTCCTTTCCCTCCCTACCAAGAAAAAAAAATCATAATACCAACCTTACCAAACCCTTACCAGCATTTACTTCAGTTTTTATCCATTTTTATCAGGCTATTTAATTTTGCTATGACATTACAAATGGACCTTGATGGTGGGGTATTGCCATATCAGGAAAAGCTGCGAATTTTAGGGGTGAAGAAGGTAAAAAAAAACAAAATATAGAAGCTGTGGAGTACCTACCATAGCAAATAAAACTATTTAGAGCATGTTTTGTATTGTTGTAATGTCTTTTTTTTTAAGTATTTTTTTATTTAAAAATATATTAAAATAATATTTTTTTTATTTTTAAAATTTATTTTTGATATCAGCACATCAAAATGATATAAAAATACTAAAAAAATTAATTTAAAATGAAGAAAAAATAAAAAAATTTCAAATATTTTTAAAAGTACTTTTGAAATGTAAAAACAAACAAATTTTTATTAACAAAAAAGACATAGACAATAAAAATAAATATGATATATGTTCTTTATCTTTCATGTTTTAAAAGTATAAAAATCTAAAAAAATAAAAATTGCAAATCTTTTTAAAAGTATTTTTAAAATGTAAAAAAAAAACAGATTTTTATTAACAAAAAAGACATAAACAATAAAGATAAATATGATATATGTTCTTTATCTTTCATATTTTAAAAGTATAAAAATATAATGTTACGAAAACAAATTTATTTTTATATATTTATTTCTATCTCTCCAACCAAATAAATTTTTATTTTTATTTATATTTATATTATTTCTATCTCTTTTATCTCAAAATTATAATGAAACACTACCTTGAAAGAATTATTTGCTTTACACTTCCAACTCACTATCAATCTTATCCTCTGATTCTCTTCCTTTTTAACTTTTCTATAAAATGTTCATCCTCTTTCCTTTTATTTATAATTTTGTTTTATTATTTTATGCAAAAGGGTTCTAGAAGAAGAGCACGAGACGAGAGACACAAACTTGCTCCACTGACTCTGGTCAATTTCCAGGACCCAGAAGATACAACAGGTAACTAACTTCCCCTACCTTCCACGATTGAGATGATTTACGGTGCCCATGTAATAATTTATTTGTTCTTGTCAACCACAAGTCCACCAACCACTAACACAATTGTTCCCCAATCCACTATTTATCTTTAGCTATCAGCAGCAGTAAAAAAAAAAGAGAGTATAATTTTTAAAGTAATGGGGATGTATAATATTTCTTAGGTGACAAATATAAAATAGAAACGTGTTTGATTGGAGTAATAAAAATAGAAATATAAATAAATTTATTTTTGAGATAATTTTAAAGTTAATTTTTATATTTTTAAAATAAAAAATACATGGAGACATGTACACGGATGAAAACATTAATAAAATCCATCTTTAAAATAATTTTAAAATAAATTTTTATATTTTAAAAACAAGAAACAAACGAAAGCATGTCACATTTGTTTTTTCTGTTTTGAAATAATAATCAAACATTACCTTACTTATAA
The DNA here is from genome assembly GCA_007827005.2 of Populus simonii. Classification (NCBI taxonomy): domain Eukaryota; kingdom Viridiplantae; phylum Streptophyta; class Magnoliopsida; order Malpighiales; family Salicaceae; genus Populus; species Populus simonii. The sequence continues at coordinate 245,173 of CM017482.2, forward strand.
CAACTATTTTGTTAAACCTTCCACTAAACCAAAACAAAAATAAAATAAAGTACTTTATTTCAATAAAACAAGGTTGGAAATTAAGTATTTTTTCAACTACAAGTATGAAACGGGGAGGTACAATATCTCTTAAGTTATGTTTGGTTAATATACGAGGATAAAAAAGATAAATATACAAGAGACATAAATATTTTTGATAAAAAAATATACAAAATAATTTTTTTAAAAGATAATTTTTGAATGAATTTTATACTTTTCAAACAAGAATAGCAAAAAAACATGTATTTTCTATCTTTATTTTTTTTTTCTCGAAACGGCAATTAAATACTACCTAATTATATAGCAATGATTCCATTAAACCTTAACTAAACCCAAACGAAAAAAAAAAAAAGTAATTTGGAACTGTTTTTTTTTTTTTTTTTACCACTTTGATTTCTAAAGACATGGAAACTTGTTGCTATTATTAATTAAGAGAAACATGGGGTAGTTGCCTATGAACATGTAATTCAACAAGTATTTATATATATCTCCCACATCCTTTAAAAGATTTTGGATCATGAGTCTTTCTTTTGTAACCTAAACACGAGAGAGTAGTTGCAATTATTTATCAAACTTCACTATCAACGTAATTTTCACAATCCAACCAACCTGCCTAGCAATATATACACCATTCTTTATTTGTTTTCCAGAAACTCTTCAGGTAGCATGTCACTTAGCCGACCATGTTGATTTTACGGGGCTGGGACCAGGGCTAGGGCTAGGGCTAGGGCTAGGTGGGTATACAGACCTTCCTACCCTGACTAAAGTTCTTGCTTCTAGAAAGAATTTAACGAGGGACTAAATAAATTAAAAGCCATGGCCAAAGACATGGGAAGAAATGAAAGAATCTCAGGGGTTGGTGACCCACCTCAATACCCTCCGCCCCCTCCTCCATAGCTTGCTTGCCCTGTGCCACCCTCTTCTGATATAAGAGAGCAGGTGGGCCTTTCTTTTCTGTGCTCCTCTCATGCTAATGCCATTCTCTCATTTTCTTAATTTTCTTTTGTGTTCTTATCTTATCTATGATTCTTTTGACTTCACAAAAAAAACATCAATGTCCTGATTAACTATGTTTTTGCTATTAACATAGGACAGCATTTCAGATTAGGCGTACCAAGAAAAGAGAAAGGTCATGTTTTGGCATATATATCTACTAATTATTTGTTTATTCGTTAGTGCTAGACATAATGAGACTAATATGTTTTGTTTTTTTTTTTGGGGAGCCATGCACCCTGGATTCCTCACCTCTAATATTATGCACTTACCTTTAGATTAGCCTAGCTGGAATATTTATTCTGTAATTCATGCCCCATCCTTTTGCTTCAAAATTCAAAATCTTATTGCTAGCATGCAAGTAAAAGCTCTTTATAAAGAGATTTGTGGAGATAAGTTTCCCATAATGTTTTTTCATGGAATATAAATAAAGACTTTAATTAACCGGGTTTGCATATATTTGAGGTTCTGGACAGTTATATGAATATTTTCTTCAAATGTATTATGTAGATAATTTAAAAGATATTTTAATGAATCGATGAAATATGTCTAAATTCAAAGGAAGGTATGGATGTGTCAAACTATAATAAGGACTTTAATTGACATATTCAGGCCTAGATGCTGCTATATTGGTTAATTTTTGTTATTTTTTTTAGATATTTTGGATTTATTATTTATTTTCATAATTGTATTAATTTCCTTATGTGTTAGAATTCTAATTTTGTTTCCTAGTCTAGGTTGGTTTTTCTAACTTGAAAAAGACATTGTGCACCTTTTTAGAAGTCATATATACTTAGTCAGATTGATATTTAAGAAATAAAATAAAATTTTAGGATTTTTAGTATTTTCACTCTAATTCCATTATTTATTTATTTTGTCATTCTGTGTTGGATGCTGCTATCTTGTTGTATTTTGACCTACATCAAACCGTTTATATTGTAGAAGTGTCAAAGTTTTTAATAATATTTTTTTTGTAATTAGTTTATATGGATGTTCTATCTCTTATTTGGTTTGAAAAATGTCTATGAACAGTATCTCTGATCGGATTAGAAAATTAAATTAGTTTTAATATAAGAAAATTGATTGGAAAATTTCATTTATATATAATAAAAAAATGAATTTGATTGGAGAATTATTTGGATAGAAATAAAAATACAATCAAATTTTTGTTACAGTTTGCTTTTACATATATGCACATGCTAAGCCCAATGCAATCAACACCATGCGTTCAAGCCATGTGAGGGAACGTCAGATATGGACCTCATTTTCAGAAAGCTCGAAAAGGTGAAAAAGATCAAATTTAACCTTCATCGGAATTCTATGCCTACCTGTGGGGGTCCATATTGCTTATCTTGGTGGGTGGGTGGGTGTGGTACTAAATAGGTCATCCATGTTGTGGGTTTACTAATTTTTTTTTAATAAAAAAATATTAAATTGATATATATATATATATATATATATATATATATATATATATATATATATATATATATATATATATATATATATGTCAATGATTATAATTTTAATTTTAGATGATTATAATTTTAATTTTAGAAAAATTAAAATTATAATCATTGACATGAGATAAAAAAAATATTAAAAAGCAATGAAAAGAAAAGGCATGAGTCAAATCTAATAAAAAAATAAGCTAAAGTGAACCTTTTAAACCCGAGCTAAACTCTTCAACCGGTAATCTATTAAATTCTTGACTCATTCTTAACTTAGGAACTCAACACCTAAATTTTTTTTCAAAGGATAAAATCAATTAATTTAATTTAATTTACAAATAAGATTCCTTTAGAAAAGCTAAATTCAACAAAAAATTAAAAAAAAAAAAGCAAAGTAACCCGTATTATTTTCAAAATAACTAAATAATCTCATAAAAAGCAAATTTAAAAATCCAACAAAATGTTAGAGGGTGAAAACAAAATGTTTTGATAAAGAAAAAACTATTAAGGAAACTCCTGTTAATTTTATAAACTTAGGTTAATATTTTCAACTTGTAAACTGATAAATTTTAAATCTGAATTCAACTAAAAAATTAAATATTTAATTAATTAAATATTAAAAAATAAGATAATACTAATAAAAGAATCAATCCAAAAAAAAAACTTGTAAAATAAAATAATACAATCATAATAAAATACAACTAAGAAACTAAACATTCAATCATTATTTAATTGGTTTTTTTTTTAATTGAATCAATACAGATAAACTCTCCCGACACCCGTGACTCCTGAATTTTTCTGAGATTGGGTTTTAGAACTATAATTTAGTCTATTATATGAGGAGGCCTTGTATTAATAGATCATAATGCCCTTATTAATATAGGATTGACCTAACATATGAACTCCGATTGAATCGAATATTATGTGGATGGGGTTTTACAACAGCCTACTAGATGGGGTAGCCTAGCATTAAGCACAGGTCTATTTAAGCTGTAGGTAGGTTGGTTCCTAAGCTAATTAAGCAGATGCTAACACTAAAAATATTCCATTTTTAACGGAAGCTAACTTTCAAAGACAGACCAAATATTCCGAAATGTACTCATATCCAAATATATTCTTAAATCTTGAGTTCAAAATTCAAATTTTACTTCCAACTTGTGCAATTGAGCATGTTGATTGGGAGTGATTATTGTCAGTTTGGTTTAATTTTTTTTTAAGAAATAACTAAACCAGTTTTTTTTTTAATTGAAACCAGTTCAAACCGACAGGTTTCAGTTCGGTTATTTTAGAATAAAAACCGGTTTAAACTGACCAGTTTTGATTTGATTCGGTTTGGTTTGACTCTGTTTTTTTCGGTTTAGCTTGGTTTTTTCGGTTTAGGTTCAGTTCGGTTTTTTTAGTTTCAGACTTATAAAACCGAAACAGAACTAAATCGATTAGTTTTTTAAAATTCTAATCAGTTTTTTTTCATGGTTTGATTTTTTTTGGTTATTTTTTTCTGATTTTATCGGTTTAATCGATTTTTAGTTTTTTTGTTCACTCTTAATATAGATAGTGAAATAAAAATTTAAATTTCACCAAAATGTTTAAATACAAAGTTAATAAAAATAACTCGACTCACAATCTAATCTAAGATCTAGATCATAAATTGAGTAAGTTAATATAAATTGATTCAGAATAATATTCTAAAATGATGATATTTTATTTCTTTAAAAAATAATAAATCAAGTTTTGACCAGTTGAATCGGTCAAAGATTAATAAATCAATTTTCATTTGATTTAAATTAAAGTCTAATTCGAGCCAAATCCTGGATTATCAAGTTAGTAGATTGGCCGGCTAAGCTAGATGAGGTTTAATAAGAAGGCTTAAATACTTGCATGTTCTTCTATCTTGTTGTGTTTGGACTCTTTGCCAGCACTCACATTTTCTCATCAAGAATCCATTGGGAACATCAGAAATTAGGTGACAAGAATGCTTCCTCGAACAAGAAGGGAGAGTTTATTATTACATAACGAAACCAACATTGACATTAACCCCAGCATCATCGATCAGCAGCAGGTTCTAAAGCTAGCAAGTTGCCTAGCTGAAGAGCAAAGCTAACACAAGTGATGCTGGCATTCTTATGGATACTCAGCTAATTGAACAAGCAAAACAAAAACACTTATTTGAAAAAGGCCCAAACAGAGGATATTAAGATAGTGTTTTTTTCATGTCAAAATGCATGCTTGGCAACCTTTACACATGACTAGGAAGACTGGCCATATGTAGTAATGGTCACTGCATTTTCTTTGCTTAACTTAACAAAGCTTGGTGCAAAAACAGCGGCGACGGAACCCTTTGCATCTTCCACCAGAGAAACCTTCATTCCTGCACACCCAAGCACAGTTATGGTCCCTTGCACATGGGCCTTTAAAATAATGGCTCTGTGACTGGCAAACCCTTGCCTCAGTAGGCACCACCACCTCTTCTGCTTGCAAAACCACACAACCAAAATCAAATATAATTACCAACAGAAGTACTTGATAAAGAAAGTGTTAAAAGAGTTAATGGAGGTGCATGCTCTAATTAAATGGACTTACGAGAAGCCAAGACAATGAGGAGCAAGAAGAAAAGCCCAAAGGATCTCTTGATCTCCATGTCTTTAGTTTGCTTAAAACGTTAGCTAGCTAGCTCGGTCGTTCACTGTAAAATGAACTCTACTCATTTATATGCTGCCTAGAATATGGATGCCACATGAGGGACTGTAATTTCCATGCTGTAAGGGCAGACAAATACATTGAAAGTGTTAAAAGTAAGAACATGCTCACATGCACAAAGCAGACACCCTCATGCTCGTCTACCTCATGTCCACTCATGAGTTTGTTTTGTTCTGGCGTGCAGGATCACTGCTTGGTTATACTACATGGGAAAAATCACAGAGTTCGATCTCTTTCACTATATATTTACTTTTCTTTAATTTCTTGTATTCAAACTAGATTCTGATGAATTCATCAACACAGAAGAAGAGTATATTTCTAGCTTTTATCCTCCTTTCCTTCCCTGTTCTTTAATTTCTTGTATTCAAAATTCCTCAATTCTTTCATCCCATTCTTCTATCCTTGTAATGTTTTGTCCCATAACTTTATCAGCACATGTTCAAATGAGTCAGGGCGAAACGAAGTTCAAATTTATGGTTTTCTTAGGACAAGGTCACAACACTATCACTGTCAACCAAGCCATAAAAGAAGAAAGGATTATAAATGCCTTGTTGGTATGATCAAAGAACAAAAGGAAATACAATACAACAGGCTTCGAGTATTAATAGGCCCTCCTCTGGTTATATTGCTTACGGAACATGGGATTTATGAAGATCTATAGGGAAAGTAATATGGTAGCAGATCATTTGGCTAAGGCTATAATATTGATAGGCTCTTCGATTATATTGCTTGGTTGTAATTTTATAACAGATCGACCTCTTGTACAATTAATTAATGGCTGTTTTAATTTAATTATTATATGCATTTTTAAAAGAAATCCCACCCTCAAGCTTATGATTTTCTTTTTAATCCATATAGTTAATTGGGGCAAAACAATTAACAACATTTTGTGTAAACTAGGAATCAATCTCTTAATGTCAGATTGTATCATATATATATTTTTTAATCTTCGTTCCAAGCTGGTCTTGTTTCAATTAGTATATAGTTGATTATTATTATTATTTTCATTAGTTTAGTGTTTGTAATGTTCAAGGAACACGGTCAGTTGTTGATATGATACGATTATTAATTTATGAAAAAATCACTAAAATACTAAGATCATGATTTAATTTCGTCAATTTATTTAAGTACCATGTGAGACATTTACTCTTTTAACTTAAGCCACGCAGGTTAAGTGGATTGACTTGAAATTAATTGACTCGGTATTAATTGACTAACCGGTCTCTAGCCAGAGACTGGTGTCAGAAGAATCAAATCAACTGAAATTGACTAATGTTCTAATTAAAATCTAGTTCGATTTAAAAAAATAAAAAATCCAAACAACCCCGAGGCTTCAGCCAGGGTTTAATAGACTTCCGACGTTTTATGTGGAAACAAAATAACACACACAAATCAGAAAGGTTCAAGAGGATAGAGTTCGTCATTCATATTCCAATATTTCTAAAAGCAGGGAAACCAACAGCTAGCATGATCAGCTGAATCTTCAATAAAAGGAAGGGATTTTATTTATTTATTTAAGCAAAGTACCCAGCAACGCCACACATATGAATAGCAAGTAAGGGACTGGCCATGACATGGTTGCTGCATTTTTCTTTTGCGCGAGTTGCATTATTTCACTAACAAGGCTTGGCGCAAAAACAGCGGCGGCGGAACCCTTTGCATTCACCACCGGGAAAACCTTCAGTCTTGCACACACTAGCACAGTTGTGGCCTCTTACACATGGTCCTTTAAAACTATGGCTCTGTGACAAACAAACCCTAGCCTCAGCAGGTACCATCATTTCCTCTGCAAAATGGCACACATAAATTTTGAAAAAATCAACCAATCAGTCTCCTTTAAAACACATACAGAAAGCACAGTTGATTTAAAGGCTGGGAAAGAACAAATGGGTGCATGTTAAATATGTACAATGACTTACGGGAAGCCAGGGCAATGAGCAGCAACAAGAAAAGACCATAGCATTTCTTCTCCATCTCTCTGTCTAACAAGAACCTGTCTAACACTAGCTCTTTCTCTGCAAATACTACTAGTATCTAGCACTTCTTCAACTTGAAATTGATTGGGTTCCCTCAAGAGTATTTATACTACTCAACAAGATGCATGTCACGTGATAAATGGTAAAAATCCAGGGATTTTTACATACCGTTTGCCGTTGCCATAATTTCTACTTTATATCTAATAAAAAAAAACATCCGGTAAACTAAATAGTTTTTTATTTTTATATTGAACCACGTATAAAATTGTCTTTAATTTATTCTATATGTGAAAATCTATCTTTTTTAACTAAAAATAAAACTAAAATATTTTTAAAAAAATAAATTGTAATAGCAAAAACGATTACAATGCACATTTGTGGCCGAACAATCACTTCGCAGTGATTAAAAAATATTTTCACGCGCACACAGAAAACCCTACCGACAACTTTATCTACTTCGAGATTTCTCACCGACAACTTTATCCACAGCAAGATTTCTCACCGATAGCGTTATCTACATCAAGACTCGAGTTTGTTTTCTTCTGCCATTCAGCAGTAATACTTCGTCGTGGCAATACCAGAACCAGATGTCTCTTCTTGAAAGCAAGAAAAAAAGAAGGGATATGGAGTCATTCACTTAGGCACTTTTACCTTATAATTAATTTACTCATTCAATTACAGAGAATAAATTTGAATTTCTAACCGGCTATCATGTTAAGAACGCAGATGAACCAGATTTATAAGAATAATTTTATATTATTCTTGAAACTAAAATAATTTACTTTGGGGATGAGGGAATGAATACGTTGAAATAAAAAATTATTCAAACATATTAAAAAAATTAATATGTTATGTATTATGTGCTAAATTGTTAGTTTTTTTTTTTGTTTAACATGGGTATCCGGGCCAGCTTATGCGCACCTCGACTAATCCCACGGGCTCTGAAGTTAACGACCATGTAAGCCTTCAATGGCCATCATATGAGCAACCACAGAGCTCGAACCTGAAACTACAGAGAGAGCAAACCTTTTTATTCTAAACTTTTACTACCGCGTCACCACCTAAATAATTAAATTGTTAGTTTTTCTAGTATAAGGAATGTGATGTATAGAAAACAATTAAGATATATATTACTAAAATGTAAGTTCTTCTATTATAAGGACAATGATGTATAAAAATAATTCCGACTTGTTTTGAAACCAACATAGATTTTTTTGAACTTTGAGGGATTCGCAATTTGTCTGCATCGCTTTCTCCTGATTTTACTCACATCCACTCAGGGCCTCTTGATATTGATATTAATCAAAAAGTCACTTATTTAATTTCTAGCATAGGTTAAAGATGCAATATAATTCAATAATGCATATCATATCAACTGATCGGGGAGTGGGCGTATTGGCCAGGGGTGCAAAAAATATATCTTAAACTCGAGCACACTCATGCAAAAAAAAAAAAAAAAACCATACATGTCATGAAAAGGGAGTGAAATCTTCACTTATTTCTTAGTTTAATTATGAAAATATTGTTGTAGAAGGGGTAGAAAGAATGTTAGGAGAAGCCAAGACAAAACTACTGAGGTTTTCTCGGATACCGTTTGCTTGCTCAGGAAAATAATTTACTTTTAACAATTCGTTTTTTATAGAAAATGAATTTATAAAAAGTTAATTATTTCTTTAATATTTAATATATAATTTAAAAATATTTTTTAATACTATGTCATATGAAAAATAAGCTAAAATAATTTATTAATATTTTTTTAAAATAATTATTAAAAAAATAGAGATAAAATATAATATATAAAAAGGTTGGAGAATAAAATTGAAAACAATATCAATTTTATTAATTAACTCAAATAAAATAAATAGTAATTAAAAAATAAAAATCAAATTTAATAAATAAAAATATTGAAAGATAATAGAATTTAAAAAATAATTTATAAATTTATAAATAAAATAAATAACAGAATTAAATCTGATTAATAAATAAAAATAATTGAAAAAGAAAAAGATGATGTCCAGTACAATAAAGATTTTGGCGCGAAGGTTTAGGTGCGTGCACATACTTCTTTCGATACTCTTTTTCTTATCTTTATTGGTGAATCTAACTTTTTCAATGCAGATGGTATAAATGTTCATTTCAAATGATAAGCAGTAGAGCAATCTATGAGGTGATAGTAATATTCTGTTTATTTTAATGTTTTAAAAATATTTTTAAAAAAATTAATTTTTTTTATTTTAAATTAATATTTTTAAATCATTTTGATATGTTGATATCAAAAATAATTTTTTAAAAATAAAAAAAATATTATTTTAATACTTTTCAAAATAAAAAATACTTTAAAAAATAACTACAATCACACTTTCAAACAATATCTTATAAAACATAATATTTTTGAAATAATTTTTGAAATTATTTTATTTATTTTGATTATTAGGTTAGAACTGGTCTACTCATGATAGATTAACCTGGTCCAAGTTATTAAAAAAGTTACAAAAATAAAAAATCATCTTTTCTAATTATATAAAAAGACATAACTCATATGTGTTGGTTTATAATTTATAATTAATATATTTTTTATATTTTTAAATTGTTGTAATCATGTTTCATTGGTCCATACTTTATAAAGATAGATACTTTAATGCGGGAGTCTATCTCCATTTCCACTTTCCACGTTAGATCAAGTAAACGACAAATAAAAATCTTTTAATCCGAACTTTAATCATGTAAGTTCTTTGTTTAACCTTATTTCTTGTTTTCCTCACAATTTCTCTTTTCCACTTGGTGGCTTGAGGGGTCTACCTGAGACGGAACCTGGTTATCTAGACAGTATTTGCACTTTGAAGATATTTTTCAATTTTTTATAATTTTTGAAAAGTATATTCTATTTAAAAATATTTTTTATTTATTAACTTTTCTAGACATAAACAAAAAATTATTTAAAAAATAATTTCTAAAAACTACTTTCCATGCAATAAACGAGGACTTAGTCTCCATTGCTGATCTCTGCAGCTCGATCTCCAATCAAAACCACCGACTAGTAATAAAAACAGTTAACACCTTCAAACTTTCAGGTTATATATATATATACACACTATAATATTTTCCCCCACTTCTCAACGGATCATTAATAAAATTTTTAAAATATAAAAAAATATAAAGAATATATAAAATATATTAAGTGTTTTATGTCTAATGATAATATCAGATCCAATATTATTAGATCTAATGATCAAACCATACCCAAAATAACTTTGGAATTGATGGGAAGACGAACCTGATAATAATGGACCTAATAGTCAATAAGTTCAAAAGTTGTTGGGTCTAGATAACTGAACTCAATGCTATTAAATCCTACTGAAGGTTAGACTCAACGTTATTGGATCCTAGTGGCAGCATAAGAGAAAAGAATTGTAATCCAACTGAATTTTAAATGAAAAAAATTATCATTATCCAACTTTTATATAATATAAAAAAAGTCTCACCAATTTATTTATTTTTATCAAATGAAAAAAATTAAATAAAAGCAAAGAAAAAATCTAAAAAGATAAAACAATGAAATTGAAAGTATTTGGCGGCTCGGCCAGACCCAATAGTGTTGGGCCTAGTTGTCAAGTCAGATCCAATAACTTTTTCCACACAAAATAGAAAAGACAACACTCCCAATAATAGTACTTTTCAATTAAAAAACAACAAAAATAATGCTCGAATAATGCTATAGTATTGTTCATAGTAAAAACATTTTATATTTATAATGTAATGAATCTTTCTCCACATTTTTTATTATTATTATTATTATTTAGGTTAATTTGTGTATATCTTGATTAATTTTGTATGTTTTAAAATTAATAATCATGTAAATTTTTAATCGGTATAAGAGAACTTAAAGTCATAATTATTGATGAAAAAATTCAAAACGTGACTAGTTTATCTAACCAAGTGACTAGTTTATCTAACCAAGTGTTTTTATTTTAAATTATAGTATAATGTAGATGCAGAGAACGTGCTCTCTAAGAATGGTGGGCTACTGGCTAAGAGAGTGCACTGTCGGCAAGAAGCAAAAGTGATACTGAGGATCATTCACGTGAAATGACAAGAGCAAGCTTGTCTAAATACGCTTTCTGCCACGATAGTTGTGCACACCAGCTGTTAGATAGCTAGATGGAATTGGGTTTCTGTGTTTGGCACATTGGAAGAATGTTCTTATTGTACGTGGTGAATTCTTGGCATGAGGCAAGATTTGGTGGCGTAGATTTCTGTTGCCAGGAGCCCTAGCTGTTGGAGAGCTGTAAATTAGCCACTTAAGTAGATTGTAATTGATAAGAAACTACATGATCCGGTTTAGGAGAAGGAAAAAAGTAAAAATTGTCTCCTACTATGCATATACCGCTTGATCATTTTTATTTATAATTCATTTGTAGCGAAATATATTAATATTATAGAATTAATGATCATCAACCCGGAGTCCTTTGATCTGATCATTTTATTAAAAGTAAAAGGATTCGTTAATGTTATGGCCAAGTTTTTCATTTTGTCAAGTGGGTTAGAGATAATGCTTGAAAAATACCCTTTATTAATGGGGTTAAAGAGGATATTTCAATGTGGAAGTCCAAATCTTATATAAGTTAAGGGTAACGAGATTTGAACTTGTAATTACATGGTTAATAAAGTTTTGATAGTATATTAAAAACATCAATTTAAATTAATAATTTAAATATTAAATGAAAATTTAAAAATAATTTATATTATTTTCGTTCATAATTTTTTATTATTAATATGGTGTCTAAGTCAACTTACGTGCACCTCGACTAATTCAATGAACCCTGAAATTAATGATTATATAAATTTCCAATAACTCTAAAATAACTTAAACTCATAATTATTAAAAAACAAATTTAAAATTTAATCAGTTGAGTTATTCTCAGAATTTTTTTTTTTTATGATAATTCTAGCCTGATGTAATGTTAAAGTAAGTGCAAAATAGATGGGAGGGGGTACGAAGAAGTATGCATCAAAAGATTTGCAACCATTCTTGGTGGTTGTCTTTTGCCTTGATGGTGAAAGGCAACAAGCAGCCTGTTTTAAAGAACAGTGGCACGATCTAACATATACTATGATAGGTAGTTGGAACTATCCGGGTGCTGAGTACATCGAATGGATCTTTTCTTGAAGAGCATTTTTTTTTTTGTCAAGTATATTCTTCTCTTTGCCGAGAATTTTTTAAAGACTTTTCCATCTTCTTCATTGAATGTGATCTTAATATGTGAGTTAGGAGATAAGTTTCCTTATAAATTAGGGTTTTGTTGTTAAAGCTGTATTTACATTTTCTTGTTTAAAATCTAGCTAGGTCACGAAGGATGGTTTAATTTTGATCAATCTACACTTATTTTTAAGAAATAACATTGAAATAAAGTTATTTTTTTAAAAAATAAAGTCAATCTACACTTGTCTCCATTCTTTTTTGATCCCCACATCAAATCAAAAAAAAAAAAAATGAAGGACCCATCACCAATTTTTAATTTAATGGTTTGATGTAATACTGAGTCGATAACACTGTTAGGATCCAAGATAGATAAAATATCTTTTCAAAATAGGAAAATATGACCATGCAATTTTAAAATTTCATTCTGAATTATGAGTAGTAAAAATAGGATGGTTACTTGTTTCCATAAGGAATGACCTGATCAGCTTAGCCTCCATATCCATTTAAAAAATGACCTGATGAGCTTAGCCTTTATATCCATTTAAAAAGCATAGACATATTTTTTTTTTTAGTTTAACGTGGGTGTCCAGGCCAGCTTGCACACACCTCGACTAATCCTACCGGCCCTGAAGTTAACGACCATGTAAACCTCAGGTGGCTATCATATAAGCAACTACAGAGCTCGAACCTGAAACCATAGAGAAAGCAAACCTCTTAGAGGGTGTTTGGGTGTGAGGTGTGGTTGTATTTTTTCAAAAAGCTACCACACCTTTTACTAAAAAGCATATATTTTTTGCTTCTATGAAGTGTGGTGTGTGCTTTAAAAGGGTGGTACCTTTTAAAAAAAGCTACCACACCTCCCACCCAAACACTCCCTTAATCCCAAACTCTTATTACTGGACCACCACTTAGATGATTGCATAGATATATTCTTAGACATTAAAGAACACAATCTAAAACCTCCCTCTTTTCTAGTTTTCACCGCAATACACCACTGCACCTAACAAATTTTCTTTTGTTTCGCTACCCTGCTGGTCAGGATATTGAAGATATAATAGATAGGCAACGAACTCAAGATACTTTAAATTAGGTAAATACGCATTGCCATACTAACATATGACCTCTCTACATGATCAATTTTCTTTTGAAATTCTTAATATTAGACTTTCATGTAGACAACCTTTAAGATCAGATTTCAAAAGCATATCTAGATAAGAACAAGGCAAGAAATCAAATATGAAAAAGACTGAAGATATTATCCTAGCAGAAGTACCTTTCCCAACGTTTATGTCAATTAAAGAGCTTTTGTAAAAGTTAATGTGAAAATATGAACAAATGGTGAACCACAACAAAATCTTTTTAACTGTTTTGGCCATTGAAGGCATGAAAATCAGAGTATCGTTTGAATATTGCATGACTAAAGCAAAAGCTATATCTGAAAAGGATACATTTGAAAAGATTAGTCATAGCTGCTCCATGAAACAAAACAAATAACAGCTATGCTACAATAAGAAAAAGGAACGGCGAAGAGGGTCTTCATGGCGAATGGCCCATCAAGCTTTCTTTTCCTTTTTCTTTTTTAATATTATTGTGGGTTCTGGATATTTGTTGGATATAAGATGATAATGCTAAAATATGAATGTTCAGAGAAATTATATGATAAAGCTTTCTTTTCCTTTATTTGATTATTAAATAAATGGAATTTTCATGCAAAAAAGGGATAAAATGTATACAGAGTAAATTATAAATTAGTTTTTTTTTGTTTTGTAAAAATGAATTGAATAGTTCATTTAATTTTAAAACTGATTAATTAACTAATCCCTTTACTAGTGTTGTTCATGCTTAATTTAGTTTTTTATTTCAAGAAATATTTTCTTTCTTTGTCAATCTTTCCATTCTATCTATTTTTTCTTCTTTTTTTATATTTATTAAAACAAAATAAGCAAAATAAATTAAAAAGGAACAATATGAAATAAACATAACAGGATCATGCTATAAATAATTTTAAGAACATGGCGACTAATTAATTTATTTTAAAAAAATTATACGGACTCATTTATTATTCACTCTTATATAGCTTATCACTAGTCCTGTCAGTCATGTTAAGTTATAGGTAGGGGTATAAATTATTTTTTAATATAAAAGATTAAGGAGTTAGCATTGTAAATGTGTTTTTTGATATCATAATTATTTTTAATTGAGAAATATATTTCTATTTCCCAAGATCGGTATTTTTGATGGGGCCAGAATATAGTTATCTTAGTACCTTTTCTCTTCTCAATATTTTCATAGATTTTCTCTCGCATCTCCCAAAATGAAAATGAGATTTGTTTTTTTATTAAATTTGATTTTGATTTTTTTAATTACAATCTAAGATTCTATTTTATAAATTCAATCTTTAATTTATCATAGAATATTCTTTGACACTTCATATATGCAAGAGCTTGCAAAGTGAAAAGGAACCTAAACACATAAAACCATCCTAATATAACTTGAAAGGATAAAATTACAAAGAAATACAATTTAGTGACTGAAATAAAAAATTAAAAGTATTAGAAATAAATAGTGCAATCAATAGTAAATTGATTCTTGATCAACTGTGAATTGCTCCGTGTATTTCCGCCAATATTTTTAGTTTATAATATAATTATAATTAGAATTTAATTATAATATAATATAATATAATATAGTTATAGTTATAGTTATAGTTATAGTTATAGTTATGATATGATTACGAATAAAAACGGAGCAGTAGTCTTGCCTAGCGCTTAAAATTTTACATTTATAACCTGAACTGTGGCTGGACTTTGGGGCCTTCCTGGCGCCATTAATATGGTCTGTCTTGGGGCTACTTTTCCTATCGCCTTGGGCCTTTCGTGGCCTGCCTTGCTTCACTTGATAAAAAAAAAGTCTTCCTTCTTAACATTTTAATCTCTTCTTTTATTCCAAACCAGAAATTTCATCAAAAATCTATTGCTCCTTGCACACGACAAAATGCATCACTTCCTCTCCCAAGTATACATGAGATTTATCTATGTTAGTTGCTTCAAATGGTTCGGGTTTGAACCTTTTTTTTTTTTTTTGAGAAAAGTTTTGAATTCGAGTCTTGTGAATGAAACATATAATTTTATTTTTTAGTGGACCAACCCGACTTGATCAGATTAATCAGGGTTCAGTAGTTCCAGACAGATACAGGAGTTTAGACATATATATATATATATATATATATATATATATATATATATATATATATATATATAAAAGTGAGATTGAGATGCAACTTATTTTTCATCTCTTCAACTGGCTCTACCAATTAAGCATCACTTTAAATGCTTAAACATGCTCTAGCTAGAGTCTAGATCGGCAGATTCAGACTGCTGGCATGGCTACTATACTACCCACACTTTCGAAAACAATGTTATATGGCTCCGTCAACACATTGCTACCAATGGATAACTAAGGGTAGAAAAAGCAGGAGGAAAAGAACCAAGCAAGCACATGGGGTCTGTTGCCATTGCCAGGAACTGCAATTTGCACTTTGGATTTGGACCCCCGTGATCAGGCAAAATAATGACTCCTGAAAATATGCATCTTGATTGCCTTTGTTCCTTCATTTTTTGCCCTTTCTAGGGCCGACTACATCATCAATACATGCTTTTGCCTTTAGCTTTCACTTTACCAGGTCAGAGAATGATCCTTTGTCACCTCGTTTTTTACTCACTTAGCAGCAAAAAAAACTGAAGTTGTTTTTTTTCAAGAATGTTAATTTGGTTCTGCATGAATTTCTTCTCTCTCGTGTTAGCCACTTTAGATCAATGATAGCGTGAAAAAACAAGCAGGAGGAGTTCTGTTATGGAGAAAACTAAAATAAAATGAAATGAAATTTTATATGTACTCAAAGTATGTAGGTTTAAGTAAAGTTTTTAAACCTGGTCTGATCAATAAATCAACTCGGGATTTTATCTGCTTAAAATCTAATCTAAATTAGATTTATAAAGAAATTATAAGAGTTAATTCAGTTAATATCAAGCAACTTAGTGAACCAAACCGCAACCGGTTTGTTTTTTTAAAAAGAATTTCAAACAAAGTTATTCTAACTTCCCTCTTTTTTTTTTAATCCTTAAAATAACATAGTTTCAGGGCTTGCTTATTTGTTAAGTGATATGAGATCTAAACTAAATCATGAACCTAACTAAATAACTTTACTTGAAAATGTTAATGGTAATGATGAACATCAACCTCCACCTTCTGGGAAGATAGAACATATCCCAATCTTATTCACGACTAATGGAAAAGGAGCAGATTAACAAATGGAAAATTGATGCAAAAAGCATTTAGGTAAGGCTAACATAACTCAAAACGAGTGCCGAAAAGCAAAGAAAGATCATTACATGGGTCCATTGCCTTAATTAGTTGTCTCCAAGTATCGTATTATCTTAATCCCAGAGAAGAGAAGTGTAATTATCCTATTTCATTCAAACTCGATAAAAGTAAACATGGCATTGGAAATAGAAATCTTAAAGATTATTTTTTTTCTTGTTTGATAATGATCATAACTAGGAAGGCACTGTGAGATCAAGACAAATACTTGAATTCGGAAGCTACAGTCAACTGATAATTCTATAGCATCATGCTTCTTTGGTTTTTGTATCATAGACCGATTTTGTCTCAAAAGTATTATTTTTTTAATCAATTGTGTCCCTCAAATTTCAAATTTCTCTATTAAACCTTTCATTCCATCCAAATTGTAAATTTTCTTAAGAAATGATAGTGTTTTCTGATAAAAGATTACAATTGAGAAATCAAAATTGTAGACAAAATCTATGCAAACACTTGTTTAGGAGCAAACTTGATATAACATAATAGTTGAGGGGTGTATTAGAAATTTTAAAACTCGGATCAACCAACCCGGAATCTACACTGATTTGAGTTAAAAAAATAAGAAAAAAATTTAACTCGATATAATCTGAACTTGGGTAAAACCATGTTAAAATTTGGTGAAAAACTCAATGTTTTTTTCTAATTTTTTTTATTTAATAATTTTTTTTTGAGTTAATTATCGAAACTTCAAATCAATCTAAAATAACTATACCAACAAGAATAATTCGTAGAAAGAGAAGAATAAGTTAAGAAAAAAATATTGTCTTCGTTAATATCAATAAAAACATAGTATGTCCAAAAGATAAATATTTAATTACATGGAAGGAGAAAAAGAAAGCCATAAAGAATTTACGAAGAAAATTCTTGGCATGATTCTTTTGACACTATTATTGGAGCTTCTTCCTATCCCACACAATCTCTCTTGATCCATTCCCAAATCCAAAACAAATTTCATCATAGCAAAAATATAATTAAACATAAGAATAGCAGCTTCAAGATTTCCATGTCTTCTCCTCCATAATAATCAAGAGCCTCAAATTAAACACCTTCAAGATGTGACATGATCATGTGGTAATATCGGCAGCAGCAAGAATGTAAGCAAAATCTTCTGTTGTTTCGCTATAGTGCGTTAATTAATCAGAGCAAGGTTGGTTTTCAAGCGATAGAGGAGCTTCTTCTTCTTCTTGGAAGTGGTATTGTCAATGGTGAGCACACTTTACCAGGTTCACCAACTTTAAAACTGTTTGCTAACTATGGTTCTTCAGTTGTAGCAACCTTTCTAGCCTTTTGGATGATCACTGTGTAGCTATCCTCAGCACTTGGTACGAATTCGGCGCCATAGCTCACATCCCATCCCACAACTCTCATTTCCAAGTCAGAAGGCATGTCTGCAGATCAATTAGATTAACGTTAATCAAGGGAAAAAAGTAAAACAATGTCATAAGACTATATAAATTTAACCTTGATTGTATCACTGCATAGTTCAGAGTTCCCAAGGAAAGATTCCCTTGTCAAGGAAACACCATTCTAGGTGCTCCTAGTTAGACGAAGTCACATGTTTCTTTCCAAAGAAAAAAGAAACTGCCTTTGTTTTAAACATAGTAGTTAAATCCAAACAGGGATCGATAAAATCCAGAGTTATATATTAGCGGATTGACTGGTTTAACTTAGATTAATCTAAAAAAGTTATTTTAAAAAAAAATTACATCAACTTAGATTTTTTTCCCCTTTACCTTTTATAAAACCTCAAACATGTTTGGGTCACAGGTCAATCGGTTCGATCCAATTCACGGTCCAGGTTTAATAAGCAAGATTTGTAAGTACTCCTTAGCAGTCAAAAGAGAAAGGGTACCTCAGTAACTGGGAATTCTACAGTGTGCTTTGCCGATGCCTTCACTGTAATCTCAGTAACAGCATCAGCTGTGCAAAATTCACCATCTTTGCTTAGTCCTCCATACTTCACTGGTATTTGCTCAGCAGTTATGTACCTGATTGATGGTAGAAAGAAATTTTAACTCACAGCCCATAGTACAAAAACGCATGTCAGAAAGCTAGACATTTTCTATAGCAAATTGAAATCTTTTGGGACAAACCTAGTGAGGTTTCTGCAGATTTGGAAGGACCAGCAAGACAAACTTGCTTCTGGTTCTCTGAGTTAAAAATGGACTTATCTTCTATTGACTGTGAGGTACCACCAGGGCACATTGATGAAGATCTGCAGAGCAAACACCAAAGAATCAAACAATTTTAAGTTGTTTGTTTTCAAACAAAGAGGGAAAGGAATCAAGAAATGAAACAAACAAATATACCTGTTTGGCCACAAATTCTGGATAGTTGTCTTGAAGCAATTGAAGTGCCTGTCTAGTAGCTTGTCTAAGCTCTCTCTTAGCTGGTCCAGGAGAATTTTCAAGTCATTAACCTGAACAATGGTAGAGACTCCACCAGGACTGAAATCCAATTTCCTAATACTCCTTTCCAGGAATTGAATTCTCCACCTCAAGAATCTCTGCCTCTTCTCTTCATCAGAAAATGAATTCTTGTAAAGCTCTTGTTTTGGAACTCCCCGTAGACATTGTAACAAACTGGGTGTCCCTCTTTGTCAGACCATGCATAAATACACCTTCCCCAAATCATCACAGCCCAAATCTTGTTCAAGCAATTCATCAATGCCGAGCTCCTTTCTCCAGCGAATTGTGTTCTTGAGCATGGTGAAGGCATCTTTCACCTTGAAATCCCTGGCTCTAAGAAATTTCAATAGAATCACATCACTTCTGTCATCAGCAAGAAGCGTTATGCCCCAGATTGATACTTCTTCGGTGTCACTTCCACCACAGTCTCAGACTTAACTTCTTTGGCTCCCTCATCCAATGCTGAGGCAGCCTTTGTCTCTCCCTCAGGCTCTTTTGTAGCCTGAGCTGAAGTCTCCTCTTGTGAAGCCACTGAAGAGGAGACAGCTACAATGGTCTCTTCAATGGCTTCTACAGTCTTGGCACCATCATCATCCACAGTACTAACTGCAGCAGTATCACTAGCAACAGCAGGAACGGGAGCCACCTTTTCTTGATCATTAAGAACCTCACTTTCCACCACTTCTTTCTTCTCTTCTTTCTCTGCTACAACTTGAGGCTCCACGTTTTCCTTCTCCTCTATTACTGTCGGTGTTTCCTCTTCTTGGGCTGGTTTTTTCTCCTTCTCCGAGGCCACCACACATCTTTTTCTTCTCTTCTTTAGCTGGTGCTGGGTTGTTGTTAAAGCAACTAAATTCATGCTTGTTAAGTGCTTCCTGAACAAGTTTTTAAATTCTTGAAGTGCTTTCTTCTCAGACTCAAGAAGATCAGCAACTTTAGTACTTTCTTCCTTAAAAGAAACCAACTGAGGCATCTTCTCATCATCACCTCCACTAGCTTTCAAATCCTCAGTCTCCACAACAGCCTCCTCAACCTGCTTTGGCTTCATTGGCACCTCCTCAGTCTCAGGCACGGGCAATGGTAGCTCTTTCCCCACCACTGGCATTGTTGGTGGCATTGGTGTTGTTTTCTCAGCTTGTGGAACATCAGTTACCACCACCACTTGTTCTTGACTCACGTTTTGTGCCACCTCTGCCATTCTTGAAGACAAAACAAGAAATGCTAGAGATGGAAAAGGAGAGGGAGAGGGCTATGGTTGTTGAATTCTTGCAATGCAAGTGTTTTGAGGGTATGGTGAGGGTTTAAGGGAGGGGTAGGGGGGGAGTTATAAAGAGTGGAGTCGTGGGGGTGTGGTTGGGCTAGAGGGCCAAGCTGTCAAGCTGAAAACAAAGCCAGCATGAAGTCTATGATTCTCTCTGTGTGTGGGGAACCATAACTATCCATTTGCTGTTAATTTTCTTGAATGTTGGACACAATCTTTGCCCTATTTTGTAACGGTTCTTTATAGGGCAAACAACATTTTTGTCCCTATAATTGACAATGCTTCATCTATATCCATAGTTCAAGATTTATAGATTTGTTTTCGTAAAAGCTTTGATTTGATTTTATTTTTTTTTTATCATTTTTACTATATGTTTGAAAACCTAATAAATTCTAAAAAACTCTCCCATAAAATCGGATAAAGAACAAAAATTCATCTAGATTTCGGTCCAATTTCATAGATTCAAATATTTTCACTCATTCTATGATGAATTTGTGTATCTATAGCATAATTTGAGCAAAAATTCTAAGAGCCATTGTCAATATAAAATGTGATAGGATCCCTCTAAATTGATGTGAACAGTACCTCGGATATCTGATTAGCCTAATTTTATTAGCTGCTTCGTGTTTAGGGATGAAATTAAAAACTCTTAAAAAGTATAAGGAGAACATTTGAAGCTTTGAAACAGTACTAATAGCAATGGAACATTGATAAATCTAGAGGGGCAAAAGTGTAGTTTACCCTTCCCAGTGCTAGAAATCATCGCCGGATGTGCAGGCATTTTCTTCTTTTTAGGCGTTGTGGTGTGTCTGTGTGTATCTTTGGGGTGTTAATGGGCCCTACAACAGCCTGCAAAGAAAGAAGAAATGATGATGAAAATGAGACCGTTTGATGTGTTGGACACACCGAACATCCTCGTGTCATCCAGTTGGATAATCTCAGCCGTTGAAAAAGAGGTGGGACCAAGGTGCTTGGTATTCCTCGTTGCCTGAGGCCAGCCCAAGGCAACTGTGGTGCCAACCCTCCAAGAACTTGGTGTTTTTGAAAATAATTAATTGTGGCAATCAATGATCATACATGGATTTAATGAATGCTAATTATGTGAAACGGTCGAAGTCATTGATATATTGTAACCATTCTAAATAAGGTTTTGTTCTCATTTTTAAAATAAGAGGATATAAACAATTCATGGCTAGATAATTAGCTATTTTCTTTTTAAATAGTGTAATCATTTAATTTTATTTTTTTATATAAAATAACATAATTGAAGAAATATTCGAGAAATAGTACCTTTTTTTTTTTTGTTGGTTGCATTACTTAGAGTCACACAACTAATAAAAATCTATTAGGTTTTTATGTTATACAGAAACATGACTTTATATCCAATTAAATTGGTTGAGAATTGTAATTTATTTGGTTACACTACTTTAGCAGCATAACTAAATAAAAATTTGAAAAAAAAAAAAATTATGCTACTCCTAATAGATCATGATAAAGAATATCAAATGTTTTGTATCAAGAGTAAGAGTAGCACAATCTTTGAAATTTTCTTAGATAAGATTTTTGGCACAAATGAGTCCTAAATTAAGCTAAAAATCTAAAATTAAATAGGAAAGAATAAAAACCGACATAAACAACAACTTCTAAGTTTAATTTGAAAGTCTTCCCAATCTTGATTAGTTACAAAAGTTAACTTAGACTATGTTTGGGAAAGCAATCCAACCCGCGCTTCTAAAAAAATTGAATTTTTTTAGTGTGTTTAGATTGTTTCGATGCCCTGATATCAACAGTAATTTTTAAAAAATAAATTATTATTTTGATGCATTTTTAAATAAAAAACATTTTAAATCGCAACCACTACTATAATTTTAAACAAGTTCTTAGTATAGAACCAACTTGGAGAATGTATTAAAATTTTTTAAATTTGATTCAATAATCATAGAAAACTATGCTGTTTTAGATAACCAAATAATTTATCACAACAATACCTTTTTTTAGACTAAGACTTGTCATTTAATTCAAAAATATATAGGCTAGGTTTTCCAAACAATCCAGCAACATTAGATTTGTATCCCATTGATTAGTACTTCTTGCATGAAAATCTCAAGGGAGTGGTTGCGCTCCTCCAAGCAGCGCAACCACTGAATTATACTATTCTTAGTAGCATGTCTTGGTTGCGCTATTGAGAGTAGCACTGCTACTAAAAGTGAGTATTTTTTTGCATTTCTTTTTTTGCTGATTAAGCTATTTAAAGAAAGAAAACAAAAACAAAAAACTAAGCAATAGCCGGATAAATCTATGATCATTTTTGTAATGAAGAATCCAAATACTTTTTTTTCTCTGGGAATGGAAAATTATGCCCTAATTCTTTTGCAACACAGAGTAGCTGTAATATAATGGTATATTATTCGATTGTAGTTCTAGCCATCGTTTTTATTTGTGTTTCCAGGCTTGCTAGCTCAATTAATGTTGTGCCAATTCTAATATATATATATATATATATATATATATATATATATATTATTTTTAATATCATAAACTTTGACCATCAATGCTAATACGTTTATATGCAATGAAAGTTAATTACATGAATTAGAAAAGTTATTTGGTACAAGTGATTTAACATTAGGGTTTCGTTCACATTTCTTAATTAATTAAAGAGTATATAAACTATTTATTCAATATTTTGGCTATTTTCTTATCTTAGGAGGGCTTAAACGACCGTAGTTCATACATGTTATTTTCATACTTTTATTTTTCATTCTGTTTTTTACTCTTCAATTATAATAAAAAAAATATTCTCGGATTAACTTTCATGTATTAAAATTAAATATTTTTAATATTTTTTTTTTATCATAACTCCCATGATCAGAGATGAACCCTAGATCACATCATAACAATGGAGAGAACACTAACCAACTAATACTCCAACAATAGTTTTTTGTCTTTTATGTTTTCGGTTGCTGTTGGCTTCGGTTGTATAATAAATATTAAAAAATAAATAAATATATTACAGGTTTATCATTAACACGTATCATATATATTTTTTATCTAATAAAACTAGAATCATCATATTAGCATATACGTACCTAAATCTTAGATTCATCCCATACGCAGCCAAATTCCTTTCCCTAAAAACTTGTATTTATTTCAATTTAATTTTTTATATTATAAGCATCTAAAAATGAGTGGCAAAGAGCTAAATTAGAGAGAAGAACACGAAATCCTGAAGTTTCTAATTGATTATATATTTATATATGAATTGAAAAATATAATCGATAGAATTCAATTTAAGAATATCTTCTCTTTAATTTTATACTTTTTAATTAATGTAGTTGTTTGAGTTAACTTATATATACCTTAATTGTTTATAGTTTAATAATTAGCCTACTTTCGTTCATCTATTTCAACATAAGGCATGCTATAAGTATAAAGAAAGTTCAGTGGAGCTGATTTGGAAAATGATCGATAATATATGAAAATCATATGACAAGCAAAAGGAGAAAAAAATGATTAAAAATGTAAAGTGTAATTTCATTTATTTTCTTCCCCGAGTCAAGACTTGTCTTGGGATTTACTGGTTGCTGAGATGGGTCCAGTCGAGACCACTTTGTTGGGTCTTGAAGTGATTCGTTTGTGCCAAGCATATGGTCAATAGTTCGGCTCAACATTTCACACCAGATATGTTATTGGGTTAGGTCAATTAGTCTAAACTTGTTTGAGTCTCGAACCCATATGAATTGGGCAAAGAAAACCTCTTTACCCAATTTTAATTTATAATTCTTTTAATGGATGTACGCTAGAAGTTGTCTCAAGTTTGACATGATGAGCTGCTAGGCCTTAAAATTGAAACCTCGGACCCAAATTTAATGGTCGTGTTAAATTACAAAAGATAAAGAAAGTAGAAACGTGGTTTTTTTTTGAAATAAAAATTTATTTTAAAATTATTATATAATAATTATTATTTTATATATAAGTCTTTATTCTAATATGCACGGCGTTAAAAATATTATTTTATAGCTTCAAATATGGTACACCATGTTTATCAAACCTACTTTTAGCTCCAAACAATGCTTTTTAAAAAATATAAAAACATAATTTCAAATGATTGGTCCTACATTCTATTTTATTTTTCATTTACTATATATCTTGAAATTAAATTAAATAAATTAATTTATTTCTTTGAATTACTAATCAATACAAGAAAATTATGTTTTTAGATAGTCTAAAAAATAAAATTTAATTTCGGCGTGTTTGGTATTGGCGTTCCAAATTTTTTTAAAAAAAAATGATTTTTTTTTATTCTGAATTAATATGTTTTGATGTTTTCAAATCATTTTGATATGCTCATCTCAAATTTTTTTTTTAAAATAACAATATTATTGATATATTTTTTTAGTGAAAAACACTTTAAAAAACAATTCTAACTATACTTTCAAACACGCTATTACACAAGTTATTCAAAAACACCATTAATAAACAAAAACAAAAAAGAAACAAAAAAACAAAAAACATTAATTTTGCAGAAAATGAGCCGACGTGAAGCAGAAGGCGACTGTCATATTCCGTTATGGCATAGGAAGTCTTGTCCATATCTGGTGATTTTGAAGTCTTCAGAAGCAAGTGTAAAGACTAGTCAGTCTATATCCCAAGGAGAAAAAAACCATGGCATCCATGATCGATCTCCTCTCTGAGAAGAGAAGATGGAAGAGATTCATGCACTTTTTTCTTCCGCTGAAAAACACCCAAAATTAATGAAGTGACAAAGACGGAACAGATGGCCATGGACACATGAACATCTACTTCACACATGCTTATTTAACAAATGATTAATTAATTTTCTTGACTTTTCAAATTCAAATAATTAAAAGAATTTACCAGACCAATTTAGTTATTTAATTTTATGTTTTGATAACGTCTCTTGTTAATAATTATATAATCTAAAGGATAAGCTTGATGGTTAAATATAATTACTTATTTTTTCGAATTCTAAT
Organism: Populus simonii; assembly: GCA_007827005.2. NCBI lineage: Eukaryota > Viridiplantae > Streptophyta > Magnoliopsida > Malpighiales > Salicaceae > Populus > Populus simonii. The sequence goes on from CM017482.2 coordinate 270,572, forward strand.
GAACTCCCATTAATTATACACGAAGCACAACTTTATTCAAGAGATATTTATATACAAAGAAATAGGAAGACAAAGTGTGAAAGAAGCTTGAAAGTCAAGAGGGGGGGTCGATCCAAGTGAAGTGATGATCCCTCTGCATGCAAAAAGTCAAGATTGCCGTGTTGTGCTTCCTAGCACACCGGCGTTTTTAGAGATCCAAAACCCTAAAAATGAAGAATAAACAAATAGAAAGTGTAAAAACTGATGAAGAATGAAGAGGCAGTGATTGGATTCAAGCTGTTCGTCATGGATTCCCATGCTCTTTCCTCCTTTTCCCCAGCAATTTTTAATAACTTAACACCCCCTCCATGTGCACTCACTGCCCTTCCCTCTTCACCTTTCACTCTCTAAATTATAGTATTCGAAATATATGCCAAGTTAAATCTTTTTAAATTATTTAGTTTTTGCATGAATAGTTTAGTTTAATGTCAAAGAGTAGGTCCATTACAAGAAAATTAATTATAACCAATGAAATATTTTATCAGTGTTTAGACTATATTTCTATCAGCATATATATAAATAATTGATACAAACATGTTTTTAACAAGTGTTTTTTTTTAAATTTTAAATTGGTTGGTAATTCAGTTAGTAAAATTATTATTTACTAATGAAAACATTAATAGAATATTCATGTTAAAAAAAAAGTTGGGGATAAAAAACTATGATTCTTTTTTATTTCTTGAATTTAAATTTTAAAATTAATATCTAAGAGAATTTATTAATGTCTTCTTAATACACTAGACAAAGATACATCCTTAAGATTACTAGAAAAAATAATTTATTTTTAATTATCGTGCAAGTTAGTTTAGAATATCTCTTATCCTTAAAAAAAAAGAAGTTTATTTCAACTAGATTGAGAAAATAAACTTAATATATATATATATATATATATATATATATATATATATATATATATATATATATAAAGATTAATTATTCCGAAGATGCACTTGGTCATCAAATTAATAGAAAAATGGCCTTGCACGACATTTTTCTGCCAAAGATTGGAAGTTCTTGGATAAGTTTTGAAAAACAAGAAATCATGAATGCATGAATTTTGAAAATAATTAATTTAAGACTAGATTGAAAAAAATTCATAAGAAGAATTCCCATTTTTTACTTAGAAAAAAAAAAAGATATCCTAATCTTAGAGAAAGGAAAAAAAAAAAATTGTATTCGAGGGCCAGACCATTGACCATTCCCACGAGATTAAACTAGGAGAAAGATACGAAGAACTGACACAGATGTTATCACAAACGGTTGAGATTAAAAAGAAAGAAGAAAGAAAGAAAGAAAGAATTTCTCATATTTTATAATATATTTGTACAAATATTTCTTTATATTTTATATACAGATTTTTAAAGAAAAACACACCTGCATGAGCGAGACCAAGAAATGAGCAGGCTATAAAGGGAAGAGAGTCTGCATGTAATAATCTACACGTGCATATTGCAGGGAGCAGCATAACGTTTGTTGAGCAAAAGCAAGAAGGCATATTGCATAGTGAGTGACAAAGAAGATGGAGAAATATGAGTTGGTGAAGGATTTAGGAGCTGGGAATTTTGGGGTAGCAAGGCTTTTGAGGCACAAAGAGACCAAAGAACTTGTTGCCATGAAATACATTGAAAGAGGTCATAAGGTAATCTGTTTTCTTCTCTTGTAACTCCTTTGACTTTTTTCTGTTTGGTTCCTGAGAAAATTACCTTTTTCTAGAGAAAGTCTTGTGTTTTTTCTTATGGAGCATCCTTAAAAAGTTTGATAATGATATATCTAAGTTGTTGGTTCTTTGTTTGTCTTGTGAAATACCAAGAAGGAAGATTGAGAATTTTTTGGGTTTTCAGATAGATGAGAACGTGGCAAGGGAGATTATAAATCACAGATCATTAAGGCACCCCAATATAATTCGGTTCAAGGAGGCAAGTATATGAAATGGGTTTTAATTTTTACAATTAAAAAAAGTAATCCTGTTTGATTATTAATTAAGGAAGGGAACTCAATCCTTTTGCAGGTGGTTTTGACCCCAACACACTTGGCAATTGTGATGGAGTATGCAGCTGGTGGAGAACTCTTTGAAAGAATCTGCAATGCTGGTAGATTTAGTGAAGATGAGGTTAAATCTCTCTCACTCTCTCTGATTCCTTTTGTTTTAATTCATTAATTGCATTTACTTGGTAGTATTCCAGTGTGATTTTTGTCATTTGTTTGAATTTTTCAGGCTAGATATTTCTTTCAGCAGCTGATCTCTGGGGTTAATTACTGTCACAACATGGTATAAGCAAATCTCGGAGCTTTTTGTAATTATGATAAATCTCACCTTTTCTGCCTAATCACAAGAAACTGGTACAATTGTTGAATGTGTTTATGGGAGTTTTTTTGGTTCTTTAACAGCAAATCTGCCATAGAGATCTGAAACTGGAAAACACACTGTTAGATGGAAGTCCGGCACCTCGCTTGAAAATCTGTGATTTCGGTTACTCTAAGGTTTGGAACTCACTTAATCACACTTGATTTGTTAGTTTGGTTATAAGCTACAGAGTGTTTTCTTAATGTTCTTAACATTTTTGGTTCCGTATTGGTTTAGTCCTCTTTGCTGCATTCAAGGCCGAAATCAACGGTAGGAACTCCGGCTTACATAGCACCGGAAGTTCTCTCTCGGAGAGAGTATGATGGCAAGGTAAGTTTGTTTTGTCGTCCAATCTTTTCTTGTTGTCAAATTGAATATCTAGTCACCATAGAAAATAAGCTCCAAAAGGAATTGGTCTTGTTCTAGCTTCAACAAAACCCACTTTCTAATCCACATCTGCACTTTTGTTGTACATCACTAGTGAAGCCAGCACTATCTTGAATGATCTAATCCTCTTTCCAATATCCAACCATATGAAAAGGGTTAGGTGCTAGCTGGGACAAGTATGAATCCATTTCTTTTATGAGCAAGATTGTGAACTTTTGTCTGTGTGTTAGGGCATTTTTCATTTTCAAGCATTAAGCACATGGTTTCTTAATTTGAGTTAGGAGATGTGATGCATTTTGGTTTATTTCCTGGTGGACATTTTTTTTATTTCCCAGAATACATTATGAAAGGATAAGCTTGAATGCACATGCAATGCCAATAAAAGATTATATCATATCCTATTGATTGTTCTATATGGCCTTGTTTATCTTTTTAGCGAACAATTGGCTTTATAGACACTTCAGGTCCATGTGTGATGCGGTTTCTAAAATGGGTTTTGGCAGATCTTGAAGAGGTTGCTTTGTGTTTGGATTTGTGCAAGTGTTGACCAATATGGCACTATTAGTATGATTAATACTAGCTGATGAACTGCTGATTGATTTGTCACTTCAGCTTGCGTTACTAACTTTTGTCATCAGATTGAATTCAGAAACCATGATCTGTACAATAATAAAGCTCAAATTGAAGACAAAAAATATATGAAAAGATGATATCAGAGAACATTAGGCTTTGAATGGCATGCCCCAGTTGCTGTATCATTTCAAGTTTCGGCAAATTGTTTTATCTGAAAGATCTTGAATAACAGAAATGATTTGATATTCAGTTACAGTTACTTGGTTAATATTCTTGAGTAGTTGTGTTCATGTATGTGACCAACAAGGTGTAGGAGGCTGAAGTGCTGGGGGCTTTGCTAGTGAACTTGGTTTTTGATGTAGAAAGGCCAATCCCCCAAATTTGATCATGCATATTGTAGACTGTGTTGAAGATCTGATTCCACAGATGACCTAGAAAATGGTTAAATAATTAGACTATGAATAAATTCTAGCAAATGATGAACAGTGACTAACTCTTCCATGCTTTGGAGGTGAAAAACACAAGATGCTGCGCTTGCTTTTCTTTCAGAATTCTGTCAAGATAACATTGATTCCATTCACTGGCTCTTCTTTTCTGCACTGCATTCTTCAATCTCTGGTTCCTGGGGCCATCTCCAATTTGTTAACGCACAAGTGGGATTTACCTTCAAGTAGTAACTTGTTCTATTTCAATATTCTGTTCCTTTTCTGGTTCAGCTGGCAGATGTTTGGTCATGTGGAGTTACTCTTTATGTGATGCTGGTAGGGGCGTACCCATTTGAAGACCAAGATGACCCTAGAAATTTTAGGAAAACAATTCAGGTGAACATCTCTATTATATCCGGTTCTGAAAGAATTCATGAGTTATCACTAATCTTTTTTGCCTTCTTGTGATGTTTTTGCAGAGAATAATGGCTGTGCAATACAAAATCCCTGACTATGTTCATGTATCTCAAGCTTGCAGAAACCTGCTATCTCGCATATTCGTTGCAAACTCTTCCAGGGTATAATTCTCTAAATGGCATGATTTTGCAGTACTAAGTTTCTGTAAATCGGTGTCTGAAAATTGAATAGTTTTGTTACAGAGAATTTCACTCTCAGAAATCAAAAGCCACCCATGGTTCTTAAAGAACTTGCCAAAGGAACTGACGGAGCCAGCACAAGCCATCTATTACCAGAGAGATAATCCAAGCTTTTCTCTTCAAAGTGTGGATGAGATAATGAAAATTGTGGCTGAGGCAAGACAACAGCCTCCATCATCCAAGCCTGTCAAAGGTTTCGGTTGGGAAGTTGAAGAAGATGAAGAGGAAGACATCGATGCAGAGGTAGAAGAGGAAGATGACGAAGATGAATATGACAAGAGGGTCAAGGAGGTTCATGCAAGTGGAGAGTATCAAATCAGTTGAGCCGTATGGCCTTTGTTTAATTATTACATAAACTCACTAGTCATATAAACCTTAGTAGTTTTCTATTCATGTGTATCATAATAGGTAGTAACTGTTGCATAAGCCTTTGAATTTGTGAACCTGAAACTTTGGATGTTCCAACTTTCATCATTGTTCATGTAATGCATCATTGATTTCCCCCTACGGATTTCAACTTTAAGAAATGATGGATGGATTGTAAGGTAGAAAATATCTGTCATCTGAAAATGCAATTTGGGAATAATTTATGGGAGTTCAAACCTTCATGGAAGCAAACTATGCCAGGCTCGACCACCCAGCCAAAACCCAGGGTGGTCGGAACCTGGTGTAAGCATTTACTTTAAAGACATTAAGGGGCAATTTAAGCAGCAGGGGTTATGTAGCAATGTATAATTGAGTTCAAGGACATGAAGGGGATCTAAGAGAAGCATGAAGCAAGCATGGCTTGCCTAGTCGCTGCTATATTCTCAGTTGACTGCAGGAAGGGGCTTAGACTCGATGCGGACGATGTGATGACAGAAAGTTAACATGTGGATAAATCAAAGAACATTCTGTAATTAGATGAAAAATAATATAACTCTGTAATACAATTTTTTTTTTTTTTCTTTTGACCCATTGAAGGATTGCACTGCCAGTACCTATGCTATTAACCCAAATCCCACCAATTATGAACTTCGACAACAATGCCAGAGTGTTCGATTCAGCATATATACGAGTTAAAGTCGTATTATGCATAAGAAATCATAAGAAATTATGCGTCTTGACTTAGGTAACAAAATTTACACCAGGCATAAGAAAGGTCTTGTGTAGTGGTGTTCAATGGAACGATGGAAAAATACCCCATTGGTGCAAAAACCCCTGCCCGGTGGTGACTTCAAGAACCAATAGAACAAGAACTGCCAGCATAGCTGCTCGCCCGTTCCAGGTTTCTGCACTTCTTGTCCAACCCCATTCCCATACCGTCACAGGCGATGGTAGCTCTCTTCGCTTCGAATCATAAACTGCCAGCAGCTCCTCTACACTGCCAAGCGGAACTAAAGACTGCAGAAAATCCCAAACCAATTATCAGAGAAAAAATCAGTGGTAAAATATGCAACTCATCAGCACAGAAACAAAGAGATAACAACCATCCTAACATGCTTTACTCTAGATAACGGTGGAGAAAGTTGGTTTCCAATTCAATGAGAAAAGAAGTGAAATATGAGTGTTCAAAATAATCCTGTAGTCATAAAAGTGATTAATGCCATTCTGCTTAATTTAATGGGGATGCCAAAGGAGCAAAAATTTGAAATTCAGAAATAGCCCAACCAGTCATAACTCAGCTAATTTGGAGATGCAAATGCAAATAAGATGGACATAAATTAAAGAGGCAAGGACTGGGAAGGGGAAATAGCTTTTGTGAAAGCAGACACTGTTGGGCCCTTCAGGGTTCATGTTTAACTTGGGGTAGGCAACTGTAGTTATTATGATGGAAGGTCTTTAAAGTTCATTTCATCTATATAAACACAAATGTGTTACACACATACATGCTCAGAGGGATGGAACGAGTGAGACAGGAACGTACACATGGACTAACAATCTTGTAGACGAAAAGTTTCATTGGCATTGAGAAGTTACATGCTGGCATCCACTAACAGAAAACTTCAAGCATCTTATTTGACTTCTAAATTGTTGAAAAGATTAATAAGGGTACCTGTCGAGCTTCTAGATTTGAGACTGCCATAGCTCCTACATATGGAAGACTCTCAATCACTGCATCAGCCAAATCTGAAATGAAGGTTTGCTCACATCCTAGTGCAGGAACACGTCCCCATTTTTCTATACCAGACTTGAGAGCCAACTCTTTGTACTCAACATCAATTTCTTCCAAGGTCTCGATATGCTCACTAACAAAGCTGTGAATCAGAGAATGAAGTTTTGAGAACTTCAATGCATAAATTAAAACATCAAGCGATCAGTGAACCAACAACTTCTAGTAAAAAATACAGTAAGTTCAATTTCTTAACTTGGTTATAGAAAAATTGATTACCTAATTGGAACAGCCAAAAGACGTTTTACCCCTTTCTTCCCAAGCTCAATGATTGTCTCGTCAGTATATGGTTTCAACCATTCCACAGGTCCAACTCTGCTCTGTTAGAATATCCAGACCATCAATGACTCGCAGTGAAATTTGAATGCAAAAGGAAGAGCATGTAACATGGAAAAACAAAAGGAAAAAAAGAAACCTCAGGCCTTAGTGTTGACATGCTTGCGACAGAATTCATCAAATCATAGAAGATATTTACTCAAAAAAACAAAAACAAAGCAAAAAACTTTTCTAGCAGTATTAGTACAGTCTATTACAAGTAAATTCAATTTTAAATAAGATTAGTCTATTACAAGTAAATTCAATTTTAATAAGATTAGACTGTCATCTCATTTAGACTGGAAATAGAAATCATGAAAGAAACTCACTGTTTCATGATGATGGATGGTAGTGGTAGGGTTATGTGATAAGTTTGAGTTGTTTTTGGATGGTTATGGTGATGTCAGTGTAATTCCTTCTGGTCATGACTTGAAACGTCTTAGAAGAGGGGAGGGGGTTATTTTTGTGTGTGAACATAACTCCCGTGAACTAGTCAAGTTGTCTAATCCTTGTGGTGATTATATCAGGACTGAATGCTTTGCTGTAACATATATTCCTTCTGCCAGCGAGTACAAGTTACTTCACTCAATCCATATTCGCTATGAAGAAGATGATTTGGTTTTGCATACTTGGTAATGTATATATGATATTAGGAATGTCAGCAATTCTGTTTGGGATTCCTGAAGGTGGGTCCTTGTGAGGTTTCCTCAATCATATCTAAGATTAATGGATGTTGTAGAAAATGTTGATGGAGCAGATTGGTGGATGAAACCTGAAACTATGGCCAGGGAAGGAGAAAGAAAAAGGATGATCTCACTAGATATGGAGAGAAGATTTCTTGATAATTATTGAACCCTTAGAATGTTCATATTTTTCTGGTAATTATGTTTCTTAGTTGCAGGGTTGTGCTACTTCCATTATGGATTTTTGGATATTGACAGTCCCCAATAATTCTGTAGGCAAAGGGATACAGCTTCAATCTTCCACTCTGGAATGCATCACCTCATCATGTTGGCGAAAGAGAGATGATGTTGTTTGAAAGGACATTCAAGTCTTCAGTATTAAGCTATTACAATATGCAAACAAAATCCTCACAGAGATATTCATGTAGAATACAAAAAGGGTCCCTTATAGATACTGTGGCAGCTTAATTCCACTTGGGAGGTCACATATGTGAATATCTCCACCGATATCTCTACATATTATTACCATTCTCTTAGTGTTAATGCATTATTTTGACATCAACTTTTTGTTTCTAGTATCTATCCTCTCCACTCAGAAATAAAAATCAGATGCTACCATAAGATGATGTCTCTACCACTTAGTTTTGTGTTTTTCTATGTGCTGTTCAATAGCATAGTCAATCAACTTCACAGTCAAAACACTTGGCCAGAACTGTGACCGAGTTAAGGATTTCATTTGACAACTCCTTCCTCTTTCTTATTTCCAACTGTCTCTGCCATCTCTTTATTTAAAAGCCAGTATGCTATATGCTCTCCACCACCGAACCTTGGGTATAAGTTTCAAAATAGAAACAGCTAAGTTTCTGAGCCATTTTTTAGACTCCAATAAATATCAGCAATATGCACTTGCTTTCAGAAAGTCAGCTAGTCCCACAATCAGAACTATTTTATTGTTCCTGCCAAATATTCAGTTTTCTCAACCAAGGATGTTTCTCTTGTGAATTGACAATCTTTGGCAGCTATCACAAGCAAAGTAAAGAAAATTGTAAGCAGCTCTTTAATCCATTTTTTTTTCAAAAAATAAAAAAAATTCTTTGATTCATTTTCGAATGAGGTTTTCAAAAGGAACATACTATTGTTTCAAAGTGGAGTCCACACTTTAACTTTTCTCCAATACAGCCAAGGTTTTTAAGCCATGCATGTTATGCAAGTGAACTAGTCACATACTGTTATCGATAATTTGTGAATCAAAATACACCAAGAACAACTCAGATGACATCAAGAATACCTGATATGCAAGAGTGTATGCATTTATGATCTTTCTCTTTTCTAATTCCTCCATTATCAAATCCACGCATTCCTCCATTTCTGCCTTGTATGGATCACCAGCTTCTTCCACATATGCAAGTGGCACACCGTGTGCACTAAAAAAGATCACAGCCTATATTGCACATGCTCAGATTGAGGTTAAATTTTTTATGCAAAGGTACAATTAAAAGTATTTAAAGCAACAACAAGGGATTAAAATGTTTTGATATAGACAAATACAAGAGCGGCACGAACACACACAAACACATCCACATGTACTTGGTTAGCTCCCAGCTATACTTTAGTACTTTTCCACATTTTTAATTTACAAACAACAAGAAAAGAAGCAAGTCAATATGGAAACTCAAATTAGCTGTGAGAGATCAATAAAAGAACCATGAAATTAAATTTGACAAACATGATCCTTCAAAAGCGTTCAACAAGGTATTACCTGCTCAGGACGGTCAAATTTTTCTAATTCCTTTTCAATCAAATTTGCCATAGCTTTGATGTATCCTTCACGCTGGTACCAAGAAGGTATCACTGTATGCTGCATGTTTACAAGATATTCATCTTCCCTGGTTGACCATTAGAAAGCATCAAAATTAGATTACATTTTTGGAGCATCACAAATGGATAGAGCATGTGCTTTTTAATCACCGGAATATACTCTCCAAAAGTCTAAGGCTTGAACCACTAGTTGATATTGAAAACTGTGGGTAAAGGGGAAGGACAACGAGCTTTGTGATTCCATCTCTTTTTATCTACAAAGAAATAAAAAGATGTAATTCGAACCACAACATCTTCATTCAAATCCCATATATCAGATAATGAAGCTTACAGGAGGCATGCTTATCTTTTACTTTAGGAATGACTGGAGAAAGTATTTCAAATCCATAGAGGAGTATTAAGATATTAGAAGCTTTCACATAATGGTAGGGTGTATTAAGATTTCACTGAACGTTACCAGAAAAGAACTTAGTAACTGAACTGAAGCTCAAAGGAGTACCTGTTCGATGGCTTCTTCAGTGAACGGGTGCCAGTAGCGCATACCAACATATACCTTTGCTGGGACTTGCTTTTCCCACAGGGATTTCCTCAATTCTTCAGCCTGAATGAAGACAATAGACAAGAAAGGACATTTAAAACAAGAAAACAGTTGCCTGGGAAAACAAGGAAAACAATTTCCAAGCAAAATGCTCTTAAGGTGTGTATGTGCCTGGCAGCATAGGAATGACTTCCCATCAGCTACCTTGTTCTGATTCTATTCAATTATTTTAATGCTCGAGATATTGAGAAAACAAATATAAACTACTAAGAAAACACAAGCTTATTTGAAAAGGAAAAACAAGATCATGCCTGTGCATCAGTAATCTGCCGCAAAGGAGAGCCACCACCAATTGAAGCATAGCCTTCTTTGCTCTTTGGTGCCCTCGCAACAGATATGAATTGGGCCAAGGGCTTTTGAAGAAATCGAAACAACCTTGGCAGTCTTATAATGTCCTGTTATATTAGAAAGTAAGATGAATAGAATTAAATTTGGTAGAGAATCATTAATGAAAATGATCAACGTAACAAAATTTCATGATTATCTCAACTGATTGGTACTAGTACAAGATGCACTCTGTGTCAACAAAATGAAGAGAGCTAGCAGCATCCTTTACTCGATCATGCATAGCATAACAGACAGTCCGAAACTCTAAGTGCCTATATATATATATATATATATATATATATATATATATATATATTTGGCCTAAAATACTATTACATCCATTCCAGTCCCTAAATCAAAATGCATATGTACAGTTGTGCTCTCAAATCAAATGCAAAAGCAAAAGTCTCTTACCGGGTCAGCAAAAAGATTAAAAAGGAAAGGCTGCACATCTTCAAGAGTCTCTGGACCGCCAAGATTAAGCAACAAAACTCCTACCTTTTCTTCACCGATAAGTGACGCAATGGGAAAATCTTGAGATGTTGAAGTCACTAATGCTTTCAAAGGCAACAAAAATTTGTTGAATGGCTGCTTAGAATATAAAGATGGTGAAGTTCCAGACCAACCCAATGAGTCTTTAGCTACAGCACAATTTCTTGAGACATTAAAACTAACACAAGCATCCACATGAACACCAGAGACACAACACATCCTTTGTGGAGTACAAATTGCCCTAGGCAACAACCTATGACAGCAAGAAACAAAGAAAACACATCAAACTATCAACTTTCACATCAAGTTCTACAACCACACCAAACAAAATCCAGAATTCTACACAACCCACAACTCAAATTCTCACTAAAGTTCATAACCAGAGAAAAAGAGAGGGAGAGAATTGTCTTACATGGGGACTTTGGAGCTGTGAGAAGCAGACCAAGAAGTTGAAGAAGGAGTAGTAGCATTCACTGCTCCACAGTTCATCATCATTTGAATAAAAACACACAAAAGAACCAAACTTGTTTCTGCTTTCTCCGATTCAAAGATGTCTGAATTCAAAACCAAATTCAGGGTCTTGTTACTCTATCAGTATAATGACAACCCAGAAGCTCAAAATGCAAAATTTTCTCAAGCAAAAAGGAAAGTTAAGAGTGTGATTAGTGATTACAGTGTCTATGAGCTAAAGCCTTGGTAAAAAGAGAGAAAGAGGGGTCCTTTTTTTTCTCTTCGATTCATGTTTCTTGGCAAATGTGTACTAAGTACTAACACCCACTTGTGTGGAGACTGACTTATCACAAACGAGAAAAATCAACACCACTTCATTGCACTCTTTCCCTCTCTCTCTCTCTCTCTCTCTCTTATCTATCTTTTCATGTTTTTATTACTGCCTATCATTTTGTTTCCTTTATTCTGTGATTTATTTTTAAATTTAAAAATTTCTTTTTCAGCATTTATTAAGTTATGTCTCAATGATCTTGTGGATATGTTTTATCTATTTTGATTAAATCCAGAAAAAAAAACTCGAAATGAAATGCCATACAAACTTACAATTGCCTCATTGAATACCTGAGTTTTTTTAAAAAAAATTTTTATTGTAATATCTTACTTATAATATTATTTTAATATATTTCTGAATATAAAATATTTTAAAAAATAATTACTACCACAATTATAAATAGCCTATTCAAAAATAAATTTCATTTAGAAATAAATTCTTTTTATTAAAATAATATTATGTTTGATTCTAAAAAAAATAAAAACAACATTATTCTAGTATTTTTTAAAATAATAATAAAATTCAAGTTTATTGCTGTAATCCACAAAGTAGCTCTGAGACTGAGTCATACCTCTAAGGTCTTATAACTATTCTTACCATGGAAAGATTGCAATTTTATTGACTATCAAAATCATACAAATACATTATCCTGTTCACCACTCTCCAGTCTTAAAAATTACAGTGCCACTATCAAAAGGGGGACATTGCCTGGTTCAACAACCAAAACCTTGGACTAGCATGCAATAATATTATTTGTAACTCGTTTTACGTATAATTATTATTAAACTCGGTTTAATTTACGAAGATTATCCACTTATCTAGATTTGATTTGGGTTGAATTTTAAATAAAACCGAGTGAAAATTGATTTAATAAACCCAGTTAAAACTCTTTTTTTATATAAAAAATTAATTCCACAGTTTTCTGGGATAATTCTCAATATCATGAATAACTCCATGGGTGTTATAGCAGAGCTGTTCAGCTAGCTAAGAGATCAATCAGGGAGGAGAGGATACAGTTGAATGAGATGGACCTTCAAATTGAAGATGGACAGACAAAAACTATGGTCACTGTCACATGAAAAGCAAGCCATTGGAGTTGGTTTGATGAATTTATTATCACAGCTTTGCATGTGTCCTCTCTTTCATGGCTTAGAACAGATTAATTCAAGCACTTTGCATCATTTATCTCCTCCCCAAGCCGATATTTTAACTTGTGTGGATGGAAATTTATTGGCATGAAAACTAACCCATATCCTGACTTTTATAGGATAACGAATCATTTTTTTTATTTTTTTTTTAAATTTAGAATATTTTCAATCTAATTTTGAAAGAAATAAGTATTTATTATTATATCGAAATAAATGAGTAAGAGATAGTTGAATAAAGAAAATCTATCTTTTTAATTAAAAATATTTTTATTTATTTTTTTATATCTTACATTATTTAAAAAAAAGGCCCTTTTGAAACTTAAATCTCATTCGATAACAATTTAGACAAATCATTCGTACTCTAATATATGCATTAAAAAATTTCTCTTTATATTGTAATGCAACTAGGTTCTAGTTTTTGAATAATAATATGATATAACTAGAAGTAGATGGGATTTAAATAAACTATATAAATGACCTGATAAATATTTTTATGGACTAATAAAATAGATCAAAATTTAATAAAATGTTTAAACATGCTATACTAGATTAGTAATTTAATATTTTAATAATAATAAATCTGATTTTTGGATTAGATTTAATTTTTTTTCTAGGTGACTTTACAGGTAATTCTCTGTATAGAACCCTATTACGTTGCTTATCAGACAATTAACTTTTTTGAAATTAGATTTAGAAATTGTTATTTGAATTGTTATTTTTCTAATAAAAAAATTAGATTTATTATTATTATTATAGATATCAGTTAGATTTCCTAGTATTAGATTCAGAAATTATTGTTTGAGGGCAATCTTATTATTTTTTAAAGAACTTTAGGTTCTTTCCTAGTTAAAAAAGGATTTCCAGAACTATTTAAAAACCTTGTAAAACTCTCGAAAAGAACATATATTTATTTTTCAAAGAATAAATCTACGGATTCAAAATTCAAATCTACAACGATAACATGAGAAACAAATTCTCTTATTATCTATCCAAGTGATGCCTAAACAGTATTGCACAAGAACTCCTAAAAATAAGCCAAGAACAAATATGAATTTACATGCCAAATCAGATAGCTAAGGGCCTGCCTTATCAGACTATAACCTAAATGAACTATCCATGTAAAATTTAGGACTAAAAAATTTGTTTTTTTATAGCTTTAGATTTAAATTCTGTAATTGTTTATATGATGGTCACTCAAGGCTTATATGTTTGTTAACTTTAAAGCCCGTGGGATTAGTCAAGATACGCACAAACTGGTCCGAACACTAATATTAAATTAAAAAAAAAAACTATAACCTAAATGACTAGAATTTTTACTACTCTATTTCTAAGATTCAAACCACAATTACGAAACTCGACACAACCAAATAGATAAATCTAGAATCAAGATGAATTACCCTTAATATTTAAAATTAACATGGATGTCAAAACCCATTATTTTTTTTTATTTTCAAAATAACATTACTTTAATTTAAAAAAAATTATTAATTAACTTGAATGTTAACACAATCAACCTTCCTCCTAATCTTGTTTCAATTCCATTCCACATAGGTTTAATATCTAATGATCCGAGCATGGTTTTTCCAAGAATATCTCGGGGAAATGACAAAGAAAGGCTAACCAATCTTGGAAAAGTATGAGATGGTTTCCTATGATTGTTCTTGCTTCCAAGAAGCCACCAACTTGGACAAAGCTGTGAAGGAAGACCCACCATTAGTCCAAGCAGCCATGGCCATAATTTTCATCATCGAACTACTTTCTCTGAATCCTTTCCCTTCCATTCCCATCAACTCTCTTACCTTTCTCTCCACCTCCTCTGAGCTCACCACTCCTTTACCATCTTCTGTTAAAATAGGCTTTGGTGTCAGCTTTATTTCCTCTGCCAAAACCACACTATTCAACTTTTGTTCTGCATACAATGGCCAAGGCAACATTGGCACACCGTAAGTTACTGCTTCAAGCACTGAGTTCCACCCACAATGAGTCACAAATCCACCCACTGCTTGGTGGCTCAGAATTGCAGCTTGTGGTGCCCAAGATTTCAGCACTAGACCCCTTTCTTTTGTTCTTTCCAAGAACCCTTCTGGCAGTAGTTCCTCTAGGTCAGGTTCCGTGTCGGAATTTGGTGGTGGATTCCTCACCACCCACATAAATCTTTGTTTGCTCCTAATTGGTCAAAAACAAAGGAAAAGAAAACAAATGACGAGCCATATATATATATAGGTATATAAACTATCAATAATTTATACCTTTCCAGGCCAAAAGCAATCTCCTTCAGCTGAGGTGCAGAGAAAGCTCCCTTTCTGCCAAAACATAAGAACACCACACTCTGGCTTGGCTGCTTGTCTAACCACAGCAAACATTTTGATAAAGCATCATCTGAGGCACCCCTTTGTTTGGCATCAACAATCCTTGGCCCTATGCAGTATAAAGGAGGGGTTGAGCCCTTTGGAACACAAGCACCCTCAGTGATAGCTTTGATCGCTTGTGGCTCAAGCATGTCAAAAGTGTTCAGTATCATCCCCTTCAAATTAGGTAGTAAAGTACCAAGGCTAAAGAATTCCTGGTAGGCAGGATGGTCGCGATCTAGTAGGGGTTCAGGCAGGTGAGAGGGTTTGATGGGTGGCAGTCCAGTAAAGTGCAAAGGGGTAATGTTGGGAAGGTCTTTGAAGCTCTTGGTAGTTTGGTTATGGATGGTGGGCAAGTAGAGGATGCTGGCAAAACTAGTAGCACCAGAAGTGAAGTATAAGTAAGTTGGGATGGGTGTGTCGTAAGTGATGCCGAAGGTGGAAATTATGAAAGCAAGAACAGTGGAGGTGAGAGAGATGGTTTTGAGGGCATCGAGTACTTTAGGGGAGTAAAGGCGGATATAATCGAATGCGGCTTTACCCAAAGTGGCTGCAGCCGCTGGTCCAGGAGGGTTTTCGCTGGGTGGAGGGAGAGAGAGGAAGGATATGGGAAGACTTGTTTGGGAGATGGAACTGATATATGCGGAAATGGTGGAGGTGTCAAAAGGCATGATTGCTACAAAAATTGTTATGGAGATGTTGGGATGGTGTTGCAGGATCAGCTTAGCTAACTCCACCATAGAGATCATCTGGTGGGAGGTTGCCGCTGGATACAAGACAATTGCTTCTTTCATTGTTTAGCCCTCACAGAACGATGAACTGATGAAGGGAGTGTGCAAGAGGTAGAAGAATCTGCAGATGAACACCTGATAAGTTGAGGGAATAATTTATAAAAGGGATTTAAGTCAATGGAAAGCTGACCTTTCACGAGATGGAAGAGTAAGAGACAATATCGTAAACTACACTTTACAGGGATGATTATTCAACCATGCACCAAGGGAAGTAGTTATTCCCTACAAGTAATATCTCATAAAATGATGATAACCAGAGAGGTATATAGAAAAATCTCGTGTACAAATCCCTCCCAAGACAGTAACAGAGTTCCAGCTTGCTTAAAAGTGCAAACTTAGGGCAGAACTCCTCAGAAACAGAAGTAACACCTCACTAATACCTGACTAACAGTAAAAAAACACTCCCATTAACAGTACATGATAAGACATACCACCATAAACCACTAAATACAAACTGATGAAAAACCATGAGTTGAGAAAATCACCCTAGTCACTAAAATCTATGCTTCCACTGCAGGAACTGCTGGCATTGCGACTGTGTAACGAAAGACCCCTCATGTGGCCAGACACAGCAGAACCATCAGCCTTCTTTTCCTGAAAGAATTTCTGCCTTTCCATGTGTTTCGCAGGTGGTGGTGGAATTACAACAGGTGCACAATTTGCGATGGGATCCTGTGGCTGCTCGGATGGAAGTGGCCGTATAAGTGGACGGTTCAGCCTATCTCCTGGAATTGTCGATCCAAGCAAGCCCAAAGGAAGACGCTCTTCTGAGTTGCCTTCATCTTCAGGTCTTGCACAAGCCTTCCCCTTTCTTAACCTGCCAAGTTTTGCAAGGACACGGCAATTTGAACCAGGATTAAAACATGCATATAGCATAAACTCACTTTCAAAAGTGAATTGAATATAGCATAAACTCACTTTCAAAAGTGAATTGAATATAGCATAAACTCCTTTCAAAAGTGAATTGAATACTAGCTTGATTCACATGTGGTTATAACTTGCTCCTCAGATGAAAAACATTACATGTTCAAATGATACAAGTCAATTATTTTTCACCAAATACAAGCCTAGCCTTGATGACATGAACATACCTTCGGAAAAGCTGTTCAGGCTCCTCCTCCTCCTCTGATTCCTCATGATTAAAATGATTTGCTGTTGTAGTAGTTCTATCGGAAATGGTAGTCGTATCTGAAACTGTAGACCTCCCAGATAGAAGGGAATCATGTCTTGCCAGAACTTTTTGTAGCTGCTCATTCAATTCAATAGCTTGAGAGACCAACTTTTCATCCCTGGACACGAAAGAGAGGAAGAGAGTCAATTCAAGTGCGAGTACAAGACTGGCTAATATTCAAATCTGCCAAATTGACCAGAAACCAGCCTTACCTAGAAGTCATCACAAGATGCATTACTCTCTGCTTTTGGAATGAACACTGTTCCACAAGATCGAGAGTAAACTCATCCTTCGCTCCCTGAAAGAAAAATGTCCTGAAATGCTCACTCATAATTCACCAGTGCAGTTCAAGATGAAAAAAGAAAAAATAAAAGAATTAAGCAACAAGCAATTTATAAATGTCAACCATCCAAGATTGTTCGTGTGCCATGTACTTCTGTATTATAAGCTACAGCCTTGTCATCAACATGAGTTAACAGCGAAACTTCAGAGAACACAGAAAATTTGGCATTGAAGCAAAATAAACGAGGTTCATATACCAGCTTTTTTACTATTAATGACAACAGAAAAGCCTTGATCCCAAACTAGTTGCGGTGGGCATATTAAATTGTCTACTCGCATCAAATCAGAAATTAACATGGAAAATATTTGCTATGCACAAGAAAAAAAATAAAGACACTAGATAGTTCAATATCAAGCCTCGAGGGGAAAAAAAAGGATCTTTTACATAATCTAGTAGAGGATGTCATTGAGAATTGAAAACTTCAAGCAGAATGCTTGGACATACCATGGTATATAATAATCACACAGTGCAGAAAATTAATGGCTCTCCAAATTCTTGAGAGCCATGGAACTCTCTCTTGCTTTTGTGAAGGCACAAGCTCACAAAGGAAGTAAAATATGGAAGTTGATCCAGTACAAATTGTAGGATCATGAGAGATGAAAATGCAATTGATAGAAACGAGCAGCCGAAAGTATTGGAAGACTAGATTCAAAATTGCAGGGGAAAAAGGTACCTCAGGATTTTGAGAATCAACAGCATCAAGGACTTCTTTTAAAACCTCCAGAGCATTGCTCGCCTTCTGAATAATACTGGGTACAATAAATGCAAGATTAGAAATGGCTATTCTTAGTGGTAAACAATTAAACCTCCTCTTCTGTGCCTGATTGATAGAAACAAGCACCTAGCCTCCCTTAATATCTGTGCATCATGCAACAAACTCAGCAAAAGATACCTGGATTCAGGAACAACTTGAGGCTCCACTGGTACTGGATGAGCACCCACCTCATGTCTAGCGGCAGCAAGTTCCCCATTTAATGTATTTTCTTACTTTCTTGGGTGGCCTGATGATTTGATGGTCTTTCACGAGGTCTTTGAGGAAATTGCACTCCAGCACACTGGACAAGAAATTAAAACAAGCTTACTTTCAGGATTAAAAAAAAAAAACTCCACAGCAAAAGAGGGATTTGATGGCACAGACAAGCTTGTTAGTTTTCAGGAAAGCCTGTCAGCAGTTAAATTATGTGGACAAAGAAGAAAAAATTGAAATCCATCAAATGTCAATGCACATCTAACAAGCATTATTGGCATAGCAAGCAATTCTGAAAAGCCACATTTTCATACATTTACCTACCACCAAATCATAATATGCAGAATAGTACTGAGGGAACTTTCCAGAAGCACCACCAAGAGCCGTCTGTGTGGCATCTAGAAGAAGAAATATCCTTTCTCTTACAGGCAACTCTGTCTGCAATACAAGGGGAACAGTGAAATTTTAGTTACAACTCCTGTAAAATTAGCCAAGAATCAACAAACTTTGAACAAGAAGGGAATGTTCTACCTTTTTCTTCACTATCTTGACAAGAATGGGTAGAATCCCTGTATCAATCACCTGTCTATGAACTTGTTCCCCAATATTATTCATCAGCATCTCCAACAACTGCAAAACAAGAGATAATAAGTGGTCAGCCTATATAGTGTACCAAGCATATCTACCATATACAAAGCAAGAGCATCAACCCCCATCACTGCATATAATTGAGTATTGGCATTCTTACTCCCCAAACGTTTTTTAATAGCTTTAACAACATCTCTAGCTTGCCTGCAGATTAGAATCAACAAATCCATTTTAAAAATTTATCAAGGATGACAAGGAAGCAAATGAAGAACCAGAGTTCAAACTAACAGCTTGTTATCCTATTCAGTATCTAGCAGTTCAGATATGAGATTCTAAAAATAACATCTTAAAGCAAGTCTTTGAACAAGATCATATTTAACAGTAGTGGTCATTCCCTAAACATGATTTACCATTAGAAAATCATTTACAATAACTAAAACACTGAAGAAACAAGTATATAGTTCCCCATGAATGTCTTTTTAAGTATTTAATGCAGGCAATATGATGTACCTTTCATCACGTGCAACTAATTCACAGATTTCAATATTTTTGGTCCAATCTACTTCAGTCAGTTTATCACTGGTTGCAGAACTGACAAGCTCAGCTGCCATCTGCTTATTCTGGAATTCAAAATATAAAGAAAAGAAAAGGATTGGAGACATTCTTATGGCATATGGTCTATAAGCCAGGAGGAAACTAAATGAAACAAATGAAAAGAGGATCAAGAATTTACAATAAGAAATAAATTACAAATTACAAATAAGACTATAAATCACAGCCCAATTTCACATATAAACAACACAGAGAGAGGGAACATCAGGGAAGACATCAACCATAAAACTAGAATAATTTGAATCGAAAGTAGGGGAAACATCTGGTCTGTACATTGTAAAATCCAAATCCAAATAAAGGGAAAGTGTTTAGATGGTGGCCTGCCAGCTATAACATCAGGCGTTAAAGACATAGAGATTCATAAAATGGCCATGATCAAAATGAGAATGCTATGGTGAAAAATTTAGAAGTGTAACTGATAGGATATGAGAATTAATGGACTGGTATTGAGAAAAATTCGATGGAAAGCCTTTTAAGATGGTTCAATCATATGCAACTAAAACCTTTAAACAACTGTAATTGAGTAGAAGAACAAAAAGGGTGAGAGGTATAACACAGGTCGACATTCAAATGAAGATTTGTTTTTTAAGCGTCCTTATAATGTTTTTTGCAGAAATGTCAAAAGCATTTAGACTTACTTTCCCTCACAAAAAGCCAGAAATAAATCAAATGACCGTCTTTAATGTCCAGCAAAAACCTTGAAATTGCGAGAGCATCATTTGCTATTCTGCAGACAACAAAATAAAGCATAAATTAATCACAAACCTACTCAAAGATAAAAGGTTTCGGACTCTTTCGAATTGTAGACCTTGCACGGACAGTCATTATGCACTCTAAACCTAATAATGAAGCTTACTTCATAGTTCTTTTGGTTCCTTCTGAATCATAAGAAACATATTACATTCTCAATTTCAATGTAATAAACTCATAACCATAGAAGTTTTTATAATCTGAACTTTTGTGCAAATGGGGCACCAAACAAACATCAGATTAGATAAAAAAAAAAAACATTGTGCAGACAGCCAAAGGACAAACTTTACCACACCAGAGGCAACAAAACAAATTAAAAGTACACCAATCTGCTCCAAGATTCAAGCTTTCAGTTACTATTTACATTCCTTCCTTCTCACAGCACCCAAACAGAAACTGTACTGTCAAATCATCTCTAGATCTCAATCAAACATCCAAAAAAGAAAAGGACAAACACAACCCAATTAATAAAATAATATATCTAAACACTCGTGACAATGAAAGGATCAATACTTGATCCTAAACCCAGTAAACCCCACAACCCAAGTAACAGTTCCAAATCTTAAAACACACAGAACCACAAGAACAAGAAGAAAAAGACAACATACCTGTAAGAAAAACTGCAATGAATAAAGAGAAAATGATGAGGAAATCAATGAAGAGTTTATAAACCCTGAAAAGCTTCAACATTTCAAAGAACCAATATCAAGTTAATGAAGAAGGAAAGATCAAAATGAAGCCTTTCTTAGTTTTCAGCAGGGATGTAACTGGCTTTTTCTTTATCTGGGGTGTTCTCTTTTCTTCTTTTTTTTAGCTTTTGCTTTTGTTTCTCTTATCTTTTGCTAAAATCTATAATACAGTTAGCTGTACAAGAAACAGAAAGGATCTAAATTACTATCACCACTGCTTGTTAAAGTTTTAGGAAGGCTGCTGCCTAGAAATAAAAGAGAAAAAGCTTAAAGCTTTCCTTGTAAGGTGATGATGGAGACAACTATAATGTCACCTGTATGTGACCATAAAATGACATTTTGTGGGATTTGTCCTGCCAGGTGTATATGTGTCACAGAGAAAGGGAGGATTTTTTTCCTTTATAAAAATGGCTTGCAGAAGCTAAAAAAAATTCCTAGCGTCCGTTTGTTTTTAGTTTTAACTTGCTTTTTGATAAATATAAGTTGTAATTTAAGAACAACCACAAATTAGCAAGTAATCATATTCAAACTCAAGTTATAGCTTGAGTGGATTCATCTAGTTATATAAAAAAAATTAAAAAAAATGTTATTAATCATATTCGATTTCAAATTTTATACAAAATAATAATAATTAAAATTTTTATTCTATGAGTCAATGCAAATTTGATACAAAATAATAATAAATAAAATTCTTATAAATCATTTAATTTTAAAATAAATAAAATGTCTTTGAACAAATATAATAAATAAATTTAGTTACATCACATAAAAAATTAATGTAAAAATACTCTTAAGTGCATGTAGTAATGTAATGTATAATATTTTTTTAATTAAAATACATAAAAATTATTAAAAAAACATATATAAAAATATCAATTTAACATCTTTTTATATAAAAAAATAGCTTCAAATATACTTTAAAAAATTAGCTGGATCAAAGAAAATAAACATTAAAAGAATAAACCAAAAGAATACTTAAAGATGCAAACCGTTATGTAAAAGTTTAAATTTTTTTATTAATTTTTTATATTTTAAATTGTCTTGAAGTGTTGATTTTAAAAATAAATTTTTAAAAATAAAAAATATTATTTTAATATAAAAAATATTTTAAAAAATAATCGTAATAACACAGCATGTAAAACAGAAGGGAGCAATAATTAAAATTACAGTCATGAGGCTAGGAAAAGGTTTGTCTTAATGAGGAAGGGTTCCTCGAAAAGATTATATATATAGGTGACCTAGCCCTATGGCAAGTTATCAAAACCCATATACAGACACAGATCAGAGGTGATGCAATGGCATGAGAAATGGGCGAGTGTGAGAGACATAGTTTACTCTCAAGCGTGCAGGCAAAGTGTAATAATTAATTGCAAAAGGAAAGGCAGAGAAGGAGAGGTGGGGGAGACAGGGTGTTCAGACCTGGCAATGGCAAGTGCTTGCCATTTGCTGTGCTGGACATTTTGATTCCTTTGATACCATTACCATTTCATGAGCTTTCCTTTATAGACAAGACTTGACTTGGATTTTGTTTGCCTGTGATCTTTGCACCTTTGGAGCTTCTTGTACTTTCATCCATGGAGACACTGACATTGGTTCTCAAAATTAGTAATAAATCAAGTCCTTCAACATGAGGTTCTGTGATCCTTGAGGTCTGCAACATTCAAGTGATTGCAGCATCTTTTATCATAATTATCAGACTTGCTTGATTAGGGTATCATATATGTTGTTTGTCACTGTGGTTGAATTATTATTTTTATTAAAATTTGATTTTTTTTGTTTTTAAGTAATGTTTTTTATAATGTTTTTTAATTATTTTGATGAATTGATGTTAAAAATAAATTTTAAAAAATAAAAAATATATTATTTTAACATATTTTTAAATAAAAAATATTTTAAAAAATAAATTTTATTATAATTTGATTAAGGTAACTGAATTATTGATGAATTCAAATCAATTACTTTGACTAAAAACACCATTATTTTACTTTTTAAGAATAAAATAACTTTCTTGATTTTAATTTAGTTGGGTTTTGCTGAGTCAAATAAATAACTTATCAATCTACTAGATCACTCGAGTTTAGCTACATTAATTTAAAAAACAATTCAATCAAACTCAATCCAATTATAGATTTTGGATATTGAATAACTTCATGGACTCATCTAATTATATCAGATTTAATAATTATATTAGTAATGATATTGATGGAGTGTTTTTAAATGTATTTTTGAAAATATATTTGGGTAAAAAGAGTATTAAAATCATTTAAAAATAATTATATAAAAAAATATCCTAACCCGAACAAGGTAATATTTTATCGTAGTGTTTTTAGAAATTACAAATCACCTGCTATTGTATATATAATTGATAACAGCGATAAATACAAACTGATGAAAAACCATGAGTTGAAGACAACATCGTTAGTTTCTGAAATATATGCTTCCACTGCGCGAACTGCCGGCACAGTGACCATGTAACGAAAGATTACGAGGTAGTGGTTATTTTTATTTTTATTTTTTTAAAAATATTTTTATATCAATATATTAAAATAATAAAAAAATTTAAATTTTCATAAAACACATCCATCCTGGGCACGCTACCAGCAGAACCATCAGCTTTCTTTTGTGTTTGAATCACAACAGGTGCACGGTTTACACTGGGCTCCTTGCCTGCTCGGAAAGAAATGGCCGGAAAAGTGGACGGTTCAGTCTTTCTCCTGTAAAACGGTCGATCGAAGCAAGCCCAAAGGAAGACGCTCTTCTGAGTTGCCTTCATCTTCAGGTCTTGCGCAAGCCTCTCTTTCTTAGCTTGTCAAATTTTGCAAGGACATAGCCATTTGATCCAGGATTAAAATGTGGGATTAGTCGTGATGCATGCAAGTTGGCCCGGACATCCACGTAAAAAAAAAAATACATGTAGCAGCACTTGAGGTCTTGTCTAATGGTGGTAGGGCTTTTTTTTTTCTCTGCATCTGGATTCAAACTTTATTGTACATGTCTGTCATTCCCACGGTGCCTTACAAGCTCACTGAGGTTGTAGGATGTTCAGTGGGCCGTGGGATTAGTCGTGGTACGCGCAAACTGGCCGGACATCCACGTAAATAAAAAAATATATATATAGCATAAATTAACTCCTTTCAAAGTGGATTGAATTATGGCTTGATTCGCATGGGCTTCAAACTTGCTCCTCAGATGAGAAAATTTACAAGCTTAAATGATACAGGTCATTTATTTTTAGAATATTTTTATAATCATGTGGAATTTAACACGTTTGTCTATAGTTGTCCAACCTAACCAGGGCAACTCAACCACAAAACCTTTAGACTATGGATCTAGCTCAAATCGGTTTTGATTTAGAATGAGATTGAGAATTAACCAGGTAACTTAGATGACCCAACAAGCTCATCCCTAATCGACTTGATGAATTCACCTATAACTTGATTGATCGAACAAAAACTAGGGTTAGAGTCTGATAGTTAACTACAAGGATTTTTGTATAAAAAAATGATTCAAAACACATCTTTTTAGTTGTTTTTTTTTTAAAAAACTACAATAATATTATTTTAGAATAAATCTAAGTGAATCCACTACACAATAGGATAAAACTAAGTTTATTCGAACATTATATCGTGTCTTATAATTATGCTTCTCTCTTATTAGTGGTAGAGAGGTTACTTTTATTAATAAAAAAAAGAAGGGGAATTCACTTGCCTCTCTATTCATTTGAATAATGTATTTTTTTCCTTTTTAATTGTTTAATATATATATTTTTAATTTTAATTACATCATTCGATATTATTATTAAGTATTGAGCTTTATAATTTTTTTAAATTATTTTTTGTGAGATTATCCAGTCTAATAACTAGATCGCGAGTTTAATAGGTTGACTCGAGTTTTCCCCTCATTTTCTTATTAATTTTTTTCTCAAATTTATTCTTCTACATTGGGTTGTTTGACAATTAGATTTCGTGATTTGTTTTAATTTTATTTCTATGAAGTTATCTCAGTCTCATAACTTAAATCACAAGTTTAACTAGTTAATCTAAATTGACTCGAGTCATTTGTTATATCTCTTTTTTAGTTGAGTCTTTTTTCAATGCCATACTAATTATGTTTTTTTTTTTTTAATTTCAATTACATCTTTCAATATTAGATTTATTGAGAATTGTATTTAGTATACCCCTCTTTTCAAAAACACTATTAATTGGAATAGTGTTTTTTTTCCCTCCTTTGGTTTTTTTTTTTTTTTATCAATTTCAATTACATCTTTCAATATTAGGATTTTTGAAGGTTAAGCTTCATAATTTTTTTAAATTCGCTTTTTATGAGGTTATCCGTCTTGTGTCCTGAACTGCAAGTTTAACAGGTTGACTAGATTTTTTTTTCTTTTCTTTATTAATTTTTTTCTGAAAATTATTTGAAACATTTAATTGATTGAGAATTAGTTTTTATGATTTGTTTCGGTTTATTTTTTATGAGGTTATTTTTATTTCATAACTCGGGTCATCAATTTAACTGGTTGATTTAGATTGACTCAAGTAGTTTTTTATTTTTTTTTCTAATCAAAGAACTAAAGATCTAGTAAAGCCTATATATTTTTTATTGAGTAAAAAAAAATTAATCTTACTCCCAACATAAGAATACGAAGATATTGTAGAAAGAACTAAAATACAAAAAAACAGTTGCATTTATTACTCCATTATTTTCTTAAAAAAATATTAAAAAACATAATGCAACAATTAAAATCAAGCTCAATGAAAGTTCTGGCCAGTCCAAATCGGATAGTTTAGATAACACGGGTAACGTAATTTCTTTTTAATACTACTGTAATTTCAAATAATTCCTTAAATCGAATTTTTCTTTAAAATTCTAAAAAAAATATTATCTCAATTGTTTTGGATATTTTGATAATTAATTTTTTTTATATATATAATACTCATCTAATCTAGAACATGGATACGAGTCTCTCATCTTGATGAATCAACCGGTAAATATCCAAAAACAAAGCTGATCATCACAAAAGTGAGCTGATTATTTTCACTCAGAACACAATATCAATTTGGTTACAAAACTTTTATCCAATTTTTTTTTAATAAATTGTTGAATATCAAGACACAATGATCATTACTTGTATCAAAATACATTGAACCAAAACCCCACAATTTGACTATGAACCCTTCCTTTTTTATTCTTTAAAAATCGCACACTTGCTTTTATGTCACATTCCACATAGTTTCACCTAAAAAACGATACATTTCCATGGATCATTGTGTTGATTAGGGTATCATATATATGTTGTTTGTCACTGTGGTTGAATTATTTTTTTTTTAAAGTAATTTTTTTCGAGTTTTTGAATTATTTTGATGAATTAATATTAAAAATAAATTATTCTAATATATTTTTAAATAGAAAACACCTTAAAAAATAACCTCTATAATAATTTTAAATAAGTTTGATTCAGGTCACTAAATTATTAATAAATTCAAATTAATTACTTTATTTAAAAACACCATCCTTTTACTTTAAAAAAAAAAATAACTTTTTTAATTTTAATTTAGTCAGGTTTTGCTAAGTTAAATAAATAACTTATCAATCTACTAAATCTACTAAATCAGTGAAGTTTGGCTATATTAATTTAAAAAACAATTTAAAGAAACTCAATCTAGTTATAGATTTTGAATATTGGATAACTTCATCGACTCATCTAATTATACCAGATTTAATAATTATATTAGTAATGATATTAATGGAGTGTTTTTAAATGCATTCAAGTTTTTTTTAATCCAAGTTATTCGATGCAATTAGTAATTCATAAATAAAATAAAAAAATTCATTCTTAATTTTCTTATTCATTACTCACTTGTCCGCCATTTAAAACACCCTGAGCATGTTGATTATTGAAATTGAAATTCAAGAAACCCTAAATCCATTTCTTAGTTCAAAATCCTTTCTTATAGGTAATTTTTACTTTATAATTATATTCTAGGTTGAGCACCACATTTTTTAGGACCCCTTGAATTATTAAAAATTTATATAGATAAACCAGATTTTATCAGATTTTTTTTTAATTCAACTTAAAACTTGATTAAAAAAATCGAGAATTTCTTGGATAAACATGCCTAGTTTAGCAATTATAAAATAATATTTACAACAGAGACATAGAGGTATTATAATACACTAATTAATCAATGTATGGAGCCATAATTTGGAATTTTGGATAAAGTTAAATCAAGATGACCTGGCAGAAAAACCCAACATCAAGCTGACTCAGCTAGTTGACCTAATCTCTAGCAAGTTACATCATAGTACAGTGTGTGCACACTCGCTGTTTCCTTATTTCACTTCTCCAAAACTTCAAAAATTTGCTGTCACTCGATTCAAGAAATGGGTTTATCTCATCTGATCCAGAGATCAATCACCAAGAAACTATTCTCTTCAAAACCCTCAAATATACTACCTTCTTCTTGGTTTCTAACTGATACTACTGGTAAGTCTTTCTACCATAGTGGTGGTTCTAATGGCGCCAAGATCAATTCTTTTGATGATACTGACAGTTTGAAGATCTCAAAGAGCTCATACCATGTTAGCTCTGGTGGGTTTATGCGTGGAGTTGTTTTCTGGGAGCCCAATAAGCCTGTTACCATTGAAGAGTTTCAAATGCCTCGTCCTAAAGCTGGAGAAGTACTTATTAAGACTAAAGGTGAAATTTTTGATCAGCTGTCAAACACCCTCTGATTTCTTGTTTATGGTAATTTGTGTGGATTTTGTTTTGTTTTTGGGGTCAATATATGTCTTTTTTGGTTGTAGCTTGTGGGGTTTGTCACTCTGATCTTCATGTTATAAAGGGTGAAATTCCATTTGCTAGTCCTTGTGCTATTGGTCATGAGATCACTGGAGAAGTTGTGGAACATGGGGAGCTGACAGATAGAAAAACTATTGAAAGGTACATGGATTAGTATAAGGTGAAATCAAGTCTTCTTTCCTAATGATTTTGTGTGATTCTTTTCAAATTGTTTGAAAAATATTGTATGCTTTGAGTGGAAAACGGGTTCTTTATCATGCAGGGAGATGGTAGTAATGTGAATTATGAATTTTGAGTTCTTGATTTTCAGATTTCCAGTTGGCTCTCGTGTTGTTGGAGCTTTTATCATGCCTTGTGGTAACTGTTTCTACTGTTCTAAGGTGACATTTCTTTGAGATATAATGTTATTGTTGTGTGTGTAGCTTCATATTGTTCTTGTTATTATGTCATCACTAGGGATATAGGAAATGCCGCAAAAATTATAAAATGTGGTAAGAAGATACTGATATGATAAATTTCTGATTTGGGAAACAGGGCCATGATGATTTATGTGAGGATTTTTTTGCTTATAATCGATCAAAAGGAACTCTTTATGATGGTGAAACTCGACTATTCCTCCGTAATAGTGGTAATGAACTTTTGTTTTTAATTTTAGTTTCTTTTAGTTAAAGCTGAAAAACTGTCCGTGTTTTTGTTTCGATAAAAAAAGCTTGCAACTTGCTGTAATGCTCCAAACACAACTTTCATATCCCTACAATATGCGAACTCCACAATCAAGTCTCTTTACTTTATTCCCTGGAAACAGAAGGAAACATAAAAGAAGAAATGCAACATAATGTTAGTTTGAGCACATGCACATGTACTAGTCTACTATACTGCCAGTTCAATGAGCCTGGATGCGGTGATGGGCACCCCATTTCTTATTGCTGTGTAGTTGGCTGCAATTGAGTGGTAGACAGTGTAATTCTAGTGTTCAATTGTTTGATATGCTTTCTTTTATCTCCATACCAAGCAGTGCTTATTCATTTCCAGTCTAAATAAATTTTGGTATTTTTAATTGTGATTCTGCTTTCATTTGGATTTCATGCTTCACTTGCATTTGGCGCATTGCTGGTCTGTCCTCTTTTCTTATATGAATTTGAGCATAATTTCTTTTCAGGATGAGTATATGTTGGCATGAAATGGACTAATTTACACAATGCACTCTCTCTATCTCTCTGCACAAACAAACACACACACACATATTTCTGTGAGTTTGGATTAACTGGATCTACACTTGGGCACTATTGTGCTAGCAAAATCATGCATTTCTGGTGTTAATAATTTCCCTCTCTTTTGTCTGTTGCTTTATAAATTTGTCTTGTTGAAATTCTCTTTAATGGTCTTTGGGGAAGAGTTTTCTTGATTACTTATGGAATAAAGACATTATTATTGGATTACTAAAGAAATGTTATATCATTCTAGGAAAGCCGGTTTTCATGTACAGCATGGGAGGCCTTGCTGAATACTGTGTT
The DNA here is from genome assembly GCA_007827005.2 of Populus simonii. Classification (NCBI taxonomy): domain Eukaryota; kingdom Viridiplantae; phylum Streptophyta; class Magnoliopsida; order Malpighiales; family Salicaceae; genus Populus; species Populus simonii. Next base: position 299,882 of record CM017482.2, read on the forward strand.
GTTCCAGCACATGGATTAACTATATTACCGAACTCATTGCCATACACCGAGTCTGCAATTTTAGGATGTGCAGTATTTACTGCTTATGGTGCTATGGCTCATGCTGCTCAAGTGCGTCCTGGGGATTCTGTTGCTGTGATTGGAGTTGGTGGTGTAGGGTCAAGGTGATATAAATAATTTACATCAGTACCACAGACATTGCATCCATAGCATACATATGAAGACATACATTCCTATATATATATATATATATATATGTCCCAGCTTTTCACTCATGTGCTTCACGTGTGTGGATGTATGTGCTTGTGAATGTGATAAAATGCAGGGAGAAGACACAAGTAACAATGAAGCAAAAGCTGCTTTCAACAACTTGGGTCATTTGATGTCAGTCTAACAAGCAGCTTAGCTAATTTCATTCTGATTGTTAGAAGCAGGGGAAATTATTTGATCGTCATGCAAAATTTGTTCATAGTGATGGCCTATAAATTTTTACATTTTCATTTCAAAACTTCTCATGCATCATAAAGTTTCTATTTCCTTTCCTTTTCTTTTTTGTTTTGTATTTTTGAGTCCAGAGAAGGGCTGCATTGGCCTTTCCTGAACATTGCTAATAGTCACACATAATTCTTGACTTCCAGGTTTTAACCTTCATGAACAATGGAAGGTCCCCAATTTAATGACAAAAATAGATGTACGGGAGTTTGATGCGACTTTGCTTATCTAACTAGTGAACCCATAAAAATGAGAAACATTGCATCACCATGACAACAATCATAAGAATAAAACATTAGCAGAAATTCAGGTTGTTGATGTTTTTTCTGAATTATTTATTTTGTCAAAATTAAAGTCATAGTCACTCACAGTGTTTTGTTACTCTATTTTAATGAACTCTTGCATAACCATGACTAAGACAAAATGCTTCAGTTGTTTGCAGATAGCAAGGGCATTTGGTGCCTCTGATATTATTGCTGTGGATGTTCAGGATGAAAAACTTCAGAAAGCTAAAACATTTGGTGCCACTGCCACTATAAATTCAAAGATAGAAGATCCTATTGAAAGGATAAAGGTGTGTACTTCGTCCTTTAGTTTTTAGTTAAATGAGATGCAGAAGTTCCCAACTCATGATGAAAGTGCCACTACCAAACCTTTTTAGCTGTATTGTGGTGAGTAAAAGATATAAAAGTTTATCATTTCATGCTTTCTTCATAACCCCAATGGACTGTATAGTTCTTTGATTTGCTTATGATACCGAGGGTCGGCCATAATCTCAGTTTTCAGTTTTTGTTTGCTTTTTTGTTGTGCCAAGTTGTGGCGTTAAAGTATTTGTGGAGAACTCAGTCTTTTGATAGCATGTTGCCACTGGTCATGCATTTGTAAATAGATTAAGAAACATTCTTATGCTTTTCTTTCATATTTTGAATTTTAATTATGTTGTGTGTATGTTTGCCAGGAAATAACTGGAGGAAGAGGTGTGGACATTGCTGTGGAAGCCTTGGGCAAACCACTGACATTTTCACAGTGCACACAGAGTGTAAGAGATGGAGGGAAAGCTGTGATGATTGGACTTGCACAGGCTGGTGCTATAGGGGAGATAGATATCAATCGTTTGGTCCGTCGAAAGGTGGGTATTTATCAATGGGTGTCATATGTCTACTTGTGCATTTTTGGTCAATGCCTTAGCGGAAATTTTTTTCAATAAAACCGACTCATATCTGTCAATGTATCTATGCTATAACATCAACCAATCTTGTCCATGTATCTATGCTTTTAATTTGGAATTCCCTTTTAAGATGGACGAATCTTACAGGTAAAATATATTGTAATTAGTTGATCCCTGTTACATAGCAACATGGGAAGTTCTGAAAATATTTTCATTGCCATTCCCTTGAGTAAATGGCATCTTTCGCACGTTTATACTATTTTCTGGAATCTTAGAAAATCTTTTGACTCCTTTTTAACTCCTTGAACAGGTTCAAGTAATTGGCTCTTATGGAGGAAGGGCAAGGCAGGATCTTCCTAAGTTGGTCAAACTTGCAGAATCAGGTATATTCAATCTTACTGATGCTGTTACGAGAAAATATGGTTTTGAGGAGGCTGGCAAAGCATTCCAGGATCTCAACCAGGGAAAAATTGTCAGTAGAGCTGTTGTTGAGATAATGTAGTTGTTTTATTTCACGAGGGCGCCAGCTGCACGCCTAGAATAGAGGCTTCTCTATATTGAGAAGAATCTGTCTAGCATGGTATATCATAGTTCTTGACACTTTTTGTCACTGGAATGCTGTATTGCTTGATCTCGTGCTAAAATCCTCTCTCAGCCACTTGTTCAATAAAAGCCATATTCTGCTCATTTTTTAGTGGGCTTTCATCATGGCTAGCAAAAACTGTGATTCTCTCTTAATTGTCTCTCGTTTGAAGTGAGTCTGAGGGCAAGCATTGATAGTCACTCTTGGGGTACCATAAAATTTTGAGGACATGGAAGTGTTGACAGTTACTGAAAGTTTGACAGAAAAAGTAGAAAAGACTGTATTCTTAACGTACAAGACTGTATATGCGCATCTAGTTCTTACCTTATGGTTGCTGAGTAGTCATGAAACCAGATTTTATTGCATTTGCCAAGATGGTAGGTGACATTTCACGAATAATTTCCCTTTCCCATGTCTTTCATAAAACGTTGCGAATTCCTTCAAAGGCTGAAAAGACAACTCAAAAGACTAGGCACCAGCGCCTATGAATCACGGCACTGATCCAACTGAGTGGGTGTAGGTTTTCTAGCTAATATTGAAGCAATATGTTTGAACATAATCTCAGGTATAATTATTGTATTATTAGTACTGTATTTTTTATATTATAGTCCATTAACAACAACTATAAGATTAGTTTACAGTAATTTCTTCTTTTTCTCTCAAGCTAAATCTCCCTTCCTTTTAAGCTAATTCTCTTCATTGCTAATCTTATATGGTATTAGAGCCTATTGTAAGATAATTATATAAAAAAAGCCTATTGTAAGATAATTTTTTATATGTAATCATATAAGCCCAGCGGAAAATTAATAAGATAAAAATCTTTTTTTTTTATTAAAAGTAAAATATATATCTTAATTGATCAAGTGTTGAAGCAAGTGCTAAAAAAATCCTTATGCTATAAGAATAAAAAGTCTTTTATCTATGCCAAATTTCTTAGGTTATTGTGTGTGTGGATTGAATATACTGTATTCCCAAATCATAGTAGTCACACTTTATAATCAAGTATTTCTTTCAATGTATTATAATATATTGCATCCTTAAAATAAGCATGAGCAAATAAACTTTATGAATGAACTCTTAATAAATTATTTGGGTTTCACTTTATATATTCCAACAGATATTAAAAATAATACTTTATGTTCATAAAAAAATCATTGTAATCTCTAAGAATAATGTAAAAATATCTAGCAATCAACTAAAAAAAAATAAAGTCAAACATCAAATGAGTTAGTTAGACCCATACGATCCACATGATTTTTATTATGATTTGTTGGCATGATTTGTTTGCAGTGCTTGTCATAGGATTTGTAATAATTAGATTAGTGCTAATATGCTTAATAAGCACTTTATATTTCTTCATTTTCTTTCTCACAATGAAATAATGTGTCGAAATTTTTATTTCAGGTTCCACTCTTATTATTTTTAGAAAAGAAAACTGTAGCCGAATTATTATAATATATCTTTATTGATCTTGATATGAAATCGATAACTTTAAGACTGTAAATAAAATTCATTAACCAGATCGCCAGCATGCAATGAATTCTACTTTCATAGTAGATGTAGTTTGCTTAGTATTTTTTCAAGATATAACTCCTTATACAAGAAGAAAAAATGTATCATGAAGTAGATTTTTTTATGTCTACCCGACTAATAAAATTCTAGTTTGAATAACCAATCACCTAAGGTGATCAATATGTCTATAAGTCAATTTGTAATATTTGGTTCTTTGTAGGTGTCTAATGATTTTCTTACCAGCTTTTTAATGATTTATTCCTGAATTACTTTAGAACCTTTCCAACATTTTTACTGAAAATTCTAAGTTAGGTCTTGTATAGACTTGTGTACGTCTCAAACTGCCAACTGCAAATGCACAAGGAATGTTACTTAATTACTCATTTTTCAATGTATTTTGTGGGTATTGATTCTGATTGAATTTGTCTATTTTGACAATTGGTGTGACTGAAGATGTGCAATTTGACGTTCTAAATCTTTCCAAAATCTTTTCAACATAGGCCTTTTGAGATAGATTTAATGTCCTTTTAGACCTATCTAATGACATAAAAAACTTTACCTAAATATTTCATATCAAAGTTTTGAGAAAGAAATTACTTTGTCTCATGTAATAAATCCAAGTCACTACTTTCAAATATAATATCATCTAAATATAGGATAAGAAAGACATATTTGCTTCCATTAAACTTAAAGTATATACATTGATCAACAATATTTTCAATAAAATTGTATGAAATTACAATATTTTAAAGGTCTGCTTTATAGATTTTCTTAACTTACAAAAAATTAGCTATTTATTTTATCACAAAAACCTTCGGGTTACTTCAAATAACTTTTTCATCCAAATTTTCATTTAAAAATATTGTTTACACGTTAATATGATACAATTTTAAATCAAAATAACCTATTATTACTATTATTATTCTAAATGAATCATTTTTAGAAATTGAAAAGAGTTTTATGGTAGTCTATGCTTTCTTTTGAAGTACAACCTTTTACTACAAGTCTTGTTTTATATTGTTTGATATTACATAAATATCTTTTTTTGTTTCTTTTTTTATTTTGATTTTATAAATCTATTTACAGCAAACGAGATCCTTAGGTAATTTTCGCAGGTGGTATTTTTTATTTTTCAAAAAGAAAAAGAAAAAGAAAAAAAAAGAGATTCTAATAAAAGTAAAATAAAAAAAAGACGCGACTCATTTCTCTTGCAAAAAGTGTATTTGGGATCCAAAGATCAGTGGTTTCTATCGTATTTCAGTCTCATAAATACCTTTTCCCGTCTCATGGAACCCATAATATGAGCTTTATGCCAATTTCTACACATCATTGCCTACTTCTTAATAAGTTTGATGAAATTCCTCAAAAAAAAAAAAAAAAAAAAAATCAATTAGTTGCCATGCATTCAATATTCTCGTAGACGCTAAAGAAAAAATTATCAGTTAGGTTTACTTGATCTACTACATGTGTGTGTGTGTGTGTATAAAGCATTAAAAAACGACTTGTAAGATATATTCAAGTTTCAGTCTTTTTAGCTGCCTTTTCTTTTCCTTTCTTTTCTCCTCTCTGTTAATTATTAGCTCTTGATAAATCGAAACTTCTTGCTTTGACTGACTGATGATTGTGGAATTTTAAAGAAATTGCCTTTGATAAATCAAAATATTCACTCCCGGTCTATATCCTTTGCACTTTGAAGACCTTGGTTCAACTTAATATAGAGCTGGAGCAGCAGGGGATCTTTTGAGACCAATTTAGTTAGTTAACTTACCTTATATGCAATGGCTAAAACTCTCATCTACGATTCTCCATGTAATATCACATTGGGTAGACCTAATGTGCAGGAAATCTTGACTATGTTACGAAATTACAAGGATGAGTGACAAGAAATGGAGATCATAGAACATACCAAGGAATAGTCCCAACAAGAGCCTAAAAAACATGCCTTTTCTTTCACAAGGGACTTCTTGATGAGCTGATTAGGACTGGTGGGGAAAAATGGAAGCAAAGAGAAGTCGATGTACTGTCTTGGGCTTGAGGCTCGGTGTTAGTTGGGCGTGGAGGAGCTGCTAAAAAAATAGTTTTTAATTTGAAAATTTTATGGTTAAGGATTAATTTTTTTTTATTTTTTTTTTAACTGTACGAGATCTCTTCCTACAATTTTAATAGTTTTGCTTGAATATCTATTTTTAAAAAATAATCCCTTTTTATTTTTTTTCCTCGTTTATTAGTTTTTTTAATATATTATTCGATCATTTATTACCTTTTTTTTTTAGCTTAGCATCAAACTCCCAATCTTTTCATATTATTTTTTATTTTTATTTTTTAAAATATATTTGAAAAACTGCAGGGGGTAAAAAATAGATTATGAAGAGACTAGGAATCAAAGAAATACAAGAAGACCAAAATCACAAAAATGGCTTAAGAAACCTTAGCCATACTATTTATTCTTGGTAAAAATATATTGTAATATTTTTTTTTATAAAAAACTTACAATAGTTTAAATAGGTACCTCACCGACATAGTTTAGAAGGGCAAAGAAAACTCTGGAAAAATAAATGCAACAATCCAAAATTAAATACTAAAATTGGAAAAATAGAATCTTCAAGGAAAAATAGATTGATAAAGGTTGGTGGTTCCATGAAGGAGAAAGTCCCGAAAGACAGAAGATATTATGAGTCTGCTACATATTGTGTCTCTTTTTTGAATTTTTTTGCCGATTTTAGACCTTTGATGAACTTTAAGTCTCTAACTATTCTCTATACAGAAAATCGGACAAAGATTGATAAAGGTTGTTGGTTTCATGAAGAAGAAAGTCCCAAAAGAATAGAGATATTATGAATCTGCTACATATTATGTCTTTTTTTTTTTTTGAATTTTCTGCTGATTTTAGACCTTTGATGAACTTTTATGTCTTTAATTATTCCTTACACAGAAAATTCTATTGTATTAGTCTATTAATACTGTAAACCCTAAGAAAAAAATAGATAAATAAAAGTGAAGAAATTCATACATATGGTTAAATCAAAACAGAAATTCAGAAATTTTTGAATATAAATTTCCGAGCGAAATAATTCGAAACATTCTAATAAACCCGGTACTGTTGAGGGTTGGATTTAATTGAAGAGAATAATACACTTAAAAGAAAAAGGAGGTCTAAATGCAAATAAAGAAAAATATAGAGTATAAATACTCTCTCCTCACCAAAAATCTGTAGGAACCATAAGGAGAGAAAATTGGGAGTTTTATACCAATTCTTGAGAAATCAAGAGAGAAACACTAAAATTTCAAGAACCCATCCAAGATTAAGAGTTTATAGATGGAATAAACACTTGAGAACAAATGATTACTAAGAAATTGAACAAGAAGAAAAGAAAGGAGGGAGTTGAAAATCTTCAACTGGTTGAAGATCAAAATCTTAATTTGTACCGGGTAAGGTGTTCTAAACATGATCTTAAAAAAGTTCATTTTAAATTCGATAAAGAATTGATGCCTTGATATTGAATCATATATTAGGGTTCTTAGATATAAATTGGGGAAAAAAAATACTTATTGTTGAGATTAAGTTAATCCATGTGCGTGGTATGTAGTTTATGAAAGTATTGTGTGAAGGGGAGAATTAGGATGCGGGTTCCTCATAGAAATTATAGATTTGAATGTTAGCTAACCAAGGAAACTGGTCTTGCTCAATTTGGAGATGTAGAACTCCAGTTATGAGTTACCAACTGAGACTGAGTCGTAACTGATTATGTAGGGCAGTAGGACTAATTAGTTAATGAGCAATTTTGACTATCTTGGAGGCAAAAATGGGTTCTCCTCCCTTCAGAGAACTTGTAGCCTCATGTCTTAGCTTTCTAACGAGATCAATCTCACTTAAAATGGAGTTTTAGAACTTTAGATATAGTTAAAAATCTGATGAGTGTTCAGACAGTAACAGTTGAAAATTGGACAGTAACAGTTGAAAATTAGACAGTAACAGTTCAAAGTTGGATAGTAACATTTAAAAATTGGACAATAACAGTTCAATGTTTAGATAGTAACAGTTGGATAGTAATAGTTGAAAATTGGACAGTAACAGTTCAAAGTTGGACAGTAACAGTTCAATATCTAGACAGTAACTGTAGACTTTCACGTGAATACTATATATAAGAATATAAAAGAATTGAGTCATACGAACAATTGCACATTGAGATACTAACTCTGAAAATATACATGATATATGTATGTATGTTATTATGAGGAAATGAACATGTATAGAAAGTAACATATGAGTAATGGATGAATATGGATTCTCTATAATATCGGCTTGAAGGAATCATAACCAAAAACTTCCTTATGATTCAGGAGGAGCAACAAGGATTGGATCTTTTGTTAGGGGAGGTCGCGAGACAGGTGAAGCAGGTGCGTGATTTTCCTCCTATTTGCACTTATACAATTTAAAATTCTTCTGGTGAATGCAATTACAATAAATGGCATGTTCAATGTAAATAAAGTCTAGCGTAAATACAAGATTAGCTTCGGCTAATGGCATCCGTGATAGAATTGCCGGGACATGAATTACGAGATTAGCTTCGGCTAATGGCATCCGTGATAGATTACCGGGAGATGAATTGCGAGATTAGCATGATAGGATTTCCGGGAGATGATTTACAAGATTAGCTTTGGCTAATGATAACCGTGATAGGATTTCCGGGATATGAATTACGAGATTAGCTTCAGCTAATGGCATCCTGATAAGATTACCGGGAGATGATTTACGAGATTAGCTTCGGCTAACGGCATCCGGCTAATGACATCCATGATAGGATTACCGGGAGATGAATTACAAGTTTAGCTTCGGCTAATGGCATCCGTGATAGGATTGCCGAGAAATGAATTACAAGATTAGACTTTGCAAGGTCACCCAGTTCATGCAAGTAAATAAGAGTATTCAAATTAAGAATATATAAATGAGGGTTAATTGGGTTTAAAAGATTTACAAGCAAAATATAAGTTCTCTGTTATAATTCTTATGGATCCGATAGAAAGTTAATACTTCATTCGTTTTCATTACATGAGCATATAAATATTCTTTATCAACATAATGGTATGTTTATTTATGTATCAGGTCCATCAAATATCCAGGGAAATCATTAGTTTAGGACTCTACTTGTAAAGCTTATGTAAATATTTAACTTAAACAAAAGGGAATTAAAGCGTTTATGTAGTATACTTTTGTGTAAACCTTGATGCATTTATAAAAGTTCAGCTTAGCATGTAGTATTTTAGTTATCTTGTAATTAACCCTTTTGAAATATTTAAGAACACTTATTATGTTGTAAATGCTTTCTTCGCACGTTAATATTCCTTTTCTTTTAAATTTTATGATATGATGTTTGGACTATGTTCATATTGAACTTACTCGTAGGATATATATATTGTGTGGATTGTATGAGGTGTGAAATTATGAGGTTTGATATAAGGTCCAGAATTATGGGACCTTGTGGATTGCATCCTTTTCTTCTTCTTTTCTTCTTCTTTCTTCTTTCCTTTTGTTTCGAGAAAAAAATTTTATCGAAATGGGCAAAAGAATCAAACCTATATTGGTTGGACTCAGATATAGGTGTTAGACATGATATGGATCAGGATGTTGAAATTTGTCAAATTTAAAATTGAAGAAAGCTTTTACATCTAGATTTGTAGTCAATCTAATAGTATTTGTAACGGCCTGGCCCAACATGCTGTATATTGTCCGCTTTGGGTCTCCCAGTCCATCCATTTCCAGGGCTTCGACCCAGGTCCCCCTCACAGTTTTGTTCTTGGCAGCCACACATGTTTCCAAAATGCGTATAACATGTTAGCAACCGGCACCACTTATAAGGCCCTACTCTAGACGCTCACTTCCGATGTGGGATATCACAATCCCCCCACCTTAAGACGAGCCGTCCTCGGCTCTGATACCAAATGTAATGGCCTGGCCCAACATGCTGTATATTGTCTGCTTTGGACCTCCCAGTCCACCCATTTCCAGGGCTTCCACCCAGGTCCCCATCACGTTTTTGTTCTTGGCAGCCACGCATAGCTCCAAAACGCGTACAACATGTTAGCAACCAGTACCACTTATAAGGCCCTGGCTCTGGACGCTCGCTTCCAATGTGGGATATCACATTGAGTTATCGGAGTTTCGGGTTTACTCGGTAGGTTGAACAATTTTCTCTAGGTCAATTGTAGGCCCAAGTTTTTAATGAAACAAACCTAGCCAAGACCCTAGGTCACCTGGATCTCTGGTTGACCCACCGAGCATGATAACTATGGTTTTTATTAAAGATTTTTTTGGTTTAAGAATATGTTTGACAAACATTCCCTAAGCCTATTTTTATAGTTTTGATTTTAGAGAAAAATGAGTTTTTGTCAAATAAGACCTTAAAAAAAAGAGAGTTTTGCTTGTTGCATATGACTCAATCCTTACAATATATATATATATATATATATATATATATATATATATATATATATATATATATATGAAAATATGTTTTTAGCATTTTTTTAGAAAATTTTTGTACTTCTTTGCATTTTTACGGAATTTACAACAAGTTCGTAAAATTTCTTAAAGATTTAGCTAATATTCCAATAAGCCTACTTTTTTCCCCTTGAAAATCAATGGTTAACATTCTGGTATAAATGCTGGACCTACAAGTAGACTGATATTTAAATATCAGGAGTTGACTAGAAAATTCTCAGAATTATTTTGAATGTTCACCAATTTTAATTGAGAGTATTTTTCACCACAATATATAAGTTGTGAAAAATACTTTCTCCTTCTAGGATAGGTGAACTTTGTCAGGGCATCTACATAGATTCTTCTATTAATAATTTATTTGCGCATACGAGCCCATAATAAATTTGAAATGCTAGATTTAGTCATGAGCGTAAATCTTTATACTGAGCCATAAATGGACCACCGGTTAGTAATCCATCAACACCTTCAAACCACATCCAAATTATACAATGCAACTTACCTCATGTAAGGTACGTTAAGGGTGCCAATATCTTCTATAGTTATAACTAGTCCCTTACTCTGGAATTTCAAATGAGACCAGTTCGTATCTAGGTCTTCTAGTGACCTAAACTAAACAATTAGGTGACGAATCATTGAACTCAATGAGTGCGTAAGTGTGACAATAAAAAAGAGCATTTACTATTTATATAACATATTGTATGGTGGATATAAATCGGTAGAATTTGCACCTACTTTCAATTTCTAGAGACATGCAAAAATAATAATAAATCTTGCAGTTAATTTTTTAATAATTAATAAATATTAGAATTTGAAAAAGAAAATACAAATGCCTGTTGTAAATTATTAGTTTATTATTTATGTTTTTTTTTATATTTTATTAATTTTTAAGAGTAAAAGTTAAGATTAATAGTAAAAGGAAAAGTACATCATATAATAAAGAAGAGAAAAAAGAACTTATAAGAAGCATCAACTTCAGGGTTTTCTAATTATGTCGAACTGAATAGAGCTTTATTTATATAATGAAAATTAACCCAACAACATTTTTGCTGACTAAATTATCAGGTGCAAAGCTAAGAAAATAAATAAAATACACTCCTTGGCTCGACTATGAACACCATGTTCATCTCAACTGTAAAGTTACCTTGAAGTAATGGATGAAGATGCCTTGCAAAGTTGCACATTCTTCCTTCATAGAAGCCTTGTTCCATGAATCCAGGATAATGTATTTCCACGGGGAAAATATCCCATTCTAGCATCTCCAATATCATCAATATCAGTCATCAGAAGTTACTGATGACCTTCCCTCGCTGTCGCTGTTGCTGTCGCTGTCGCTGTCGCTGTCATCATTCAAGGATGCTGTGTCTTCGCTGCATACAGCAAATTCCAAGATATCCCATTTTGGCAACTCCTTTCTTAAATAATTATTCCACCGCTCATTATAAATATGCAATGTTGTTCCTTGATTGACACTGCCTTTGCCATCTTCATCCTCCTCTTCAACATCTGGTTTTCCGTGGGCTGTTTCTCGGTCGTCGACGTTGCCATCTTCCTCTACATCGTCAATAGAGGATGCCATTCTTTGCCTGTAATCCCGCCTCTTAACATTTGGCTTTTCTTTGGCTGTTTCTTGGCCGTCACTTCCATTCTCCTCTTCATCATCGATAGAGGATGTAGCTTCGCTGTCATCGCTTTCCTCAACATACAGCTTTTTCAGGAATGTTTCCTGGACGTCACTGTCCTCCTCTTTATCATCAATAGCGGAATATGCTATTGCTCGCCTGTCATTCGGCTCATCAACATTTGGCTTTCCCTTGGGTGCAGTTTCTCGGCTTTCCCCATTGTCCTCTTCAACATTTGGCTTCTCTTCAATCAGATAGAACCCAAGCTCTTTTACTTGTACAAAATTGTCACCCTCTATTATTTCCATAGACAGTTCCAACTGATCTCCAGCCTCTATATCTTCCAACACTATGTACTTTATCCACGAACAGTTATCACTCTTAGGAGATAGGGAATCTTCAAGCAACCGAAAACCATCGTCTGTTGAGATTTTGATACCAAGCTCACACTCTGCGGATTCGATCTCGCAAGCACAGACAGCCCAAATAACCAGTCGGACTTCACCATCCGAATCTGCAGATGGGGGTGCCTGAAATGATAACGAATAACCTTCTTCAGGATTGCTGATGAACCATTCTGGTAAAGAACCACCATCCAAGCAAATCGAATACTCATAACGCTTGCACAATGCCTATTAATTTCAACCAAAGGTGTAATTTAGACCTTATTCAACATAGATACGTACTTGCTAATGTTAAGTATATGTATGTGCAAGAGAGACAGAAAGATGAGAGTACCTCAGCAAGACTCTTCTTAAATTTTTTTGACAAAGTGTTGCTGCCCAATAAAGAAAAGTCACAGTCAGAAACATCTTCAATGCCCTGAATCTCTGTTAATTTTTCACAGCCATCCGCATCCAATGTCTCTAAACTCGAGGGAAGCTCTGAGATTGATTGAAGATTTGTGCAGTCCTCAACCAGCAAACTCTCCAGCTTCGAAAGCTCACTAATGCCAGAAGGAAGCGATTTAAGTCTCGAACATTGGTTCAAATTCAAGGAAACAAGTCTCTTCAATAGGCAAATAGATTCATGCACTTCAACTAATCTCTCACAATCTTCAAGTATTAATTCCTGTAAACATGGGAGTCCTAGAAAGTTTGGTGTTTTAGTAAACTTGGAATAGCTGAGGTTGAGGGTTTTTAGCTTGTTCAGAACCTGTTGAAGGAGCAAGGAAAATCAGAGGAAAGACAAAATTTTTAGTTGATGAAATCCAAGTTGCAATTTTATAGGGCATACTGGAGTTTTCCTACCTTCAATTCTTTGATGTTACAACTGTATTGCAGATCAAGAACAATGAGGTTGTCTAGATGAAAATCCAATGGTAAAGAATTTAAAGTAAATCCTTTCCAAGAAAGCCAAATCAACCCTTTAGGAAAAATTTTGAAGGACCCAGTAAGATGCACGCCATCAATCCGAAGTAATTGTAAAAATCTCATCTCTTTAAAGGATTCTGTCCTCAGAGTTAAGAATTTTGATGCTTGCACATCTAGGGTGCGACACTCCTCATCCTCTGTTCCGAGACCCTCCTCATCCTCTGTTCCCAGACCATCCTCATCTTCTGTTCCCTGAAAAGATAACAAGATTTAACAAAATTTGTCATCAGTAATTACGTCCATGCAAACCTGTTTCTTAAAGAAATCTTAAAGTTGGACAAGGATCGATAAGACTCGGATTTGTGTACAGGACTATGCATATGTCTTTAGTTCTTACCATCTGGTAATTGGTCCATATATATAAATACAAAAAAATTTATACTAGTCCTCGACGTAAAATCTAGCTAATTGAATGCATAGATTATACTGATATTTAATGGGGTTGTCAGTAGGTTATATTGATATTTAATGTGTCACTATATTCAGCTTATCATTCACAACAATAACATATAATTCTTTATGTGAAAGAAAATTTATTACGGTATTGATTTGGGCAGTCTTACAGTTTGCATGTTGTCCTCATCAAATTCATCAAGGGTGAGACCCTCCACAGATTCTGTGCCCTGAAAAACCAACAAATTTTGACAAAATTACCAGAGGCAATGATCCAATCACAAAACAAAACTATTTCTTAAAACATTCCAAAGTTTGTCAAAAATAGAAATAAATCAATAAGACTCTGATTTATCTTTTAGTTCTTTACCATGTGGTTGATGAGCACATCCAATGCATCCTTGTGATCCCAGATTCTGCTGTGTTTTCCAGGATATTTATGCGAAGTTTGACGAACAATCTCCCTTCCCATTTTCTGTACTAGATCATTCATCATTATGGTATCGTCGAAATCAATTGTTATGAGAGATCTTTCTTCCAGAGATTGGATTCGGCTTCTTAGATCGTTACAATAACGATAACGACCTCCTAGTATTGAAGCTACAAAATCTACATCTTCTCCAACAAAAAAACATGCAATATCAAGAAATACACTCTTCAAATCATCTTCTAGTGAGTCATAACCTCCTTTAAGCTTGGAATGGATTTGATCAGGAAATTTACGCAATTCATAAATTTCCTTTTCCCATTCATCACGTTCACTTATTTGAGAAAAACGATTCCCCAAAACTACGAGAGCTGAAGGAAGTTTTCCACTTTGCTCAACCACTTCTTTTGAAAGCTCCGCCCATTCTTCTTCCGGAGTTTTTCCCTCAAAAGCATGGAAATTGAATAGGTCAAGGCACATCTCTTCATCCCATTCTTCAACCGAATGCTTTTTGTCAACTTTAAGTTGAGCAAGCAATTTTTCATTTGTAGTGGTGATGACAATTTTACTACCCTTACCAAACACACTTCGACCCCCAAAAGTATCTAATTGTTGCGGTTGGTCCATGCCATCAAGAACTAGAAGAATTTTTTTGTTACCAAGTAAATTTTTAATCAAAGAAATTCCTGAATCAACATCACTAATTTTCTTTCTCTTCAAAATATTTACTCCCAAAGTTTCACGTATAAGTTGTTTTTGTAACCCAACCTTGCTGTCAGGACCTTTTGATTTTTCGTTGACATCAAAGAGAAAACAACTTCCATCGAATTTTTGAAAGAGTTTTTGGTACACAACTTTAGCTATGGTTGTCTTCCCCATTCCTGGCATCCCACGTATGCCTACCATGCTAACATCATCTGAGGCATTAAGAGACTTGATAATATTATTGACACAAGAATCAATACCTACTAGGTGTTTTGGTATATTTAAGTTTTTGATATCCAATTTGTTCAACACATCTTTGACGATCTTTTTGATAAGTACTGATTCATCCCTGTCAATCAATAGATAAAACTAGGTCATCAAAATTAAACCAAATAATATTTAAACATGCTCAAAGAAGTTATTTTAGACATTTAGCTCAATTTATTCTTATATTTTAGTCTCAGTTTCTAACCTGTTCTTATAAGTCTATTTGCTTTAAATTTATCATTGTATTTTAGGTCATTTTCTAATTTATCTTTTTAGTAGATATATTCTTACAAATCAACAAAAATACGTTTACTTGAGAAATTCAAACCCTATCTAATTTATTACAATAATAAATTAAAAAAATAAAAACTATTATCATCTTGTGTTAAAATTTATTATTTTCATGGTTATGTTTTTAATAAACTAAGATAAGTTTGTATTTCTCGTACAAGGATATTTTTATGTAGCAAAAACGACCTTTAAAATCTCAAATCAATTGCCAGATATAAAAATTTAAAAGAATAAACACAATCAATCACACAAGAATACCCATAAAATTTACATGGCTCGACAACTTATGCATACTCCACGAGCTCAACAATAAGAGAAATTTACTATAAAAAAGTATAAGATTATAAGGTGTTGCACAAAATTATTCTCTCACCTAAAATTAATTTCAAAGTAATAAAAATCTCACATTTTCTTTTATTTTTCTAGCCATTAAAGTGTAGAGAATAATAATAATCACAAAAAAAGCGTTATCCTAAAAGATAATAACTATGAGTTTTTATATGAACTAATTAAATAAATAAATATTTTTTTTATATGGACCTACAATCTAAGACAAACCCAATATTTTATCATGTTGGATTAAAATATTTAACCAAAATTCATGAATACATTAAAAAACTAAATCTATAAGGATAGATTAGAAACTAAGTTTGTAAGGATAAATTGACTTAATTCAAAGTAAGTACATAATTACTTATATACTAAAACACGTTAGATTTTCATTGTACGTTTGTTTTTTTTCTTTTCAGTTTGGCCCTCAAACTTTATTTTTGGGTGATCAAGTTATATTTAAGGAGCAATTGATTTTAAATTCTTATAAAAGGATGGGATTGAAAGAGGGGGGACCAAAATGAAAAACAAGGCAAACATGGATGGCATACCATAAGTTTAAAAAATGTTCACTTTGGTCCTCCAACTTTAACAATCATGTAAATTATAAAATTTTGGTCTTTTGAAATTATTCCAATTCCATTTGGTACAAAGATTTTTTTTTTGTTATTTTTTGATCCCTATTGAGAGAGGAGAGAGAGAGAGGTCACTAAATTCCGACGATAGAGAAAAAAACTTGTTGTTGGCATCGATTTAAACTACTAAAATGAGAGATTTTTGTGTCAAATTATTTTATTTAATGAGAGGAGTTCATATTAGGTGTTTAAATACCTTACAAGTTCATGAAAAAATAGTTCTGAACTCGGGTTGATTTTTAGTTTCGAGTTAAGTTCGGTTTTTAAGGTTATTTTTTTTTTGTTTTTGGAAGCCATGAATGAGTTTGTCATGGTTTATACGATGTTTTATATGTATTTTATGTAAAAAATAAATCATAAAATAAGTTTTTGAGTAAAAAAAACATAAACCAAGAATATAAAATAAAACATTTAACCTTTGATGTAGCGCATATCACATAGCTAGTTTTAAGTAAACTATGTTAAGAAAAAATGGTTTCTGATTGATGCATAGGGAATGCTAGAACGAAAAGAATTACCCATTTGCGGTACTATAGATATCTTTCCCGGAAAGGTTGGCAGCATCCTTAAGAGCGTTTTTCCACTTGTTGATCTTCTCCTTTTCTTCTTTATCTTCATATGCCTTAAAAGCTTTTTTGAAACTCCCTTCTTGTTTACGAACATGTGAAGGATCAACACCACAGAATATAGGAAAAACAGTTCTGCCCTTTGTATTTCTGCACTCAAGAATCTCAACGAGTTCATTGAGACACCATCTAGATGAGGCATAGTCTCTGGAGAAGACCACTATCGAAATTTTTGATTCTTGAATTGCCTTCTTGAGGTGCTGGGAGATTTCTTCTCCAGGAGGAAGTTCTTCATCGTCTTTAAAAGTATGGATTCCTGCTTGGACTAAGGCATTGTAAAGATGACCTAAAAAGGTTTTGCGAGTATCTGCTCCTCTAAAGCTCAGAAAGACATGATAGGTACATTCGGTTGACAAGGAAGAGGATGAAAAGGAGCCAGCCGAAAAGAGCTTGGATGCCATAGAAAGGCACGGTTCAGTTATGTGTGTAGCAAATAGGAAAGGTTTGTTAAAGGGTGAAGGCACTGAAGTAACTGGTTACTGGTCTCTTATTAACAAATTCTAAAACACGTGGGGAAATCATTGCTACAGTGTTCCCCACGTTTTTTTTCTTCGTAATAACTGTAATTACAATTTACGCGGTTTGTGGGATCGAAAAGTACACCAAACACCGCGTCTCTTCTTCAATGGCCATGGCCCTTTTCAACTCCTAAACTTAAACAAAGACCAACCTGTTTACCTCTCTTTGTCCATTCGCTCCTCTTCCTCCTCTCTTATTAACCCTTTTCTCCTCTGATTCCTGTTGTGTGTGAACAAGAAAAACCAAACAAAAGAACCCTTTGTTTGAGACTTGGAGAGAGATGGTTCTTGGAGGGTTCTTAGAGGCAAAAGATTGGAGCCATGCATACAATTTCCCGGAGGTGAAATAGAAGTAAATATTAACGAGGCCATGCATACATTTATTGAAGGGTTTTTTTTTTATAATTCTTTTTTTTATAATTCTTTTTATTGATTTTATTTTTTAATATTAAATTAATTAAAAAATTAATTTTATAATTTTTTTTACACTGTTCGAACCTAAAAATACATGGAGAGTAAATCCCTCTGACCTCCAGTTTTGTATTGCTTTGTTAATTGCTATATTGGGTGGCATCACGTGGGTGCAAATAAATGTAGTCAAAATATTATTTATGATATATATTTTTTATTATTATTAAACAAAGACGTGAAGATAAAGTTAGCATGACAAAGTTGAGACAAAAGCTGCTATCGCAGTTTAATGTTATTTGTTACACTTTTTTGACCGTGGACAAGTATATTTTTGTTATCAAATATAATGTTGAATTTAAATTTTATCTAAAAAACTTAAATTTTGTAATGAATGCTTCGTTATCAATTTTATTAGATGGTATGCTGCGTGTTGTTGCAAGGTTAAAAATTAAATATATAAAACAAAAAAAAGAAAAAAACTATATAAAAAAATATTGTAGTAAGCCACAGTGTTTTGTGAGGAAAGCTAAAGTGCTTACTTTATATAATTTAGTTTTATTTGTAATTACTAGTAATTGTAATTCTCAACAGCTCAATATTAAAAAAATAAAATCGATAAAGATAATTTTAGAATAAAAACATAAAAAAACCACATATAAAAACACTATAGCAATATGAAAAAAAAAAACAAAAAAATGGAAAAAAAAATGAAAAAACTAAAAAATCCGAAAAATCACTAGTTCTACGATTAAAAATAACTTCCAATTGCATTTTGATTAAGTTGATATATATGGCATTTTGTCATTCCAAAGATCAATTATAATTAAGCAATATTAGTAGGGCCATTTACAATTAGAAAAATCTTAAACTTGCCAACTACAATAAAACACCCTAATTAAAGACCATATATAATCAACTTGCTCAAATGCAATTGGATATTATTTTCACACACGGCCGGCTGGTAGAAAGTTGTTTTCACTGTTTGTTTTTTATAGCCCTACTAGTCTGATGATTCTGTGAGGAATCTCAAAGTCAAGAAAGCAAGAGGCAAGTGTGCCTGGTGTCCACATGTGGCGAGCAGTGCCCATTGCGCTCTGATAGAATAATTCCAAGAATATAAAAGATTGAGAATAGGCTACCAATCACAAGGTTTAACAGTGAGTATCCGTTGTTTTTTAAAAGTAGTTTTTAATTAAAAATATATTAAAATAATAATTTTATCACGAGGATATATACAGCAACTCTCTTGTCTTGTGTCTTTGTCTAAGCTTTTTTGCTGAGAACTTTTCTCACGATCACATGCCTGCCCTCGGCACTAATGAGTATCCGTACAATGTGATAAGTAGTTTTTTAAAAGTAGTTTTTAATTAAAAATATATTAAAATAATAATTCTTATATTTTTTAATAATTAATATTAACATATCACAAAAAAACTTGTTTTTTTTATGCTCCAGTTCCCATCCCCAATCCTTGTTTTGTTTTGTATTGCTTTGTTAATTATTATATACTTATATGGGGTGGCATCACATGGGCCTCACGTGGGTGCAAATAAATCTAGTCAAAATATTGTTTTGGGTTAAATTATGCTGATATGTGAAACTTACTGATATAATCTTTAAAAAAAATTAAAAATTTTAATCTTGAATTAATTTAATAATGAAGAACGAAATCGGTAAAAAAACAATATTTAATTAAAAAAATAAAGTGAATTTAAGTCAACCAAGCAAACTCAAGATGAAAATCATGTACGTCATTAGATGATTTAATTTTTCAATTATGATTAATAAATGAATGATGGTTTTGTGTTTTTTTTAATATATATTTAAATCAAGAACTTGCAGTAAAATAAAGGAAATAATTATCAGCAAAAGGAAATTGTAAACTGTAGTAAATAATTTTCATTGTAAATCCCATGTTTTTTTTATTAACGTGGGTGTCCGAATTAGGATGCGCGTATCTCAACTAATCCCATAAGCTTTGAAGTTGACGATCATGTAAGTCTCTAGTAACTATTATATGAGCAACCATAAAACTCAAACCTAAAATCATAGAAAAAACAAATCTTTTAGTTTTAAGCTTTTATTATTCACCACCTTGTTTGTAGATGGTTGTAAAACCTATGTTTTGATGAGCAAGGAGAGTGTGATATTGTATGAATTTACCAATTGAGTTTCGCTACATGATTGGCGTGTTTTCCAACTCCTTAGAATTTTCAGATGAGAATATAGTTTTATTTACAAGAATAAAAAAAATAAACGATTAAATTGGATTTTTCTAAAACCATCGTCTTCACTTACATGTATGTACCAACGGATTGTGCTTTGTAACTCATTTCAACAATGTTAAGTCGTAAGAACTATGATGAATTTTTATTGAAATTATATTGAGGATAATATAAGTGCGCGTATTTTATGGTAACGGTGTATGAAATTTCAATCCATCTCAAGCTTCAACGCAGTGTAACGTTTACACTGCTTATTATTCCTCCAAAAAACTTATATATATATAGTGTTCTGTAATGAAATTTTATTAGTTATTTAATGTGATTCATTTTTTAAAAAATATGTTTTTATTATTTTTAATAAATCATAAATTTATTTATTTTTCTCTTTGTATATATTTATTTTTATAAAATATTCCATGAAACAACTAATACGGTATTGTTTTCAATGAATATGACATACGACAGATTGAAAGCTTTTGTAAGAGGCGCATGGTAGTTCATATGTATAAGACCTTTTTAGACGAAAATGCTTTTAATTTGTCACGATTTGCTTTGTCTTAAAGAGAAAGGTAACAAATTTAATACAACTGTAGAATTGTAGTATCCTTTCCTACAAAAGCAAAGCAAAGCAAAGCAAAGACATTTCCACAACTCATCAATGTGGTCAGACACTCTTCCACTGCTCATTAGTAGAAGCTGTTGCTGATATGTCTCATGTTCCTTCTTGATTGGCAATGTCACGATCCCTTTCTGATTCTTCAATCGAATGATCTGGCGTATCTTATCCATCACAAAATAATGTGAATAATTTCAATGATGTATTGAAATTTTATTAACTTGGTTCATAGTGATGGTGGACTAGGTTTAGCTTTCCCTGCATTCGTCTACATGGAAGAGAACGACTTGAATCATGATCCGAAGCAAGCACAGCAACTATTAATAAATTAATGGTGATAAATAAATATACAGTTCCATTGTCCTCATTGAAATAGACTTTGCAAGTTTGTGTCACTCATTTATCAGTCCGAAATGCCAAGAAAACAATACCACAGATCCAGCACCCTGTGATCCAAAAACATGGAAAAAAAAACAAAAAAAAAACATATTCTATGTTTTTATGCTATCCAAATTTACTGCAACTGGTGATTTTCCATTTTTGCAACTCTCTTATCAAACTACTTTCCAACCGCTGATCATCGGAGCCTAGAGCATGAATATCAATTTCCTGATCTGAATCTGCTTTATTCTTTTCCATTATCAAATGTACCCCGCATTTTTCTACCCAAAATTTTCGAACATCATATACGCTTATTTTGACATTCACTTCCAATTCCTCTACACCTTGCAGCGATTCCTCTAACCCAATCAACGGTATACGCTGTATCCAAGACTGCTTCGTGATTGTTCTGTCAAACGTAACAGCCGCCATCGTCTCAAACAATTCAATACCATTGCTCTTATTTTTGAATGTAGCAACACACATATCAAACTGGAAAAATGGTGCTTCTCGAGTGGCTTTACTGGTGGAGGCCGAGACAACCCAAAGAAGCAGCCCTTGGAGTTTATTACCATCTGCAACTGAAACTGAGGGTAAACGAAATGATAATGATGACCCTTCTCCACGATGGCTGAACCATTCTGGTAACTCACCACCAGCAAGGCAAATGTCATAATGTTTACCTTTGCATAATCCCTACATATTGGTTCAAGGAAAGTAATTAAAACTTGAGTTCGAAAAACTACCATTTTTAAATGCTAAATGTTTGTATTCAAGTAAGTGAAGAGACAGAGAAAGAGAGACAACCTGAATAAGACTCATCTTATAGTTTTCAGATAAATTGTTGCAGCGATTTAAGTTCAAAATGGACCAGTTATTGCCCGCACATTCCATGCCCTGAATCTCTATTAAATTTCGGCACCCTTTTACATACAGTAATGGTAGTCTTTCATGCTGAAGTGGTGCACTTACTCTTTCAATGGATGTGCAGCCATTGATAGACAAGAACTGGACACTTGATGGAAGCTCTGAGATTGATAGCAGATTCGAGCATTTCTCAACCCTCAAGCATTGAAGCTTAGGAAGGAGGCTAATGCCAGAAGGCAGATCGAAGAATTTGTTTCCAGACAAATCCAAATCTTCAAGAAAGGACAAACTCCCAAGATCAATGGATCTTGTAGCTTCAGACAAACCAGCATAACTTAGATTTAGTTCTTTCAATGAGCTGAAACTAGTGAAAAAAGCTGGTAGCATAGCTTTGGAGCTAGAACAGCTTTGTGGTGAAAGCCACAAAGAAAATCTAGAAAACAAAGATTTAGATGGTAGATCAGGTGAGTAGTTGTATCCACCAAATGATAACTTTGTTAGCTTCTTCAGATATCTAGCTGATGTAGGAAGTTGCTTAATTGCAGTTCTATTTGCAAACAACTCAGTTAAGGATTCTAGGTCACCCAAACTCTCTGGCAATTTCTCAAGTTGAGAGCACCAAGCAACGTTCAGAGTTTGAAGAGATTTTAAGTTACCGATGCTTTCTGGAAGAGTCTTTAGGCTGTCACAGTCCTCCAAGTTCAGCAAAACAAGGCTCTTCAAATTCCCAATAGATTGATGTACCTTAACCAAACTCGTGCATCCTGTAAGTATTAGTCTCTCCAAACTAGAGAGTCCTCGGAAGTTCGGCGTTTTAGCAAGGTAGGGGGAAGAGCTGAGATTGAGGATTTTCAGCTTGGTAAGAATCTGTCAAAGCAATGAGAAAATAAGAGAAAAATAGCTATGTGAAAAAATGTAACTCTAAATTAAATTTCATTAGGGAAAGTTTTGAGTGCCTCTTGTATATGTTTTACCTTAGTCCCCTTCCAAAGTTTTCGTACTTTACTTTCTTGCATATCAAGTATAACAAGGTCGTTTAAGTGAAAATCAGATGGCAAAGATTTCAAAGGGCATCCAGACCAACAAAGCCATATCAACTCTTTTGGGAGAAGACCGTAGCTTCCCGCAAGATGTGCTCCATTGATTTGGAGTAATTTTAAACGTCTCATTTTTTTAAACGATTTTGTGCTAAAAGACTCTTTTACATCTAGTGCCAGACCCTCCACAGCATCTGTTCCCTGAAAATAGCCAAAAAGCATTAAAATATCATGACAATAATCATGCATATTCTTTGAATGAGAATGTTGATATATACCAATTTTAGGTAAGATCCCAGAACCACCTAGCATTTCTGTTGCATAAATAATGGAGATGTTTATTGATAGAATCAGTTTACTATTAAGATAAGCTGGAATTTAATAACAAAAATAGAGTTAGAAAGAAGAAGAGCATTGACAAGCTCCTATATCCAACAACACTTCACTTATTATTCACTTATTGGACTTTGACAAAAAACATTTAATTAAATCACTATTTATTTATGTAAAGTTATTGTTCCAATCTTTTAATCAAAATGCAAGACATTGAAGAAAGAGTTAAAACTATATATTCCAATCTGATTTTTTATTTTTAAAGATCGATCAGTTTGTTTTTTACAGTCCAAATACTTTATAAAATACCATATAATAGCAGTTGAAGTACTTCGATGTAACTTGTGTTTGGCCATGTATTACCATTGGGAGATTATATTCTTTACTTTATTATCATATTCATTTCAACTACTATACATGTTAAATTTAATTTTTTAAAGGAAAATGTATGGTAGAGGGGAAAATGCATGGTAGAGTCTAGGATTGAGCAAAAAACCAAAAAACTGATTAAACCGAAAAAACCAGAAAAAAAATAACTGAAAAAATCGAACCGTGAAAAAAATCGATTAAACCGATTAAAATTTCAAAAAAACCTACCGATTCGGTTTCAGTTTTATAAGCCTGAAACTAAAAAAATCGAACAAAACCGAACCCAAACCGAAAAAAACCCGGAAAAAAACTGAGCCAAACCGGAAAAAACCAAGTCAGACCAAAAAAACCGAGCTAAACCAGTTTGAATCGGTTTTTTTCTAAAAAATCAAACCAAACCGAAACTAGTCGGTTTGAACCGGTTTCGATTTTTAAATTTTTTATTTTAATTTGGTTATTTTTTTTTATAAAAACCGAACTGAATCGAAAATGATCACTCCTGGTAGAGTATAACACTAAAATAATAACAACGACAATAATTTTAATTTATGATCAGATGAGTGGTTACTATTCTTACAAAAACTAAAGAGTTATTGCCTAGGAAACTAAAAGAATGGCACGACATGTAAGGAAACTTTAATATCCAATTACATGCAGGAACTTAAATGTTTGTTATGGTTTTATTAAGAAAATTAATTAACCATTGATAATTTAGTTGCATTCCAGGCATTACCACGAGATATAAATAAAGTTGCAAATAGAAAAGGGCGTTATGTACGTCCAATTCACTGCTCATTAGACTTACGACTTCTCTACAACAAATTAAGTCGCAATTTTACGATAAATAAGAGTGTATGAATCTACAGTACAACAATTAATATACAAAGTAATGAGCTCTTACCATTTCCTTGGAGAGTACATTGTATGCATCTTTGGGAAGCCAAATTCTGCTGCAATTTCCAGGATGGTTACGCGACCTTTGACGAATAATCTCCCTTCCCATCTTTCGTAATATATCATGCATCCTTAACCTATTCTGATTCTC
Organism: Populus simonii; assembly: GCA_007827005.2. NCBI lineage: Eukaryota > Viridiplantae > Streptophyta > Magnoliopsida > Malpighiales > Salicaceae > Populus > Populus simonii. Next base: position 324,604 of record CM017482.2, read on the forward strand.
GGTGTCGATTGTTATGAGAGACCTTCCAATGAGAGTTCTGAAAGCTACTTCTGGATGGCAATCGTAACGAGCACCAACTATATCTGCTACATATTCTTTGTCTCTACCAACAAAAAAGCACGCGATATCAAGGAATATCTCGCTTGTATCCACATTCAGTGCATCAAAACTTACTCTAAGCTTTCCTTGAATATCATCATGCGGAGTATTTTGCCAATGGACAATATCGATTTCCCATTCAGCTTTGTCTCTTATGGATAAATGAGAACCCAATATTTGAAGAGCCAAAGGAAGTCCTTGGCAGTAGTTAACTACCTCGTCTGACAGCTCCACATAATCTTTTGCTGGACAGGTGTCTCTAAAAGCATGCAAACTGAAAAGCTGAAGAGACTGATCTCGATCCAATTCTTGAGCATGATACATTCCATCTACCCCCACTTCTGTTAGCAGATGCTTATTCTTAGTTACAACAATTATTATACTTCCGGCACCAAACCAACATCTCTCTCCCATCAATGCCTCCAGTTGTTCCCTTTTGTCCACATCGTCATAAACAACAAGGATTTTCTTACGATGAAGTCGTTCTTTGATCAAATTCATTCCTTCATAAACATTACTGACCTTCCAAACTTTTGGTTTCAGAATATCATGAAGAAGGCGCTCTTGTAATTCAACCAGACCATTCGGCTTATCTGATATTTCCTTGACGTCCGAAAGAAAACTGCTTCCCTCAAATCCAAAATAAAGTTTGTTAAACACAGCTTTTGCTATTGTTGTCTTGCCTATTCCAGCTATCCCATGTATTCCCACGATGCCAACATCAGGTTTTGCACCTTTTAGCAAAGAAATAATACCCTGAACTCTGGAATAAATACCTACTGGGTGTTTGGCTACGTGCAAGGTTTTGTTTCCCAGTTTACAAGCTACATCACTGACAATCCTTTTGATGAATTCCGCTTCATATCTGTTCATAGAGAAAGAAAGACAACAATGGCGTATAGGTTGTTAGATATTAATCCAGAATTTTCAAGCCCATGCCTCTCTAGAACTATCAAGGAAGTGCATCCTGAAAATCATCCTTTCTTGTAAATGATATTCTATTAAGTCTCTAGGCTATCAAACAGACCTAGCAGCCCATATATACATGCTGCCACTTTCTTGTAAGAAGGATTGAAAGGGCGTAAAATTGTTTTTTAAAGATTTTTAAAAAAATATATATATTAAAATAATATGTTTTAATTTTTAAAAATTTATTTTTAATATTATCAAATTACAACATTCCAAAAACATTTAAAAAATTAATTTGAAAAAAAAAATTATATTTTGACGAAAAACATATTATAAATTAGTTGGTGTTCAAGCATCACTCAGAGTAAACAAGCAAGCAATTTTATACACGAAAAAGTTAGTGCAGTGTGTGAGAAGAGAAAGAATGGCGTGAGTGATTAGAGAAAGATTTGTGTGTGCAAGTGAGATTCAGTGAAAAATAAGCAAAGTGTGAGCGGTGAGTGGGTGATGTGATAATATTAAAGAGAGCGTCCAATGTGTGAGTGTTATACACATTAGTTGGTGTTCAAGTATCAATATTTTGTACAAAATTCTTATATTGAATATAATTAAGTTATTCTGTCAATTTATCAGAGCTTTTGCCCAAAATTTTATATCCAACATTAGTTTTTTTTTTTAATATACATCCAACATTAGTTAAATACTAGAAAATTAGTCAATACTACGTGGCGGGTTGAACAAACAAAATTTTAAATTATAATAAAAAATATCAAGACATTGTGAATTTATTTCTCAATAGCAAATTTTTTTTTAATTATCAACTCAAAACTTGGTTTAACTGGTCAGCTTTAAAATCTTATAATCTTGATCCATGACTAACTTAAATTTTAAATTAAATCATATAAGAGTTAATCTAATATGACACAGTCAATTTAACGAGTTTAAAAATAACATAAATAAATATTAAAAATATAATTTGACTTAAAAAGAATCAAAATGATTTTATTAAAAATTGTTAAGATGATAAAATATTGAATCTATTCAGGTCGATTTGCCAAACTCACCGTCTAGATCATGAATCCAAGTAGATTTAATAATTTCATTTTAAGTCGTTTTAAATACATATTAAAAAGATAAAGGTTCACAGTAAAGCAATAATAAAATTAAAAAGAACAAAACAATTATGATGGATTGCAAAAAATAAACAAACAAATAAACTTGGTAATATCACAAAAAGATTTCTACTATCTTACTCCAAAAAAAATAAAATAAAAAAATAAAATTAATAAAATTGTATCTAAAATATATTCTTAATTAATTTTTTAAAAAATTAATTTATTTTTATAAAAAATATATATAAAAAAAACAAAACATGAGGCAAGTAGCCCAACTTACTTGGGTTATATGATTAAAGCCCAGGTGTGGTGGCCTACCCAAGCTCACCTCTATTAAAAAAAAAAAACAGTTACATGTTATTTATAAATCTAATTTTAATGGCATCATTTATAAACCTAATTAAAGTTGTTTAAAAGATCACTTTGTGTATTTTTTTTTATTTTAAAACTCAATTTATAATTCTTATAACCTAAAAAAATTAAGAAAAAAATAATTTCTCCTTTTAAAAAAACTCCAAAATTAGTTAAAAAAATAAATAGAAAAATATCTCTCTCAATCTTGATCTTTATTTTTTTTTGCAAATTGAAAGCTCAAAAACATTTTAATGTCAATTCTCTCACAATCGACGTGGAAAATTTTAATATCAAATTTGATTATTTTTTATAATGAAATTCAACCTAATATGAAGATTTTATTTAATCAAAATAACCATGTAAAAAGTAGATTAAAACATGTTATCAATATCAAATCTCAAATCAACATAACATTTAAAGATAAAATTGAAAAGAAAAGAAAAATAATGAAAGAAGAAAATAATAAAAAGAAAAAGGGAAACTATTTTTTTTAATGATTTCTTCATTTTCAATCTCTTGTAAATAATAAAATTGAATTTTTTTTTTAAATCAAGCATCAAGAGGATTTTTTTTTTTAGACTACAATAATCATATAAAAAGTAAATTATTAACACAGTAGTAAAAAATTAAATTTAAAAAAGAACCAATGAATAAATAAATAAATAAACAAAAGTTATTAAATCTAAAAAACAAAAATAAATAAATAAAAATATTATGTAAATTTACATTGCATCCCCTCACAAACTGCAATGAAAAAGCGATGCTTTCTAATTTTTATTCAATTAATAAATAATGCCTAATCCTTTGAATCTTCCAACAATACTTTCACGGGAAAGGTGAACCTCTAATCCTTCACTAGTCTTGGTGGCTTTATCGATCTGGTTCTATTATTATATAATTTAGTAAAATTGAATATTCATATTCATAAATGAGCATGGATACATGTATCTAGCAATAAATTTTTTTTTAAAAGCTTTTTTTATTGGATATATATAAAGTAAAGATATGGAAAGCTAGTAACCACCTAAAATGCATGCATATATGTTAATTTACACATCTAGCACTCAAGAGGAAAGGTTGCGAATAATAATTAATGATTATTTAAAAAAAAACGAACTTATTAAAATTTTTAACTCTGTTTGGGAAAAAACTTAGAAATTAATTTGCTACCTCTAAATATTGCAATTAAAAATTAATATATAATTGAAGTGAAAATATCAAGCTTAAATTGAGAATAATAAAAAAATTGTTTATGTTGATATGTGCAGGTGGATCTGTGGCAGAGAAGGTAAAGATATACCCATTTGCCTCATTGTGTAAACCCCATCCAGATAGATTTCCCGCTTCTGCAAGAGCTCCTCTCCACTTGTTGACCTTCTCCATTTCTTCCTTGAAGCGTTCTTCATGTTCATCAAAAGCTTTTGCATAACTCCCGGTCTGTTTTCGGACATCTGAAGGCTCTGTATCATAGAATATAGGAAGAACAACCTGGTCAATGTTTTGCCTGCTCTCAAGAATCTTTACAAGTTCGTCAAGACACCATCTAGAGGAAGCGTAGTGTTTGGAGAAGACCACTATAGAAATCCTTGATCCTTCGATTGCCTTGAGAAGTTGTGGAGAGATTTCTTCTCCTCTAGGAAGTTCATTATCATCCCTAAAAGTATGAATTCCGGCCTGGATTAAGGCGGTATAGAGATGATCTGTAAAGTTCTTGCGGGTATCTTCTCCTCTAAAACTTAGAAAAACATCATAGTTCCATCTATGTCTAGAGGATGAAGACGAAGAAGAGAACGGAGACTCAGAGTCCGTGGAAGCCATAGCTGGGACAGTTTTATCAATCTATATAGCAAATTGGGAAAGGCAGGTTGAAGAGTATGGAGAGGAGTGACGTTAATTTGCTTGTTATTTTCTCACAAATTTGAAGTCTTTTGTAAAGATGATATATATATATATAAAATTGTGGAAGTTGCTGAGAAGTTTAGAAACCATTTGAGAACCGTGTAAACTCAGTGTAAACTGTTTTTTTTTTAAATTAAAATATGTTTTTGAATAAAATTGAATATAATTTGAATGTTTTGAATTATTTTTATGTATTAATATTAAAAATAATTTTTAAAAAATAAAAAAAATATTATTTATATATATTTCAATACAAAAAATTATTTAAAAAATAATCCATATCACACCGTAAAACATACTGTTCGTGGAAACTGGGGTCGAGTAGGTCAGTGCAGCCTTTGTCCCTCTAGAGACTCCCGTGTTAAATACTGTGGAAAATAACATTCTTTCGAGACCATAAAGTCATAAAAGTGGTAAAAAAAGTTACATAGGCTACAATTGCATGCAGTCAGATCTTTCAGACGGAATGTAGGCTCCAAGTGCATACATATAAATAACTGTGCAGGAGCATCCACACGTATTATCTACATTTTTGTTAAATTTTAGTTAAAATAACTAAAAACTTATTTAAACTAGTTAATTAAAAAATATTATTACATTTATGTTCCAAAGCATGAATATTTTATTGTTATTTTAAAATTTAAATTATTAAAATATTCATAATTCCTCACATAAATTGAAGTGATATAGAGAATAAAAAAAAATTAAATCTTTGTGAATTAAAAGTATATTTACGTTTTAAAAGTATTTTAAAAAATATTTAAATTTTTTTATTTTAAATTAATTTTTATATTTTTATATTTTGTATGTACTAATATCAAAAATAAATTTTAAAACTAAAAAAATTATTATTTTAATATATTTTTAAATAAAAAATATTTTAAAAAATAACAACACCATTAAATATCATGTTTGGTTACATGAGAAGTTTAGCTGAAATTGTGTTCAAGTAGTTCCCAACTAATCCTCTTTTTGTAGGATCCAATTTCCGGTCATTTCTTGGGGAACATAAGCTGCCACCATCTCTTCTCCCTTTCACATCAAATAGAGGTCGGTGCGTTGGGTTTATGGGTAAAAGCCAAAGGCGGTGTGAGGGCAGCCATAAAATAATAGTGTCTTTCTACGATAAAACACGGGACTCTCCTCTCCCTGATTCTCAACTGAAGTCTTCCACTGTCACACCCTTTTCATTTTTAGTACCTACTACATTTGGGGCCGGGGGTATCTTTTTTTATTTATATATATATATAAAAACCCTCACGCAAGTATATTTAAAAAGTATAAAAAAACGACTTTATTGAGAAAAAATATTCATTAGATAATAAAAAATCAAATAACAAAAAAAAAAAAACTAAATATCAACTCCAAACAACTCAACTTAAAAATATATATATATATATATATATATATATATATATATATATAAATTAATTAAAAAATAACAAAAATAAAAAGCAAACCAAGCAAATTATTCCACCAGTAACTCTCCTTCTCCACCCAGACAAGCCTTCTTCTTCCTCTTCTTCCCTTTATCCCCCTTCTATAGTCATTGCATATAGAGTCCATTTTAAAAAAGTCGTTTAAAAAAAGAGTCAATTAGATTAACTCGACAAACTCGCAACTTGGATCATGAGATGAAGACAACCCAATAAAAAACAAATCTAATTTTGAAAGACATGTAGCCTGCATCATGAGACCGAGATAACCTTTTAGAAAAAAAAGACTCAATTATTCTGTTCAGAATGTTAAGAATTAGTTATATTTAGGAAATAAATGCGATGCTAAAATTCAGACCATAGAACGGTTAGAATTTAACCCGATAAGATAGAGATTTCCTCATGAAAAGAAATCTACCTTGAACTTTGATAAAACCAATAGACATAAATACGATTTAAAATAACAATGCAGTAGATATTAAAGGTGATAATGTGATATTTTAGTTGTGACATACAATATGCTTTGGTGAGATCTCAATGTGCTAGAGGGTTAAGATCTGCATATCATGAAGGTAAGAATTCAATTCTTGATTTAATTTAGTTTAAAAAGGAAATAAGGGAAATAATTAAATGGTTATGATTTTAAAAAAATTGTGGTGTATACTGTTGAAGCTGTGAATAAGTTTATCTTTAAGCTAGATTTATTATTTATTATTTTTTTTTGTTGGGAAAGGAAACAATATAAAAGGAAATTATGAATGCCAACTTGATTAGTCATTTTAAGGATTGAGAGACTAATAATGTTAATAGAGTATTATTGGCATCGGCATTTACCTTCGTGAAAGGAAAAAAAATTATACGTTGAAGAATTTGCTAAGGCTAATGATATCATCAAGATAATGTTGATATCAGTATTAAACAAATATTTGATTAGCCTACTAGATTATGGAAGACTAATGCTATCAACAAGATGATGTTGATATCGACATGAAACAAAGCTTTGATTATCAATTTATAAAAGGCTAATGATATCAACAGGATGATGTTGATATCGACATTAAATGAAGATTTAATTAGCCTAACAGATTTTGAAGGCTAATGATATCAACAAAGTTATGTCGATATCAGCATTACCAAGTGCTGTGTTTTCTTCCGGATCATAGAAGTAAGAAATATCAACAAAGTTATATTGATACAAATACTTTTACGACTTGATTAGTCATATCTAGTTATGGAGGCTAATGATATCAGTAGAGTTGTACTGTATCATAATTACCAAAATGTTGGAAGTCATATGATATCATGATAATCAGTATCAATATTATATGGAAATGAGTTCTAATATCCTAGTGGGTATATCAATATTGATGGAATTAATTCAATTGAAAACATGGACTTTTCAATTACAAAAATTAATGCATGCCTAAAGAGATAAATTAAATGTAGTTTTAAGTAATGTAAGGAAAATATAATGTATTATTTTTCTTAGTTATTAAGATTACACATGTTCTTTATGATTGCAACTTGATTGTATATGTTTAATTTATAGGTTGATCTTAATCCCAATATGAGTAGCATTTTAGTTAGAGATGTATCTATTTTATGAGAATTAGTTAGACTTTTGTTAATGTAAAAAATGGATGTAAAGATAAACTAATGTTCCTATATTAATGATTTTGGAATGCTACATGTATGTAGAATATTATTAACTTGGTAGTCAACTATTTTGAGACTTATGTTTAGGTATTTTAAATATTTTTCTCATTATAATTTCTATGTTGGTGTTCATCAAATCATTAACTTTGAAGTTTTTTTCATCTTGGGAATGAGTTATATATGGAATATAATTCTGTATAATTACATAAATATGAATCAAAGGATGATGATGTTAATGAATGTCGTTATTGTGTTATGGATTGAATTGTTGGGATCCAGGATGATTAGATTATTGTGAGGATATTTATTTTGAAGTGCACAAGTTAGTCAATAACTTGGAAATACAAAGAAAATTTTGTCAAAATCTTGATAAAAACAAAATTTTAGGCTTTTGTTGTAATCACAATATATATTATTGGGATCCAAGATGATTAGATTTTTGTTGGATTATTACGAGGATATTTATTTTGAAGTGTACAAGTTAGTCAATAACTTGGGATGTTACAAATAAAAAGAAAATTTGGCCAAAATCTTTATAAAAACAAAATTTCAGGCTTTTGTTGTAATCACAATATATATTGTTAGAAATCATTTATGAAATTTAAGGTTGTTACAACTCGGGTTAACCTATTAAACACTATTCCCGGGTCATGAAGTTAGATTAACCTAATAAAAAGCAAACAAAACAAATTATGAAAGCTTAATTCTCAAGCAACTTAATATTAAAATATAAAATTAAGGAAAAAAGTTTATTGTGAAAAAAAGAAAAACCCGAGTCAATCAGGTTAACTCACTACACCTGCGATTCATGTTATCAGATTGAGATAATCCAATAAAAATAAATTTAATATTGAAGGATGATTTTTTTTTAAAAAAGCATTGATTCTTCATAATATTAAAGGATGCACTTAAAAAAATTAATTAAAAAAAATCTAGTCAATTGGGTTAATTTGTTAAACTCGCTATCCGTGTTTTAAAAGTGAGATAACTCAATAAAAACAAATTTAATATTAGAGGATAAAAAAGTATTGATTGAAAAAAAATATTATTCTAATAAATAGTGTTTTTTGAGGAAGGATACAATAAAAATCCTTTATCTTTTAGTTTTTTTTTATTAATATATAATAAATTAAATTTTAGAACATTCTTGTTTTTTTTTAAAATTTCATGAACACATTTTGGACACAATTAATGAATGGGAAGTCACTCCAAAGAGTCAAAATATACAGGAGAGTTCCTCAAATTTAGGTTCTGAATTGATTGCATATTTATACATGTAGGTTGAGAAAATGATAGAATTGAATCACTTGAATACTGTCGAGTGAGCTAGTGACTCACTTTACCACATTCTTGTTGACTTTTTATTTCTATATTTGCCACCATTTAATTGGTGGTGTAATTATTAACCATTCAATCAAACAAACGGGGAACAATGAAATAAAATAAAATATTAAAAAATGTTGTCGTTTCAACTCTATAATTTGTTAATCTCACTGTATAGTATATTTTTTGTTATATGGATAGATTAAAAAAAAAAAAAAACCCTACGATTACGAAGCCAAATTGAGAAAGGTTCGATCGGTTTCTTCGACGATCTTTTACTTAAAATTATATACTAATAATTACATGATGGGCTCCAGATAAGATGGAGCTGGGAGATTTCCCTCCTTGTCTCTATCTGCAATTAATAAGCGTTTACAATTGACTTTTGTTTGAATATTTTTAGCAAAAGAAAAGAAGCATGCGATTCTCAGATTTGTGGCCTTTAGCAAAATCCTGCCGGGTAGAAAATTTAGCTAAGAAGCAGGTTTCCCTCTACTTTCGTGAGAAGGTACACAGGAAATTCCGTGAGAGAGTCATGACTCGAGAGAGTCAATATGGGTTTACCAATGTTGTTTTAAGATTTATAAAAAAAATAAAATTGAAACCATGTTTTTTTTTAGTTTATAAAATTAAAGAAGATTTTAAGGGTGTTGAGAAGTGTGAAAATGATTATTTTTAAAAATATTTTTTTATTATTTTTTAAAATTTATTTTTGATATCAACACATCAAAACAATTTAAAAATACTAAATTAATTTAACTTAAAATAAAATAAATTAATTTTAATAAAAACAGGTTAACACTCACTCAAAATCACCAATGTCATATGACAACAGTTTGAGTGGCAAGAATTGCGTGACAAGTAGTTTGAGTGGCAAGTAGTTTAAATAGATTTATCTTTATTGGTTGAATGGTGTGAAAGTAAGAGAGTTACGAGAGAGAGAGATTTCAAGTAATTTAAAAATATCACAAAAAAAAACATAAAAGAAACTGGAAAAAAACCATGTGAAGAAAAACTGTATCAATCCATAGTGTTTTGTGAGAAAAAACTTGTATTTATTTATAATTGTCATTCTTAACCAGCTTAATATTTAAAAAATAAAATTGACAAAGATAATTTTAGGGAAAAATATAACAAAAACAGAAAAAAAACCATGTAGAAAAAAACACTGTAGCAATCAATAGTAATTTTCGAGGAAAGTTACAGTGTTTTCCTCACATATTGTAACAGTAATTTTTAACCAGCTCAATATTAAAAAATAAAATAAAAAAAAGATAATTTCAGAGAAAATCATAAAAAAAACTATGCGGAGAAACACTGTAGGAATTAACAATGTTCTAAAGAAAAACAAAATTATAAAACTAAATTCTCAATCAGCTCAATATTAAAAAAAATCGACAAATATAATTTTGAAAAATAAAGAAATAAAATAGAAAAACTATGTGGAAAAACATTGCAGCAATCCACAGTATTTTAAAGAAAAAAATTACAAAGCAAAACTTTTAACCAGGTCAATATTTAAAAAGTAAAATCAATAAAAATAATTTTAGAAAAAAAATAAATGAAAAAAAAGACAAAATAGGAAAGTTGAAAAAAAAAGTAATTTTGAAAAAAAAAAAGAAAAAAGGGAAAAGTTAGCAAAAAAAAGGGGGAAGAATCATTGTGGATTACTGTTGTAATCCACAGTGATTTAGGTGTGGGGGAACAGTGATTCCCCCACACCATTTAGATATTACTAGTTATATGACCCGCGCGATGCCGCGGGTCAATTTTTTTGCATCATAAATATTAAAAAACACTAAGATCTAAATGTGTTAGGTTTTTTTGCAAAGCTATACCTAAGAGTCTCGGGTTTAGCTGCAACGCCTGATCTAAGAGTGATATTTATAATATTAATAATAACATTAAACTTGCATGACTCAAGTTTAAATGGGTCTAGCTACCAGACCCAATAGTCTTGGATGTGGGTCTGGCTGCAAGGTCATGTCATAAAAGTGTGATAATTAAATAGATTAATTAAAAAGAAAAAAAAGCAAAGAAAAAAAAACCAATAGGAAGAAAAAAACTAATGAAGAAAAAAAAATCTGAATTAATTGGGTTAACCCGTCAAACCTAAGATCCGTGTCATGAAAGTTTGATAATTAAATAGAAAAAAAAATTTAATATCAACAAACTAAATAAAAAATTTAATTAAAAAAAAAGAAGATATCAGCCTTTTCACCGTGGACTGCACTGTGCAGTCCACCGTGAAAGGCATAAAAAGAAAAAAAAGCAAAAATAAATAAAAATAAAGGCATCAGCCTTTTCACCGTGACTGCATACAATATAAAAAGATGAAATCGGAAGAACAAAAATAATGAGGAAAAAGAAAAACAATCTGAATCAACTGAGTTAACCCACCAAATTAGGTTAACCCGTCACACCTGGAATTCGTGTCATGAAAGTGTGATAGCTAAATAGAAAAAGATTTAAATAAAAACAGGAAAAAAAATTAAAAACAAAAAAAAGATAGCTCAGTATTTCACCGTGCAGTGCATAGTGAAACACTAAGCACTTTTAGTATATGTTATAATAATAATAATAATAATAATAATAATAATAATAATAATAATAATAATAATTATTATTATTATTATTATATATAAGTAAAAAAAAGATTAATTAAAAAGGACAAAGCAAAGAGAAAAAAAAACCTACAGGAAGAAAAAAACTAATAAAGAAAAAGAAAAAAAAAATCTGAATTAACTGGGTTAATCCGTCAAACCTGAGATTCATGTCATGAAAGTCTGATAATTAAACAGAAAAAATTTAATATTAAAAAACTAAATTAAAAAAAATAATTAAAAAAGAAAAAAAGACAAAAAAAAACTAAAGACATCAACTTTTTCACTGTGGACTGCACTATGCAGTCCATAGTAAAAGGCTTAAAAAGGAAAAGAAAAGAAAAAACAAAGGCATACGCCACAAGTTATTTTTTTTCCTTGCATAAAAAACATCAAAAAATATTAAGATCTAAAAGTGTTAGGTCTTTCAGCAAAGATATACCCAATAGTCTTTGGTCTAGCTGCAACGCTTGACCCAAAAGTAATATTTATAATATTAATAATAATATTAAACTTACATTAATTGAGTCTAGTTGCAACAGCGGACTCAAGAGCCTTGAATGTGGGTCTGGTGTAATAATTAAATAGATTAATTAAAAAGAAAAAAACTAACAGGAAGAAAAAACTAATGAAGAAAAAGAAAAAAAAATCTTAATTAACTGGGTTAACCCTTCAAACCAGGTTAACTTGTCAAACCTGATATTCACGTCATGAAAGTCTGATAACTAAATAGAAAAAAAATTTTATGAGTTAACCCGTCAAACCCGGGAGACGTATCATGAAAGTTTGATAATTAAATAGAAAGAAATTCAACATTAACAAACTAAACTAAACAAAAAAATTAATTAAAAAGAGAAAAAAAAATTTCGGGTTAACTCGTCAAACCAGGTTAACCCGTCAAACTCGGAATCCGTGTCATATATGAAAGTCTGATAACTAAATAAAATAAAATTTAACATTAATAAACTAAATTAAACAAAAGAAATTCATTAAAAGAAAAAAACATAAGGAAAAAAAGCAAAAAAAAAGAAGCCATAAAGGCAAAAAAAAAAGGAAAAATAACGAAAAAAAAAATGGGCAGTTTATAATTATAATATAATATAATAATAATAATAATAATTATATTATTATTATAATATATAAGTGAATGAAAATAAAAGTCCACTAAGCTACGGTGGTTTCCCACGCCTTTTTAGAGTATTACTTAATTAATAATAATAATTTGTTAATCTCACTGTATAGTATTTTTTTTTTTTGTTATATGGATATATAAATAAATAAATAAAAACCCTACGATTACGAAGCCAAATTGAGAAAGGTTCAATCGGTTTCTCCGACGATGAAGTCAACATCTTTTACTTAAAATTATGTTTCTTTATATACTACTTTAATCTAATGCTTACATGATGGGCTCCAGGTAAAGACGGTGGTGCTTCTATCGAGGGGAGAAATTAAGAGCTAGGAAATTTCCCTCCTTGTCTCTATCTGCAATTAATAAGCGTTTACAATTGACTTTTGTTTGAATATTTTTAGCAAAAGAAAAGAAGCATGCGATTCTCAGATTTGTGGCCTTTAGCAAAATCCTGCCGGGTAGCAAATTTAGCTAAGAAGCAGGTTTCCCTCTACTTTCGTGAGAAGGTACACAGGAAATTCCGTGAGAGAGTCATGACTCGAGAGTCAATATGGGTTTACAAACAAACCAATGTTATTTTAAGATTTATAAAAAAAATAAATTGAAATCATGTTTTTTTTAGTTTATAAAATTAAAGGAGATTTCAAGGAGATTTAGAAGTGTGAAAATAATTATTTTTTAAAATATTTTTTATTTGAAAAAACATCAAAATAATATTTAATTATTATTTTTTAAAATTTATTTTTGATATCAACGCATAAAAATAATTTAAAAACACTAAATTAATTTAACTTAAAATAAAATAAATTAATTTAAATAAAAACAGGTTAACACTCACTCAAAATCACCAATTTCATATGACAAACAGTTTGAGTGGCAAGAATTGCGTGACAAGTAGTTTGAGTGGCAAATAGTTTAAATAGATTTATCTTTATTGGTTGAATGGTGTGAAAGTAGGAGAGTTATGAGAGAGAGATTTGAAGTAATTTAAAATATTGGTTTGTACATAATTAAATTACTTAGATAATTTTAGGGATTATCTACATTCATTCATCACGATCCGAAGCAAGCACAGCTGCCAATATACAGTTCCATTGTCCTCAGTGAATTAGACTTTGCAAGTTTGTGTCACTCATTTATCAGTCCGAAATGCCAAGAAAACAATACCACAGATCCAGCACCCTGTGATCCAAAAACATGGAAAAAAAAAACAAAAAAAAACATATTCTATGTTTTATGCTATCCAAATTTACTGCAACTGGTGATTTTCCATTTCTGCAACTCTCTTGTCAAACGACTTTCCAACAGCTGATCATCAGAGCCTAGAGCATCAATATCAATCTCCTGATCTGAATCTGCTTTATTCTTTTCCATTATCAAATGTGCCCCACATTTTTCTACCCGACATATTGGAACATCATAGAAGCTTATTTTGACATTCAGTTCCAATTCCTCTACACCTTGCAGCGATTCCTCTGACCCGATCAACGATATGCGCTGTATCCAAGAATGCTTAGTGGAATTTCTGTCAAACGTAACTACCGCCATCGTCTCAAACAATTCAATACCATTGCTCTTATTTTTGAATGTAGCAACACACATATCAAACTGAAGAAATGATATTTCTTGATCAGTGGCTTCATTGGTAGTCTTTCGTGCAGAAGAGGCCGAGACAACCCAAAGAAGCAGCGCTTGGAGTTTATTACCATCTGCAACTGAAACTGAGGGTAAACGAAATGATAATGATGACCCTTCTCCACGATGGCTGAACCATTCTGGTATCTCTCCACCAGCAAGGCAAATGTCATAATGTTTACCTCTGCAAAATCCCTATATATTGGTTTCAAGGTAAGCAATTAAAATTTGAGTTCTTAAAACTAACATATTTACATGCTAAATGTTTGTGTTCAAGTATGTGAAGAGACAGAGAAAGAGAGACAACCTGAATAAAACTCATCTTATAGTTTTCAGATAAATTGTTGCAGTCATTTAAGTTCAAAATGGAACAGTTATTGCCCGCACATTCAATGCCCTGAATCTCTATTAAATTTCCGCACCCTTTTACATCCAGTAATGGTAGTCTTTCGTGTTGAAGAGGTGCGCTTACTCTTTCAATGGATGTGCAGTCATTGATAGACAAGAACAGGACACTTGATGGAAGCTCTGAGATTGATAGAAGATTCGAGCATCTCTCAACCGTCAAAAATTGAAGCTTAGAAAGGCGGCTAATGCTAGAAGGCAGATTGAAGAATTCATGTCCAGACAAATTCAAATATTCAAGAAAGCACAAACTCCCAAGATCAATGGAACTTGTAGCTTCAGACAAACCAGAATAACTTAGATTTAGTTCTTTCAATGAGCTGAAACTAGTGAAAGAAGCTGGTAGCATATCTATGGAGCTCGAACAGCTTTGTGGTGAAAGCCACGATGAAAATCTTGAAAACCAAGATTTAGATGGTATATCAGGTGAGTAGAAAACTTTGTTGTACCCACCAAATGATAACTTTGTCAGCTTCTTCAAAAATCTAGCTGAAGTAGGAAGTTGCTTAATCGCAGTACCCTTTGTAAACAACTCTGTTAAGGATTCTATGTCACCCAAACTCTCTGGCAATTTCTCAAGTTGTATGCACTGAGTAACGTTCAGAGTTTGAAGAGATTTTAAGTTACCCATGCTTTCTGGAAGAGTCTTTAGGCTGCGACAGTAATCCAAGCTCAACAAAACAAGGCTCTTCAAATTTCCAATAGATTGATGTACCTCAACCAAACTCGGGCATTTTGTAAGTATTAGTCTCTCCAAACTAGAGAGTCCTCGGAAGTTCGGCGTTTTAGCAAGGTACTTGGAAAAGCTGAGATTGAGGATTTTCAGCTTGTTAAGAATCTGTCAAAGCAATGAGAAAATAAGAGAAAAATAGCTATGTGAAAAAATGTAACTCTAAATTAAATTTCATTAGGAAATATTTTGAGTGGCTATTGTTTATATTTTACCTTAGTCCCCTTCCAAAGTTTTCGTACGTTACTTTCTTGCATATCAAGTATAACAAGGTCGTTTAAGTGAAAATCAGACGGCAAAGATTTCAAAGGGCATCCAGACCAACAAAGCCATATCAACTCTTTGGGAAGAAGACTGTAGCTTCCCACAAGATTTGCTCTATTGATTTGGAGTAATTTTAAACGTCTCATTTTTGTAAACGATTTTGTGCTAAAAGATTCTTGCACATCTAGTGCCAGACCCTCCACAGCATCTGTTCCCTGATAGCCAACAAAGGATTAAAATATCATGACAATAATCATGCATTTCTGTTGCTTATTCATTTTTTTTTTAAAGAAAAAATAATGGAGATGTTTATTGATAGAATCAGTTTACTATTAAGATAAGCTGAAATTTAATAACAATAATGGAATTAGAAAGATGATGAGCATTAACAAGCTCATATACGCAACAACACTTCACTTATTAGACCTTGATAAAAAATACCTCTAATTAAATCATTCTTTATTTATGCAAAGTTATTGTTCCAAAACTTTAATTAAAGTGCAAGATGATAAAGAATGAATTGAAACTATGCATTCTAATCTGATTTTTTATCCTTAAAGATCAACTTGTTTTTTATGATTCAAATACCCCATAAAATATTATATAATTGCATTGTTTAAGCACTTCACTGGAACTTGTGTTTGGCCATATTTTTGTTCTAATTATAAGAATTGTTGTTATATTTTTATCTGTTTGCTGTGAAATATTGTATATTCATGTGTGATCCTAAGTTGATGCATTATATTGTTGTAATATATATGACTGTACGCATAAAAACTGATTTAGTACGTATTGGCAAATTATTAACTCATTTATGTAAAATCCCTTTAGGAGCAATATTGCACTTTCCAACACAACTAGTTCCTTAAAATTGCACTAAGGTTGGACAAGAAATTAAGATAAATGAGTTCTTACCAGTTCCTTGGAGAGTACATTGTATGCGTCTTTGGGAAGTACAATTCTGCTGCAATTTCCAGGATGATTACGCGACCTTTGACGAATAATCTCCCTTCCCATCTTTCGTAATGTATCATGCATCCATAAGCTATTCCGTTTCTCGGTGTCGATTGTTATGAGAGACCTTCCAATGAGAGTTCTGAAAGCTACTTCTGGATGGCAATCGTAACGAGCACCTACTATATCTGCTACATATTCTTTGTCTCCACCAACAAAATAGCACGCAATATCAAGGAATATCTCGCTTGTATCCACATTCAGTGCATCAAAACTTACTCTAAGCTTTCCTTGAATATCATCATGCGGAATATTTCGCCAATGGGCAATATCGATTTCCCATCCAGCTTTGTCTCTTATGGATAAATGAGAACCCAAAATTTGTAGAGCCAAAGGAAGTCCTTTGCAGTAGTCAACTACCTTTCCTGAAAGCTCCTCATAATCCTTTGCTGGATGGGTTTCCCTAAAAGCATGCAAACTGAAAAGCTCAAGAGACTGATCTCGATCCAATTCTTTAGCATGATACATTCCATCTACCCCCACTTCTGTTAGCAGATGCTTATTCTTAGTTACAACAATTATTATACTTCCGGCACCAAACCAACATCTCTCTCCCATCAATGCCTCCAGTTGTTCCCTTTTGTCCACATCGTCAAAAACAACAAGAATTTTCTTACGATGAAGTCGTTCTTTGATCAAATTCATGCCTTCATAAACATTACTGACCTTCCAAACTCTTGGTTTCAGAATATCATGAAGAAGGCGCTCTTGTAATTCAACCAGACCATTCGGCTTATCTGATATTTCCTTGACGTCCGAAAGAAAACTGCTTCCCTCAAATCCAAAATAAAGTTTGTTAAACACAGCTTTTGCTATTGTTGTCTTGCCTATTCCAGCTATCCCATGTATTCCCACGATGCCAACATCAGGTTTTGCACCTTTTAGCAAAGAAATAATACCCTGAACTCTGGAATAAATACCTACTGGGTGCTTGGCTACGTGCAAGGTTTTGTTTCCCAGTTTACAAGCTACATCACTGACAATCCTTTTGATGAATTCCGCTTCATATCTGTTCATAGAGAAAGAAAGACAGCAATGGCGTATAAGTTGTTAGATATTAATCCAGAATTTTCAAGCCCATGCCTCTCTAGAACTATCAAAGAAGTGCACCTTGAAAATCTAGCTCATCCATCTGATCTATAATTCTCTTAAAAAAGATCAAGTCATCCTTTCTTGTAAATGATATTCTATTAGAAGTCTCAAGGCTGTCAAACAGACCTAGCAGCCCATATATGCATGTAAAAAGTTAGTGCAGTGTGTGAGAAGAGAAAGAGTGGCGTCAGTGAGTAGATACTTGAGTTGTGTGCGCGGTGAGCGGGTGATGTGAGCTTTATCATTAAAAGAGATCGTCTAGTGTGTAATTGTGTCATACACATTCGTTGGTGTCCAAGCATCAATATTTTGTACAGAATTCTTTTATTGAATACAATAAAGTTATTCTGTTTATCACTATTTATCAGAGCTTTTGCCCAAAATTTTATATCCTACATTAGTTAAATACTAGATAATTAGCCACCACTACCAAGCAGGTTCAACCAAAATTTTCTTGAAAAAAAAATAAATTCAATCATTGTTAACTTATTTTCTAGTAATTTATTTTTAATCATTAACTTAAAACCTATCTTAAACTTTGTAACCGTATCTGAACCTATGACGAACTTCTGTTTTCAATTAAATTGTATTACAGTTGATATCTAATATGATACAATAGATTTAGCGAGTTTAAAAATAATATTGGTAAAAGTTAAATTAAATTTTTTTTAAAAAAATTAAAATAATTAATTAAATATTAAATTTATTCATGTCAATCTGCCAAATTAACCATCCATTTAATAAATTTATTTTTTACTAATTTTTTATTACATAACAACAAAAATAAAAGATCAAGTAAAGCAATTAAATAAAATTAAAAAGAACAAAACAATTATAATGGATTGCAAAAATTTTTTTTTGCAAATATTACAAAAATACATCTATTATATGAGTTGAGAACAAAGTAAAAATAAAATAAAATAAAATAAAATAACATCTAATTTATATTCTTAATTATTTTTTAAGAAATTCTTTTTAAAAAAATCAAATATGCGACCGTAGATGGCCTATCCAAGCTTGCACCTTGTGCAAAAATTAAAAAAAATAGATTACACATCATCTATAAAACCAAATTTTAATCACGGACAAGTTTTTGAAAAGATCAAGCTGGTATTCTTTTTATTCGAAAACCCAATTTCTATCCTATTTTCACATATAAAAAGATTCTTATTACCTAAAAAAAGTTAATTTTTCAACTAAAAAACTCTAAGATCATTTAAAAAAAAAATAAACAAGGAAATATCTCTTTTAATCCCTATCTATTTATATTTTTTTTTGCAAATTAAAAGCTCAAAAACACCTTAATAACACTCTTCTCGTCAAGTGGAATACTTTAATATCAAATTTAGCTATTTTTGTCAATGAAATCCAACTCAATATCAAGATTTTTTTTATGATTGAGATAATCACATAAAAAATAAATTAAAACTAATTATCAACATCAAATCTCAAGTCAACATAATATTAAAAGATAAAATTTAAAAGGAAATAAAAATTTATGAAAAAAGAAAATATTAAAAAGAAAAGGAGCAACCATTTTTTTTTAATTTTGATTTTTTCATTTTCAATCTCTTGTGAATAATAAAATTAATTTTTTTTTTGTGAAATTAAGCATCAACTCAATGATAGGATGCATTTTTAAAACTACAATAACTATATAAAAAACTCAAAATAAATTATTAACTCCAAACTTCAATCAACACAATATTAAAAAAATAAATTAAAAAAATTAATGATCGAAACATAAATAAATAAATAAAAACATTATGCAAATTTACAATGCATCCCCTCACAAATTGCGATGAAACTGATGTCTTTTAATTTTTATTTAATTAATTAATTAATAATGCCTAATCCTTTGAATCTTCAGACAATACTTTCACTTTTCGCAATACTTTCAAGGGAAAGGTAATCCTTCTTGAGTCTTGTTGGATTTATCGATCTAGTTCTATTATTATATAATTTAGAAAAATTGAATATTCATGTTCATAAATGAGCATAGATACATTTATCTAGCAATATATATATATATGTGTGTGTGTGTGTGTGTGTGTGTGTGTGTGGTGGGAGACTAATAATTTTTGTTCTAGAACACTAGAAAAAAATGGTGTTTACACATGTAGCACTCAGAGGAAAGGTTGCGCATATTAATGATTACTAAAAAAAAATGAACTTATTAAATTTTCTAAGCCTTCTAGTTTGAAAATCATTTTCACAACTCTGCTTGAAAAAAACGTAGATATTTGCTACTTCTACATATTGCAATTAAAAAATAATATTTAATTAAAGTGGAAATATCAAGCTCAAATTGATAATAATAAAGAAATTGTTTATGTTGATATGTGCAAGTGGATTTTGACAGAGAAGACAAAGATATACCCATTTGCCTCATTGTTTAAACCAAATCCAGATAGCTTTCCAGCCTGTGCAAGAGCTCCTCTCCACTTGTTGACCTTCTCCATTTCTTCCTTGAAGCGTTCTTCATGTTCATCAAAAGCTTTTGCATAACTCCCGGTCTGTTTTCGGACATCTGAAGGCTCCGTATCATAGAATATAGGAAGAACAACCTGGTCAATCTTTTCCCTGCACTCAACAATCTTTACCAGTTCGTCAAGACACCATCTAGAGGAAGCGTAGTGTTTGGAGAAGACCACTATAGAAATCCTTGATCCTTCAATTGCCTTGACAAGCTGTGGAGAGATTTCTTCTCCTCTAGGAAGTTCATTATCATCCCTAAAAGTATGAATTCCGGCCTGGATTAAGGCGGTATAGAGATGATCTGTAAAGTTCTTGCGGGTATCTTTTCCTCTAAAACTTAGAAAAACATCATAGTTCCATCTATGTCTAGAGGATGAAGACGAAGAAGAGAACGGAGACTCAGAGCACGTGGAAGCCATAGCAGGGACAGTTTTATCAATCTCTATAGCTGGTTGACTCGCGCTACATCACGGTTGGATCAAATCTTTTTGAACTTACAAAAGAAACATACATGCATTACAAAGATTTTTATAGTAAAATAAAATATTTTAAATGGTGTAGAGATTGATCCAATACGAGCTAACTAATATGATGGGTTCAAAAACAATCTAGATTACCTGTAAAACTATAATTTGATTCACAAAAATCCAAAACAATATTTACTTTAAAAATAATTTTGAAATGATAATATATTAGATTGATTCAGGCCAACTCAGACCAACTCACAAAATTCACGACCTGTATCATGAGACCATGATAACTCTATATAAAGCAAATTAAAATAAATTATGAAGCTTAATTCTCAGTTAACCCAATGTTGAAGAATGAAATTGAAAACAAATTAATTAAAAAATATAAAAAATTTAACATGAGCTAACATGTCAAACTTGTGACCCGGTCATGAAATCATGATAACCCCATAAAAACTAAATAAAAAAATAACCTAAATCAACCCGAATTAATCTACCAGACTCACCTCCCGTGTTGTCATCCAGCATAGATGCCCCTAGAGAATCTTTGCTTAAATATAGTTGACAGCCTCCCGTGTTGTCAACTGAAATTGTTGGAGCAGAACCCTAGAGTTTTTGGAAATAAAACACACAATTATTTGTATGAACCTTTCAGTCTTTATTGATTAGTTTGTTCGTTCAACAAAACACTTATTATTTTTAGTATATTGATAATTATATTTATATGGAGATTACACCCCTTGCTATCATAGTATAACTAGAGATCTAACTATTTAATTAAACAAAGATTCTAATATATTAAATTTTTATCTAAGAATCTCTCTCTGAAACTAATATCTTTAACACTCAATTTAACTTTTCCTTGAAAGCATACACCAAGTAATCTTATGAGCTTCACAAATCAATTTGAAAAACTTGGTGAATATATCAACAATTTAATTTTTATTTTTACAGCAAATAATCTCAATGGTTTTATTCTTTATAAGGTCTCAAACTTCACATTAATACGTTGTTATTTTCTCATAAAAAAAGTAGCAAATACTGGGGTTGAATAGGTCCTCCCATTCGTAACAAATACTGGTCAATGCATTAGGTCTATAAGGGCAAAGCCAAACGGTGGCTCGAGGGCATCCTTTAATTTAATACAGTTTTTGTTTGTTGATATTTTGAAAAAGACAGGGATAATTTAATACGTATTTCATATCTTTGCTTAAATATATTGACAGCCTCCCGTGTTGTCAACTGAAATTGTTGGAGCAGAACCCTAGAGTTGTTGGAAATAAAACACAAAATTATTTGTATGAACCTTTCGGTCTTTATTGATTAATTTGTTCTTTCAACAACACACTTATTATTCTCAATATATTAACCTTTATATTTATATAGAGATTACTTCTCTAACTATCATAATATAACTAGAAATCTAACTAATTAATTAAACAAGATTCTAATAAACTAGTCTAATAGAAATTTTTTTAACAAAAAATTCTTATTTAGACTATAATTTTTATTTAATAATCCCTCCCTTAAACTTATGTTAATTAACATTACAACATTTTCTTCTTGAATGCACACCAAGTAATTTTTTAAGTTTTATAAATAATTTCAATTTAAAAGATATATCAACAACTTGATTTTTACTTTTACAGTAATTAAATAATCTCAATGGTTCCACTCTTCATAAGATATTTTAAGAAGTGAAACTTCAAATATTAATATGTTGTTATTTTCTCATTAAAAAAGTAGCAAGGTACATGATTGTGCAAGTTGACGAGAAGTTTAGTGGAAATTGGGGTTGAATAGGTCCTCCCATCTTAGCAGATACTGGTCAATACATTAGGTCTATTAAGGAAAGAGACCCTATACATGTAAATACTTTTATATAGGAATAATTATCGTGTGTAATACATTCCATCATTATATTATATACAACCCCAAAGATATAAATATAAAGGATGGATGCTCTCCTTGCACACCACCACAATTAATACAAAGACTATCTCTCAATTATCTTAACTTGGTATCAGAGCTGCGGTTATTGTTCAGCAGCCTCCTTGTAGAGATCTTCATCTTCTTCCTTCTGGTTATTGTTCAGCAGCCTCTCAAAAATCGTCCAGCAGTCGTTCTTTATAGCAGAGATCTTCATCTTCTTCCTCTGTTACCTCTCATCAGCTATATCCGGAGTTCCTCTTCCTATTTAAATCCAAACTGCAACCTCTCCTCCCTTGCAACATGGACAATCAAGAACTTCAACAATCTGCTGCCGCTGCATCAGCGCTTCAGTCTTCTTCTCCCCTGTGGCGCAATGATCAGTTATCTATGGCGCATCCACTACTGTTGCCATCATACCTCTTCCTAACACACACTAGGTAGTCTCTTTAAAACTCTCCAACACCAATTTTCTGTATTGGAGGATGCAGATGAAACTGTTTCTTTTGGGCCAAGGTGTGTACTTCTTTGTTGATGGCACATCACCATTTCCTCCTTCACATCTGGCATCTGCTGCGACATCTGCACCTCTATCAACCCTGTATATTTGTCATGAAAGCAACAAGATCACTTATTCATGGGTGCCCTCCTATCTTCTCTCTTGATGGAAGTTGTGGATTGTAACACCTTCCATGATATCTAGACAATGCTGGAAACAACTCTTGCCTCTCCTTCAAATTCACGGATTATGGAACTTCACGGCTCATTCCAAGATTTACAATAGAATGATGATTCTGCCAGCATCTACTTATAGAAGGCAAAGGCTTTGTTTGATGAACTTGCTACAGCTGGCAGACCAATCTCCTTGGCATAATTCAACTTGTATGTGTTTCGAGGGTTACACAGTGAGTTTAAGAATCTTATCACCAGCTTATCCATTAAGGATGATTCCATCTCTTACACTGATCTTCATAGCAGTCTTCTTACACATGAGTTTCTTCATAAAGCCTCTCTCCAACCATATGTAACAGCTCCTCTGTTACCAACTCCAATGCAGCAGCCAGTTGTGTTTTTTGTGCAGCATCAATCTGGTTTTAATACTAGCAGACGGGGTCGATTTCATGGGGGCTGGAGACCTAACAATCACAGCAACAATTATCGTGGCAATGGCCCAGCTCACAGTTATGCTTTGGGTCACCAATCTGGCCAACATGGAAACCGGTTCTCCTCTGGTTCTTCTTCACGGACAACAGGCAATTTTGGGCAACAAGGAAATCATTTTAGTGGTTATAATCGCAATATAAAGTGTCAGTTGTGTTATGAATATGGGCATATTGCCCAACAGTGTTCTCAGTTGGCTACTCATCCTACGCAAGCTAATGCTAATCTCACATTTAATAATGTCTCTACCACTACTCTTGTTACTTGGTTACCTGATACAGGTGCAAATCATCATGCCATGCCGGACCTTGTAAGTATTACGAGTTCAGAACCTTACCTTAGAAATGATCATCTACATGTTGGTGATGGTAAGGGCCTTGTTATTTCCAATATTGCTCACTCTAAAATTCGCTCACCCAAACGCATGTTTACTTTATCCAATATTTTACATGTTCCTGCCATTAAAAAACCTCTACTATCTATTCAAAATTTTTATCTTAAGAGTAACATCTTTTTTTAATTTCATTCCTCTTTATTTTATGTTAAGGACCTCATGACAAAGGAAGTGCTTCTTTCCGGTCAGAGTAGAGATGGTCTATATGTTTTGTCTGAGTCGTCCGCAACGTCGTTGCCTTAATTTTTCTCATCTACCTGTCTCTCTACTTCCGCTGATGTCTGGCATCGTCGCTGTGAAAACTCTGGAAATTTATAATTTAAATATGTAGATGTGTAAACCCTCATGTAAACGTAAGACTGAAAGTGGTAATATTTCAATGAGTGATGGAAACCAAGATTATAAATAATAGATAAATAATGATATATAATAGAAGAGATGACCTTTATAAAATGAATTTTGGTTTAGAATTCATAAGGATAGAGAAACTGGTAACGTGTTTTAATGGATAAAATAATGAGAAAAATAACAA
The DNA here is from genome assembly GCA_007827005.2 of Populus simonii. Lineage (NCBI taxonomy): Eukaryota > Viridiplantae > Streptophyta > Magnoliopsida > Malpighiales > Salicaceae > Populus > Populus simonii. The sequence continues at coordinate 349,234 of CM017482.2, forward strand.
AATATTTTTAGGAAATAAGTGAGGTAATAAAGAATGCATTATAATAAAGGATAGTGCAATGAAAAAGGGTAGGACTGAAGGTGCAAGCACCGATTAAAAATCATTGACGTTATTTTGAAACGGTAATAAGCCCGATAAATAAATAAAGGTGGAAATCCTAAAATGAATACATTTCAAAATAATAAAATGATCGTAAAGGTTTAGAAGGATAATTGATATGATTTTTTTGTGAAGATTGAACAAGAAAAATCTAGATTGTTTATGAAAAGTCATGAACTGAACAAGTTTACATTAGGAAGCAGAATTCTCAATCTAATCGTAGGATCGGGATGAAATTTTGCATGAAGTCTATTAATATGTTTTCCTACCTTAGTTAAATATCTAATCCCAATCGGAGTTTGGTAAAGACTAACGATTTAAGCAGAAATAAACCAGATAGTTTACATGAAAATAAAATAAAATACATAAAGGCATGAATGAGGAACAAAATTGTAATTATGGAAAAAGGTGCCTATAAAACTGCAAAGGTCACCAGTTAAAAAAAAGGAAAAAAAATAGAGAAAAGCGGATAAAGAGAGCTGCAGATTTTGGAGTAAAACCAATAATGCTCCAGTGGCCATATATCTGGACGCCACCGTTGGATCATGCTAAGTTTGGGATATGTTGTTCTTATTAGAAGTATCTACTAACTGACTGGAGGGATTGAAAGGAGCACAATCCATTTGACAGAAATCATCATCGGACATTTCTTGAAAAACAAAAAGGAAATGCACCTGCAGGGCAGTTTGGTCGTTGGCTGATTTCTCTCTCTTCCACCGTTGGATCATTCTCGTTATTGGATATGTGGTGTTCCTAGATGTTGTCTTCATTCTGGACGGTGGAGATCGGAAAAGCATTCTCCAGCAAGGTTTCGTGCATGTTGAACAGTAGCTCGTTCATTTTCAGGTAAGCTCGGTTTTATGCAGATCTAGGGAGATCTAACCGTTGGATCATTATGATTTTGAGCTATAGTATGCACAACTCTATGATATGTAGTCTGACCGTTGGGTTTAAATCAATAATCAGAGTTTTATGACTTATTGCCTTTTGAATCTATTGCTAGTTTTGGCAAAATGTAGCAAGCTTGATTAAATACATGTTTTGATGAAATTAGAATTGTGTGGGTGTAGATTTTATGGAAGATGTAATGGTAAAATATGTTCTTGTTATTAGTATTATTATAGATTAATTGTGTATTCTTTATATGAGGGGAAGAATGATTATTGTGTAAGAATAGTAAGGAACATTGCTATATGAACATGTTGATTGAATACAAAGCTAACTTGTTGGTTGTGTGGATATAAATAGGGTGGAACCATGAAGAAATTGAAATGAAAGAAATATGGAAAATAAAACATATTTAAAGCTAGCCATAAGTATTTTTGGCAAATTGATTAGTTAATGAAGATTGTCATGGATTCTAACTAGTAGGGTGAAATTGTTGTTGTGATAATGATCTAAGAATATTAATTGTTAAGGTTTGCCGCATATGTTTAATCGCACGAGGAGAGAGCGAAAGAAAATGAATAGTTCATCATTTTGTTGTATTAATAATAATAATAGGAGAAATCCCAAAAGGAATGAGTTTCCTTATTTTTGGTCTAATCTTTGCTATATTGTAGAGGTAGGGAAATTGTTTGAATGTTTTGCTTTATAATTGGTTTGAATTTGTGATTTAATGATGCCAAATGACCTTGAATGATGTTTTTGCATGAAAATAAGTTGGAAGTTGAAAAGGATTTCCTAGGAATGAAAATCCTCGTTGTCCAAAATTTTAGCTATAAAGGAGGGGCTATTGTGATTGTTGATTTTGAGCCTTAAAACAAAATAATTTGGAGTTAGTTTCTTCATAAAAGTTGTATTTTCATGTTTTAGCCTTTCATAGAGATAAATCACGCCCAAAACTGAGTTTTATAGCTTTAGTTAGGATTAAGACACTAGATAGTGTTCTGGGTTGGTTAAGCTAAATTGATTGGAATTAGACAATTTTTAATCTTTGCTTGGAATTGCTGTTGAGTGATGGTTTTGATAACAAAATTATAAGAATGAATATAAACATGAAAATGAGTAAGAGTGTGAGATCTTAAAGAAAATTCCTTGTGATTGGTTTGAAAATACTAGTTGAATGAGAATTAAATGAAGATGTGATGTTGGTTGTATTGTTGATAAAAATCGAATCCCTGGTGGTATAGGGGAAGCTGTGGGGATTGGACAATTGCATGGAGGGGCAGCACGTACACTTATTCTAGGTAGGTGATTCATCATCTTATTTTGTAATTATTAGTTTTTCTTAAATATTTGTGTTGTGTGTTTAATTGATGTTAAAAGAATGAAAAAAATAAATAAGTTGAGTGATTATTACCGAAATTATTGGTAATTTAAGAGAAATTACCAAAATTATTTGGCTAACAAAAGAGGTTAGCCGGGTGCTGGGTAATTCATATGGAATTACCGGATTGATTGTGGCAACCAAGATGAGTTAGACAAATTTCTTGGGTAATTAAGAGAATTACCGGGTTTATTTGTTAATAAGAAATTTAACTGGATATGGGGTAATTCGTATGGAATTACTGGATTGATTGCCTAACAAAAGAGGTTAGCCGGATGTTGTGTGGAATTACCAGATTAATTGTCTAACAAAAGAGGTTAGCCGGATGCTAGGTAATTCGTATGGAATTACCGGATTGACTTTGGCAATCAAGATGGGGTAGCCAGATTTCTTGGGTAATTAAGAAAATTACCGGGTTTATTGGTTAACAAGGAAGTTAACTGGATATCAGTGTTTTAAAACCCGGCCCGGCCCGGCAGGTCGACCTAGGACCCGGCTGACTCGGGGCTGGAACCGGGTCGGGTTGATGAAAAGACCCGTTAGGGAATTGGCCCGACAAAACCCAGTTGACCCAGGACCTGGTTGACCCGGGTAAACCCAGCTGAGACCCGGCTGCTGTTTTATATAAATATATGTTCAACGACGTCGTTTTTAGCTTTAGCTTTTTAGTAAGCCTTATTAATTTTTGGCAAGCCTTCTGCCTCTCTCCCTCTCTTTTTCTCTCTCTCGCACTCTGTCACAGTCTCACTTAGGCAGCCAAGACTGCAAAAATGGGAAGAAACAGTTTCTCAATCTTAACAATTCTATCTGTCACACTCATTCCCATTCTCTCCCTCTATTTCTCCACATATTCCCCAACAGATCGTCACCTCTTAGTCCTCCTCAAATCTTCCCACTCAATATTCTTCAATTCTCTCAAATCTCGTGGTTTCGATCTTGATTTCAAGCTTGCTGGTGACCCAAAACTCGCCCTTCAACGTTATGGCCAGTACTTATATGATGACTTAATTCTCTTCTTTCCTTCAATCGAAAGTAAGTTGTTGAATCCAAACAAATTTTGTTTGTTGTTATCAAGTTGTGATTTTTATGATTTAGTTTTCGTTTTGAGAAAATGGGTTTTGTTACGATTTTGTTTTTTTGGTTTTCTTGGAATAATTTGTAATTTGGGACTTTTTTTAGGATTTGGTGGTGCATTGGATTTAGCTCTAGCTACTGAATGTGGGGTTGATTTCGATGAGGTTGGTGTAGAATTTATGATGCATTGAATGTTTTTGTCATTTTATTTTATAAGAGTCTGCCATTGACGATTTGGCTTGAAAAAAAAAAAGGAGCAGGTCCAGGCTTGAAAGCTCGCTGGAATGAGTTTATATAAAGCAGAGAATAGAATTATTTTGTTTATCGAGTTTACGTTATATTGTTGGATCCATTGCCTATTTGCCTTGGTTATTGATCAATGATCATAAAAGTTATTTTTTTTTGTTGACCCGGGTTGGCCCGGGTCAACCCATCTGACCCGTGACCCGGTCATTATACCGGGTCAACTACCGGGTCGGGTTTTAAAACTATGCTGGATATGGGGTAATTCGTATGGAATTACAGGATTGATTGACTAACAAAAGAAGTTAGCTGGAGGCTGGGTAATTCGTATGGAATTACCAGATGTACTGGTAACCAAGGAAGGTTAACCAAATGTGTGGGTAATTATTACTAGAATTATTGGCAATTGAGATGAGTTAGCCGGATAGTTAAGTTTTGAAAAGATTATGTGAATTAATTGATTGAAGTTAGAAGTAGTAAATTCTAAATGTTATGAGTAAAATAATTAATATATGACTAAGATATTGAGTAAATTAATTAATGTGGTTATTGGGTAGATACAATGAATTGGAGATTGGAGGGGAATTGATAGATAATTGATTACCATAGTGTTGGTGGCTAAGGATACATTACAATGATACTTAACACCATAATGATGGTGGCTAAGGGCATAAATTGATACTTGACACTATGATGAGGGTGACCAAGGTTATGTGAAGGATGCTTAGTGACCGTAGTGTCGATAACTAAGATTGTGTGCAAATGATATTTGACAACCATGGTTACAATGCATATGATGTTAATAAGAAAAATGAAAGGGATTTGATACGAATGGAAGAATCAAATGGCATGGATTAGCTATCCAGGTTTGGATTGCTAATGGTATCGATGAGGTTTCATCGGTGCCGGTATTTCTTAAATTGATTAGTCTAGCCCAATATTAGAAGATTAATTATACTAATGAGATTTATTAGTTTCGGCGATTACCTTCTAGCAACAGATTTAGAAAAGGGAAAATATTGATTAATTATTCCAAAAGAATGAGATAAACTAATGATACCAAGAGAGGAATATCTTGGTATCAAGTGAGAATTGATTTATAAGAAGATGGTGTTCGCAAACTGTTGAGTTATGTTGAGATTTCCAAGATGGAATTATTCTTGGCAAATGAGATAGGATATTAGATGGATATTGGTAATAGATGGAAAATATATGTTGTAAAAGAGGTTTATGCCTAATTTTATATATAAAAAGAAATTCCGTAGAGATTATTGTCTGCCATTGTTATTGCTTGTTACTATCTTTTATATTTATGTGTACATGTTAATTTCTATTTTCAGGTCCATCAGGGTCGCGTCAAGGGTGATACTAGTTTAGTTATCTTTTGCTTTTGACCATGTAAATTATTTGTAAATTAAAAGACTTAACTCCTAAACTTGAGATGTAATATTAATCCGTAAATTTGAATGTATGTCTTTAATCTAATGGTTGAAACTCTTAGTACCTTTTTGACCATGCATGTTTATAGTTGAAATTGAATCTTTTATTTGAGCTACATTATATGATGTTATTGAATAAGATGTGTTGTGTTGATGAGAATGAGTTGGGTTGAGACCCAGGATGATTGGGTCGTGATTTTGAGTTATGAGATGTGAGATATTAGAAGTGTAAACAGGGTATATGTCGATAACTTGGGACCTACCAGTATAGGGGAGACTCTGCCAAAATTTTGGTAGAAATTTTGGTGGAACCTATATATCAAAAAAAAAAAACTTACCTAAAATTTTCCAATATATTGCGAAAAAGAATGTAGAAAAGTCAGGGTTGTTACAGTCGCCTTGGGCATCCCAGTCCACGTATTCTGCATTTTTTTGGTGAAAAATAAAAAAGTGTCATGTACGTCAACTTAGTTTAATTTTAATTGTCCTATGTGCCCTCTGGGCAAGTCATCTCGTCTAACTCTAAAAACTACGGGTCATCAAACTCGAGCTCTTCTTGACTTGGTTTTTAGTGATGTTTAGGGTTCATCCCCTATGTTGTCATCTAATGGTTTTTGCTATTTTGTTATTTTTATGGATGCCCATACGATGTTTATATGGTTTTATCCTTTGGTTGCTAAGTCTAATGTTTTTAAAAATTTTCATCAGTTTCAGGCGCTTGTGGAACGCCAATTCTCCGTAAAAATTAAGTTTGTTCAAACTGATTGGGGTGGTGAATATTGTAAACTAAATACATATTTTAAAATAATTGGTATTCATCATTGTGTGATATGCCCGCACACTCATGAACAAAATGGCATAGTTAAATGTCATCATCAACATATTGTTGAAACTGGACTCACTCTTCTTAGGCAGTGTCACGCTCTCCTAAAATATTAGAGTTATGCTTTTGAAAGCTCTGTTTATTTAATTAATCGCATGCCCTCTCTAGTTCTTAATCATAAGACACCTTTTGAATGTCTTCTAAAATCGACTCCTGATTATGCGTTTCTTCGTACTTTCAGGTGTCTCTATTTTCCTTTTCTCCATCCATACAATGCTCATAAGTTAGATTTTTGTTCATCCCCTTGTGTTTTTCTAGGATATAGTACCTCTCATTTAGGTTATCGATGTCTTGATTTTTTGTCCAAATGTATTTACCTTGCTCGTCATGTTCGGTTTCATGAAAATGTTTTTCCTCTTGATAAATCTGAACAGATTGCATCTCCACCCATACAGCCCTCTACTGTCCCTGTACCCGTCACTTTACATCCTCTCATGCCACCCCCTAGTCCTTTCACCACTGCCCCCTACACTCCCTATACCTCCTTCGGCTCCCTTACCATTATCTGCATGTTATTATCCTGATCATTCTTTAAGTGCAGGTTCAGATTCTTCACACTCGTAGGCATTGCCCCTTATTGTTGCCAGCTCCCCTGGTTTTTCCCCTACTAGCTCCTTTGTTGTGGTTGTTTCCTCTGCCATTTCTCCTGTTGGGTCTCCCTCACAGCCTGCGCCTATATTCAGTTCTTCACCCACAGGTTCTTCCTCTGATTCCTCTACTGGAATTAACTTATGTGTTGATTTGTTTAAATTCCAGCTTCAGCATGTCTCGGCCTCTGTATCCTCCACTCCATCTCAGCTGGCTCGCACACACCCTATGGTGCTTCGCCCACGTCCAACCAAAAATGCCAATCTTAGTCTTGCAGCTGCCTCACGGGTTGCGTCCTTACCTTAACAGGAGCCATTGTCCTTTAAGGACGCCAACAAATATATGATTGACATATTGTCATGCAGGAGGAAATCCGGGCACTTCACTCTAATCGGACTTGGTTATTGGTGCCCTCTCATCCGTCTATAAATGTAATTAGCAGTAGATGGGTGTACACGATTAAAAGACATGTTGATGGTTGGATTGCCCAATATAAAGCACAGTTGGTTGCCCGCAGCTTCACTCAGCAAGAGGGGATTGATTACTTGGAGATGTTCAGTGTGGGGGTTGATTTAATGTGACTTGGTTAACTTTAAGTGTTCAAAACCAACCCGGATGACCTGTAAAAACATAGTTTGATTTAAAAAAAAAAAATATGACATCTTTTTTTTTAATGTTAAGATAACAACATATTGGATTGACTTGAGTCAAATTGGGTTAACATGTGAAATCCACCTTTCAGGTTTGAGACTATGATAACCTCATAGAAAACAAATCAAAATAAACAATGAAACTCAATTCCCAATCAACTCAAAGTTAAAGCAAGAAATTAAAAAAAATCAATTAAAAAAAAGATATAAAAAAGCAACCCGAGTTAACCTATCAAACCCACTACCTGGATTATAAGACCAAGATAAACCCATAGAAAACAAATAAAAAAATTTCAAAGTCCAATTCCTAAATAATACAATATTGAAGGATGAGATTAAAAAAATCAATTAAAAAAAGAACATACAAAATAACCTGAGTCAATTCGCTGAATTCATGACCCGGGTCATGATATTGAGATAATCTTATAAAAAGAAAAAAAAACATGATTTAACCCGAGTTCATTCTGCATGCAGCGATCGATATAATTAACATGGTTGCTGGGATGAGCCAGCAACCATGTGGGCCATGGGCTGGACCCGTTTCAACCTATCTCATATAGCTGGACCACGTCTAGCCTAACAAAAAAAAAAAGAGGCCAGGTTTGTTGGGTCGGTGTCGGCCCAACCCAACCCGGCCTAGCCCAATATATTTAATAATAATATAAAAATATAAACAAATAAAAAAAATTCAAATATTTCAAAGGGCATTTTAAAATATTTATGGGTCCCTCCCATATTTTTTCAATAATTTTGCATAATATCGGGCTATAGACTTACACCGTAAGATATAGATCCGGTATTAAAAATCCCCGATTTGCTCTGAAATTTTAAAAAAAAATTCAAAAAAAAAATTTTCTTTTCAAAAAAATAAAAAAATATTTTGTTTTTGTCCATACGGTCAAGTTCTAAGAGTTTTCCGAGCATATTTTATAAAAGATAAAAATCACAACATTTTTATCATGTTTTAAAAAATACAAAAAATTGATATTGTAACCAGTTTATGATTATCCATTAGGGTTTGGTCAAAAAAAAAAAAACCCTAACAATTATTTTGATCAGAATGTTAGGAATTACTTATATTTAGGAAATGAGTGTGATGTTAAAATTCAGATCTTAGAACGGTTAAAACCTAATCAAATAAGATAGAGACTTCCTCACGGAAAGAGATCTGCCTTCAACCTTAGATAAGACTAATAGATATAAATGCGATTTAAAATAACAATTAAACAACAATGTAGTGAATATTACATGTGATCATATGATATTTTAGTTGTGATATATAATATTGCTTTGGTGAGATCTTAATGTGCTGGAGGGTAAAGATCAGTGCGTGAAGTAAGAATTAAATTCTTGATTTAATTTTGTTTAAAAAGAAATAAGAGAAAGAATTAAATAGTCATGATTTTCAATAAATTTTGGAGTATACTGTAGAAGATGTGAATAAGTTTATCAATAAGTTAGATTTATTATTTCTATTTTTTTTTGTTGGGAAAGGAAACGATATAAAAGAAAATTATGAATGTAAACTTGATTAGTCATTCCAAGGATTGGGATGCTAATGATGTCAATAAAGTATTATTGACACTGACAATTACCTTGAAAGGAAAAAAAAATCATATGCTGAATGAATTTACTAAGGCTAATGATAGCATTATGATAATGTTGATATCGATATTAAAAAAAGATTTGATTAGCTTACCAGATTATGGAAGGCTAATGATATCAATAAGATGATGTTGATAGCAACATGAAATTAACAAAGCTTTGATTAGCCCACTGGTTTATGGAAGGCTAATGATATCAACAAGATGATGTTGATATCGGCATTAAACGAAGATTTGATTAGCCTAACCGATTTTGAAGGCTAATGATATCAATGAGATTATGTTAATATCAATATTATCATGTGCTGTGTTTTCTTCTAGATCATGGAAGCTGGAAATATCAACAAGGTTATGTTGATATAAATACTTTTACGACTTGATTAGCCATATCAAGTGATTGAGGCTAATGATGTTAGTAAAGTTGTATTGTATCGGCATTACCAAAATGGTAGAAGTCATATGATATCAGGATTATCAGTATCAATATTATTTGGAAATAAGTTATGATATCCTAATAGGTATATCAGTATTGATGGAATTAATTTGATTGAAAACATGGACTTTTCAATTACAAAAATTAATGTATGCCTAAAGATATAAATTAAAAGAAGTACTTTTAAGTAATGTAAGGAAAAGATAATTTATTATTTTTCTTAGTTATTAAGATTACTCATGTTTTTTATGATTGCAACTTGATTGTATATGTTTAATTTATAGGTGCATCTTAATCCCGATATGAGTAGCATTTTAGCCGGAGATGTATCTATTTTGTGAGAGTTAGTTAGACTTTTGATAATGTAAAAAATGGATGTAAACATAAAAGTAATGTTCCTATATTAATACTTTTGGAATGCTACATGTATGTAGAATATTATTAACTTCGTCGTCAACTATTTTGAGACTTATGTTTAGGTATTTTAAATATTTTTCTCATTATAATTTCTATGTTAGTGTTCATCAAATCATTAACTTTGAAGTTTTGTTCATCTTGGGAATGAGTTATACATGGAATGTAATTTTGTATAATTACATAAATATGAATCAAACGGTCATGATGTTGATGAATGTCTTTATTGTGTTATGGATTGAATTGTTGGGATCCAGAATAATTGGATTATTATGAGGATATTTATTTTGAAGCGTACAAGTTAGTCAATAACTTAGAATGTTACAAATACAAATAAACTTTTTTCAGGCTTTTGTTGCAATCACAATATATATTGTTAGGATCCAGGATGATTGGATTATTGTGAGGATATTTATTTTGAAGTGTACAAGTTAGTCAATAACTTGGAATATTACAAAGACAAAGAAAATTTTACCAAAATCTTGATAAAAACAAAATTTCAGGCTTTTGTTGTAATCACGATATATATTGTTGGAAATCATTTATGAAATTTGAGGCTTCTACAACTCGGGTTAACATATTAAACACTATTCTCGGGTTATGAGGCTAAAATGACCTAATAGAAAGCAAACAAAATAAATTATAAAACCTAATTCTCAATCAACTCGATATTGAAAGATAAAATTGAGGAAAAAAGTTTATTGTGAAAAGAAAAAAAACCAAATCAATCGGGTTAACTCACTACACCAGCGATCCATGTCATAAAATTGAGATAATCCAATAAAAATAAATTTAATATTGAAGGATGAATTTTTTTTCTTAAAAAAGAATTGATTCTTCCCAATATTAAAGGATGAACTTGAAAAAAAAAAGTTAATTAAAAAAACCTAGTCAATTGGGTTAATTCGCTAAACTCGCAATCCATGTTTTGAAAGTGAGATAACCCAATAAAAACAAATTTAATATTAGAGAATAAAAAAAAGTATTGATTGAAAGAAAAAAATATTATTCTAATCGAGGGATACAATAAAAATCCTTGCTTTTTTAGTTTTTTTATTAATATATAATAAATTAATTCTTAGAACATTCTTGTTTTTTTTTTTTTTTTTTTTTCATGGACACATTTTTATACAATTAATGAATGGGAAGTCACTCCAAAGAGTCAAAATATAGAGGAGAGTTCGTCAAATTTAGGTTCTGAATTGATTGCATATTTATATGTAGGTTGAGAAAATGATAGAATTGAATCAGTAACATCATCTCCTCCTGGTAAATTACTTATCACTCGAATATTGTCTGGTCACTTTACCACCATTTAATTGATAGTGTAATTATTAACCATTCAATCAAACAAACGAGGAACAAGGAAATAAAATAAAATATCAAAAAATGTTGTCGTTTCAACTCTATAATTTGTTAATCTCACTGTATAGTATATTTTTTGTTATATGGATAGATAAAAAAAAAACCCTATGATTACGAAGCCAAATTGAGAAAGGTTCGATCAGTTTCTTCAACGATCAAGTCAAGATCTTTTACTTAAAAACGAGATGACTTGCCCGTGCGCTGCCGCGGGCTTATAAAATAAATGCACTTGATAATGTTATAATTATGAACCAGCGCTAGATAAGTAATAGAAATTAAAGGTATGATGGAGCAAATATTTCATGACGGAAAAAAAAGTTGTGTTGGTGATCAAAAACTTAGAGACTGAACAAAATGATTTGTAGCAATCTACAGTGTTTTGTGAGGAAAGATACAGTGCTTTCGCCACATGATTTAGCTTTTCAGTTAATAAAAAGCAAAAAAAAAAAAAAGCTAAATTCTCTACCAATTTAATATTAAAAAAAACCAACAAAGATAATTTTGGAAGGAAAAAAACCTATGAGAAAAAATATTGCAGCAATTGACAATATTTTATGAGGAAAACTATAGCGCTTTTCCCAATAAAATAAACTAAAAAACTATTTAGAGAAATATTGTAGCAATCCACAGTGTTTTGTGAGAAAAACTACAATGCTTTCCTCATATGATTTAGCTTTATTGTAATTATAATTCTTAACCAACTCAATATTAAAAAAAAAATCGACAAAGATAATTTTGGAAAAAATCATAAAAAAATCACATGGGAAAACACTGCAACAATTCACAGTGTTTTAAAGAAAAAAAATAACAAAGCTAAATTCTTAATCGGCTCAATATTAAAAAAAATCAACAGAGATAATTTTAGAAAAAAAAATAACAAAACAAACACCAAAAAAAAGGGAAAAAATCATGTTGGAAACACTGTAGCAATTCATAGTGTTTTGTGATGAAAGCTACAGTGCTTCCCCACATGATTTAGCCTTATTTGTAATGACTTGTAATTGTAATTCACAAACAACTCAATATTAAAAAAATAAAATTGAAAAAGATAATTTTAAAAAAATTATAACAAAAAAAAACTATGCAGAGAGACACTGTAGCAATCCACAATGTTTTATGAGCAAAGCTACAATAATTTCCCCACATGATTAAGCTTTATTACAAAGTTAAATTTTAACCAACTCAATATTTTAAAAAAATAAAATTGACGAAAATGATTTTGGAAAAAAATATTACAAAAAAAGAAAACACAAAAGAAACTGGAAAAAAACTATGTGAGGAAAAACTGTATCAATCCATAGTGTTTTGAGGAAAAACTTGTATTTACTTGTAATTACAATTCTTAACCAGCTTAATATTTAAAAAATAAAATTGACAAAGATAATTTTAGGAAAAAACATAACGAAAACAGAAAAAAACCATGTGGGGAAAAACACTGTAGCAACCAACAGTAATTTTCGAGTAAAGTTAAAGTGTTTTCCTCACATATTGAAACTGTAATTTTTAACCAGTTCAATATTAAAAAATAAAATAAAAAAGATAATTTCGGAGAATATCATAAAAAAAACAATGTGGAGAAACATTGTAGCAATAAACAATGTTTTAAAGAAAAAAATTACAAAACTAAATTCTCAATCAGTTCCATATTAAAAAAAATCAAAAAATATAATTTTAAAAAATAAAGAAATAAAATAGAAAAACTATATGGAAAAATATCGCAGCAATCCACAGTATTTTCAAGAAAAAAATTACAAAGCAAAAATTTTAACCAGGTCAATATTTAAAAAGTAAAATCAACAAAAATAATTTTGAAAAAAACAAAAGAAAAAATAAATTAAAAAAAAGAAAAGTTGGAAAAGTTGGAAAAAAAAAGTAATTTTGGAAAAAAAAAATTGAAATTTTTTTTGAAAAAAAACAAAAAAAAAAAGAAGGAAAAGTTAACAAAAAAAAAAAAGAATCACTGTGGATTACTGTTGTAATCCACAGTGAAATGTGTGTGGGGGAACAGTGATTCCCCCACACCATTTAGAGTATGTTTTAACTAGTTGGATTGCCCGCGCGCTGCTGCGGGCAATCTTGCCGTAGCTTTCTTCCCAATTATAAATTCATGAAACCTAATTCTCACAGCAAGAGGGAAAATGAAGAACTTTCCTAGCATGCAACTAGGATCTAAATTCATTAAAAGGTAATAAATGCAGTGGTTAAGCAATAATATCTTTAATTAAAAATATCTGTCATCCAATAATTCTAGAACAAAAAAGAGTTAATAAATTAAAAAGAGTTGGATATAGCAGTGCTAGCAAGAATCAAGTCGAATGCTGTTAAAGGAAATGAGTTTTAGCAAAAGCTGCAAAACAATATCCAGCACATGCATGGCATGATCGTCCATAGCTACATGTCCTGTAAATGAAAAATGAATCATCAAGCAACTAAAATAAAAAAGCTTTTTGACCATGCATTCTATTAATTTCTCACTGTATAACAATGAAACCGCAAAACACAATTCAAATGCAAATCATTTGATATTCAACCAATATCCAAAAACCTATTGCCACCAAACTAAAAGCAGAGACATTAAGAAACATAGTTAACTTAATAGATAAATTATTCTTAAATAATACCAATCCAAAGCAGCATAGAGCCTGCAAAAACATACAGAATTGCCAATAAAGCAAGTTTATAGAATGTTTTCTTGTAATATCAGAAATGAGAATGCAACATGAAAACAAATATAATTGCAATCATGGTTATCAAGTAAGATAAATGAAAATTTCTTAGAAAGACTTTAAATAACTTGTTAGGACTTGAAAGATTTTGAGTAAGAGAAACTACTAGCACAGTCAAATCTCATCAAAGTAATATGGATTAAAGATAAATTATACCAGAAACTGCTACCAGCAGAAGTAATGGATAAATTATACCAGAAAAAATAAATGGTGCAGCATAAACTTGAGAAGCCATAATCCATCAAAGTGATATGGATTAAAGATAAAGAATGCTAGGCAAGTTAGTTGCCAAGCCAATAGTTAAGCCCAAGGAATGTAAGTTCACTTCAACCAATTAAAGCTAGGTAGAATATGTTGTAAAAAGCTAGAAGCCTATGCAAAACTTGGTAGTAAGATAGCATATGAAATATGATCATCTCAACAGCGAAGACTGGAAAAAAGAGAGCGAGGTGTGCAATTGATTCAGTAGTAAATTATTGTGGACCGAAGGTATAAGAAAAATGAAAAGGTAAACAAAGATGAACCAAATATGCAATGGCGGTCAATAGAGTTGAGATCTAGATTATTACCTGTAAAGCTGCATTTGACAAAACAGACTACAGTCAAATCTCATCGATAAAATTATCAGTTAAAAAATAAAAGCAAGGCTATTGTGCAAATTAGCAAATATCTAGCAGTACCCCGTTTCAATAAAAAAAATTAATCCTTTAGAAATAATACCATAAAAGCAACTAAGATAATTTAAGTTACTGACTTATTTCTTCTTAATTGCATATTCAAGGTGTAAAAAAAAGAGATTGAAATAACCAATAAAAAAAACCTTAGCACGTATGAAAAGAAATAGTCAAGGCCTACGTCTTTTATTTATTTCATTAACACCCCTCCCCTTTTCTTTTATCAAGTATATATATATATATATATATATATATATATATATATATATATATATATATATATATATATATATATATATCTTGTTGGATGCAAAGTGCGTATGGATCTAAAAGTGATGTCATTTTCAAAGGCTAATTTAATCCTGGATGATTTCATTGTAAAATAATTATGGGCACAATAACCAAAAGACATATCATAGACAAAAAGGAAAAAAACCAATAAATATATCAGTAGTAATTAGAATCAAAGAAGATTAAACTAAGGTTATAATTGACAATCACGCTAAAACTTTTGATTGACATTTCCTTCATTATTATCTCAAAAACAATCCATGAAAATGAAAAAGAAATTAAAATTGTGAACGATAAAAAAAATCACTCCCCCGAAAGATCCACAATCATATTTCAAAGTCTATTTAAATTGTAGTTATAGATGTGTTTAAACCCTAACTTATCCGTCGAATTGAACTTCAATCTAAAATAATTTGTGAAACGTTTCTACTTTCAAATGTTTAACGTGAACATTTAGATCCAAATTGGAAATAAGCATATAATGAAAAAGAAATCCAATAAAATTGTTAGGAAAGCTTAACAAAATCACATACCTGGCCTCATCAAAGCATCTCTAATTTCTCAAGCTTTTTTATAACATATATATGATCTATCGACTTTTATCTACAGACTCTAACCTGCATTTTATAAAGAAGAAGTTTTAAAAAATTACTAAATAAATTATAAATTGGTTAAAAAAGCATCACCACTACAAAGACCCAAATGTAAATTTCAAGAAATAGATCCTGTCTAACGTTCACTTCACTCCAAAACAAACCCAAGAAACAATATATCTGATATTAATAGATTCAAAGATTCTATTTTCTATCAATTAAAAGAGACCCGAAAGATGAAAAATCAAGATCAGTAGTTTTTCTCACCCGACATGGCCTTCCTTGCTTCTCTCTTTTCTGTCTTCAACTCCTAAAAAAAAGATGCAAAAACAAATCAACCATAATTACTGTAAAAGAATTCAAAAAACTTGAAAAGTCCCTTAACTTCAAATAAAAGGATGTTGATGCATGAAAAAAAGAAGTCAACTCTTAATCAGAAACAAAACAACCCTAAAATTAATTGATTCAAATGAAAAGGCTAAGATGAAAAGAGAGAGCCAGTGTTGCTTGTGTGAAGAGGGAAGAAAGAAAAGAAAAATTGATTTGCCTTTGTCGGCTGGTGAGAGAGGAGAAAAAGAAAAAAATATGGTGCCAATTGATTCACATCTTCCAGGCATAAAAAAATAGTTTTGTTTGTAGTTTTAGGTAACAACTCGCGAGAATTTTGGAGAAATTGAAATACTATGTGAATCCACGGTAAAAATAGAAAAGGATCTGCCTCTAATAACTCGTGAGCATGAAGGAAAAAAAAACTCAAGGTACTGTTACAATCCACAGTATCATGAGTCTG
Source organism: Populus simonii (assembly GCA_007827005.2). Classification (NCBI taxonomy): domain Eukaryota; kingdom Viridiplantae; phylum Streptophyta; class Magnoliopsida; order Malpighiales; family Salicaceae; genus Populus; species Populus simonii. The sequence goes on from CM017482.2 coordinate 365,369, forward strand.
AATAAACAGTATTTTTACAACGCGTTTTAGAGTATTGTTAATATATGTTTCATTATATACTACTTAATTGTAATGCTTACATGATGGGCTCCAGATAAAGATGGTGGTGCTTCTATCGAGGGGAGAAAGAGCTAGGAAATTTCCCTCCTTGTCTCTATCTGCAATTAATAAGCGTTTACAATTGACTTTTGTTTGAATATTTTTAGCAAAAGAAAAGAAGCATGCGATTCTCAGATTTGTGGCCTTTAGCAAAATCCTGCCGGGTAGCAAATTTAGCTAAGAAGCAGGTTTCCCTCTACTTTCGTGAGAAGGTACACAGGAAATTCCGTGAGAGAGTCATGACTCGAGAGTCAATATGGGTTTACAAACAAACCAATGTTATTTTAAGATTTATAAAAAAAATAAATTGAAATCATGTTTTTTTTAGTTTATAAAATTAAAGGAGATTTCAAGGAGATTTAGAAGTGTGAAAATAATTATTTTTTAAAATATTTTTTATTTGAAAAAACATCAAAATAATATTTAATTATTATTTTTTAAAATTTATTTTTGATATCAACGCATAAAAATAATTTAAAAACACTAAATTAATTTAACTTAAAATAAAATAAATTAATTTAAATAAAAACAGGTTAACACTCACTCAAAATCACCAATTTCATATGACAAACAGTTTGAGTGGCAAGAATTGCGTGACAAGTAGTTTGAGTGGCAAATAGTTTAAATAGATTTATCTTTATTGGTTGAATGGTGTGAAAGTAGGAGAGTTATGAGAGAGAGATTTGAAGTAATTTAAAATATTGGTTTGTACATAATTAAATTACTTAGATAATTTTAGGGATTATCTACATTCATTCATCACGATCCGAAGCAAGCACAGCTGCCAATATACAGTTCCATTGTCCTCAGTGAATTAGACTTTGCAAGTTTGTGTCACTCATTTATCAGTCCGAAATGCCAAGAAAACAATACCACAGATCCAGCACCCTGTGATCCAAAAACATGGAAAAAAAAACAAAAAAAAACATATTCTATGTTTTATGCTATCCAAATTTACTGCAACTGGTGATTTTCCATTTCTGCAACTCTCTTGTCAAACTACTTTCCAACAGCTGATCATCAGAGCCTAGAGCATCAATATCAATCTCCTGATCTGAATCTGCTTTATTCTTTTCCATTATCAAATGTGCCCCACATTTTTCTACCCGACATATTGGAACATCATAGAAGCTTATTTTGACATTCACTTCCAATTCCTCTACACCTTGCAGCGATTCCTCTGACCCGATCAACGATATACGCTGTATCCAAGAATGCTTAGTGGAATTTCTGTCAAACGTAACTGCCGCCATCGTCTCAAACAATTCAATACCATTGCTCTTATTTTTGAATGTAGCAACACACATATCAAACTGAAGAAATGATGTTTCTTGATCAGTGGCTTCATTGGTAGTCTTTAGTGCTGAAGAGGCCGAGACAACCCAAAGAAGCAGCGCTTGGAGTTTATTACCATCTGCAACTGAAACTGAGGGTAAACGAAATGATAATGATGACCCTTCTCCACGATGGCTGAACCATTCTGGTATCTCTCCACCAGCAAGGCAAATGTCATAATGTTTACCTTTGCACAATCCCTATATATTGGTTTCAAAGTAAGTAATTAAAATTTGAGTTCTTAAAACTAACTTATTTACATGCTAAATGTTTGTGTTCAAGTAAGTGAAGAGACAGAGAAAGAGAGAACCTGAATAAAACTCGTCTTATAGTTTTCAGATAAATTGTTGCAGTCATTTAAGTTCAAAATGGACCAGTTATTGCCCGCACATTCAATGCCCTGAATCTCTATTAAATTTCGGCACCCTTTTACATCCAGTAATGGTAGTCTTTCGGGCTGAAGTGGTGCAGTTACTCTTTCAATGGATGTGCAGTCATTGATAAACAAGAACAGGACACTTGATGGAAGCTCTGAGATTGATAGAAGATTCGAGCATCTCTCAACCGTCAAACATTGAAGCTTAGGAAGGCAGCTAATGCTAGAAGGCAGATTGAAGAATTCATGTCCAGACAAATTCAAATTTTCAAGAAAGGACAAACTCCCAAGATCAATGGAACTTGTAGCTTCAGACAAACCAGAATAACTTAGATCTAGTTCTTTCAATGAGCTGAAACTAGTGAAAGAAGCTGGTAGCATAGCTAAAGAGCTAGAGCAGCTTTGTGGTGAAAGCCACGATGAAAATCTTGAAAACCAATATTTAGATGGTAGATCAGGTGAGTCGAAAACTTTGTTGTATCCACCAAATGATAACTTTGTCAGCTTCTTCAAATATCTAGCTGAAGTAGGAAGTTGCTTAATCGCAGTACCCTTTGTAAACAACTCTGTTAAGGATTCTATGTCACCCAAACTCTCTGGCAATTTCTCAAGTTGTATGCACTTAGTAACGTTGAGAGTTTGAAGAGATTTTAAGTTACCCATGCTTTCTGGAAGAGTCTTTAGGCTGTCACAGTACGCCAAATTCAACAAAACAAGGCTCTTCAAATTTCCAATAGATTGATGTACCTTAACCAAACTCGGGCATTCTGTAAGTATTAGTCTCTCCAAACTAAAGAGTCCTCGGAAGTTCGGCGTTTTAACAAGGTAGGGGCAAGAGCTGAGATTGAGGATTTTCAGCTTGTCAAGAATCTGTCAAAGCAATGAGAAAATAAGAGAAAAATAGCTATGTGAAAAAATGTAACTCTAAATTAAATTTCATTAGGAAATATTTTGAGTGCCTATTGCATATGTTTTACCTTAGTCCCCTTCCAAAGTTTTCGTACTTTACTTTCTTGCATATCAAGTATAACAAGGTCGTTTAAGTGAAAATCAGACGGCAAAGATTTCAAAGGGCATCCAGACCAACAAAGCCATATCAACTCTTTGGGGAGAAGACTGTAGCTTCCCACAAGATTTGCTCCATTGATTTGGAGTAATTTTAAACGTCTCATTTTTGTAAACGATTTTGTGCTAAAAGATTCTTGCACATCTAGTGCCAGACCCTCCACAGCATCTGTTCCCTGAAAATAGCAAAAAAAAAAAGCATTAAAATATCATGACAATAATCATGCATATTCTTTGGATGAGAATGTTGATACCAATTTCAGGTAAGAACCCAGGACCACCTAGCATTTCTGTTATATATTCTTTTTTTAAAAAAAAACAATCGAGATATTTATTAATGAACCAGTTTACAAGGTAAGCTGGAATTCACTAACAATTAGGGAGTTAGAAAAAAGATGAGCATTAACAAGCTCATAAAAGCAATAACACTTCAAAGTGCAAGACGGTGAAGAATAAGTTGAAACAACGCATTTCAATCCAGTTTTTTATTCTTTAAGATCAATTTGTTTTTTGTGGTCCAAATATCCCATAAAATACTATATGATAGCATTGTTTAAGCACTTCATTAGAACTTGTGTTTGGTGGCCATGTCCCGTCATTGGCTGATTTTGTTTTATTTTTTTTTTAAATGAGAACTTCATTAATATTTATCATAGCTACTAAAAAAAATGGCTAGACAGAGAGAAGAATAATGATTTCACATATGATTACTTGGTAATGATTTTTGTTAAATGCCACTTTGCAATCTATCTTAACATTGTTTGTCCTAAAGGTAGAATATATACTTGGTAATGATAGAAGCTGGAAAAAAAGACAGTGACAGGGGTCTTTTCATTGAGCACAATCAAGATATGATTTTTATGTACAGTCAAGGTATTCTAAGGCCAAAAAGACCAGGCTTTTTAAGGTATTCTATATAGGAACAATTTATTGTGTTATGAAAATTTAATTTGTTTGAAATTTATATTGAGAGTTAAGTTGATGAGAGATATAAACAAATCTCATAAAGAAATTGCTAGATTTTTTATCTGTTTGCTGTGAAATATTGTATATTCATGTGTGGTCCTAAGTTGATGAATTATATTGATGTACGATAATTATGAATTTGACAAGAAATTCATAAGATAAATAAGAGTGTATGAATCTACAGTACAACAATTAATATACGAAGTAATGAGCTCTTACCATTTCCTTGGAGAGTACATTGTATGCATCTTTGGGAAGTACAATTCTGCTGCAATTTCCAGGATGGTTACGCGACCTTTGACGAATAATCTCCCTTCCCATGTTTCGTAATATATCATGCATCCATAAGCTATTCCGTTTCTCGGTGTCGATTGTTATGAGAGACCTTCCAATGAGAGTTCTGAAAGCTACGTCTGGATGGCAATCGTAACGAGCACCTACTATATCGGCTACATATTCTTTGTCTCTACCAACAAAAAAGCACGCAATATCAAGGAATATCTCGCTTGTATCCACATTCAGTGCATCAAAACTTACTCTAAGCTTCCCTTGAATATCATCATGCGGAGTATTTTGCCAATGGGCAATATCGATTTCCCATCCAGCTTTGTCTCTTATGGACAAATGAGAACCCAAAATTTGTAGAGCCAAAGGAAGTCCTTTGCAGTAGTCCACTACCTTTTCTGAAAGCTCCTCATAATCCTTTGCTGGACGGGTTTCCCTAAAAGCATGCAAACTGAAAAGCTCAAGAGACTGATCTCGATCCAATTCCTTAGCATGATACATTCCATCTACCCCCACTTCTGTTAGCAGATGCTTGTTCTTAGTTACAACAATTATTATACTTCCGGCACCAAACCAACATCTCTCTCCCATCAATGCCTCCAGTTGTTCCCTTTTGTCCACGTCGTCAAAAACAACAAGAATTTTCTTACGATGAAGTCGTTCTTTGATCAAATTCATTCCTTCATAAACATTACTGACCTTCCAAACATGTGGTTTCAGAATATCATGAAGAAGGCGCTCTTGTAATTCAACCAGACCATTCGGCTTATCTGATATTTCCTTGACATCCGAAAGAAAACTGCTCCCCTCAAATCCAAAATAAAGTTTGTTAAACACATCTTTTGCTATTGTTGTCTTGCCTATTCCAGCTATCCCATGTATTCCCACGATGCCAACATCAGGTTTTGCACCTTTTAGCAAAGACATAATACCCTGAACTCTGGAATAAATACCTACTGGGTGTTTGGCTACGTGCAAGGTTTTGTTTCCCAGTTTACAAGCTACATCACTGACAATCCTTTTGATGAATTCCGCTTCATATCTGTTCATAGAGAAAGAAAGACAACAATGGCGTATAGGTTGTTAGATATTAATCCAGAATTTTCAAGCCCATGCCCCTCTAGAACTATCAAGGAAGTGCATCTTGAAAATCTAGCTCATCCATCTCTAGAATTTTCTTCAAAAAAATAAAGTCATCCTTTCTTGTAAATGATATTCTATTAGAAGTCTCTAGGCTATCAAACAGACCTAGCAGCCCATATATACATGCTGCCACTTTCTTGTAAAAGGATTGAAAAGGCGTAAAATTGATTTTTAAAGATTTTTTTTAAAAAAATATATTAAGAAAATATTTTTTATTTTAAAAATTTATTTTTAATATTATCAACTTAAAACATTCCAAAAACATTTAAAATTTAATTTGAAAAAAAAAACTTATATTTTGGCGAAAAACATATTATAAATTAGTTGGTGTTCAAGCATCACTCAGAGTAAACAAGCAAGCAATTTTATACATGAAAACGTTAGTGCAGTGTGTGAGAAGAGAAAGAGTGCAGTGTGTGAGTAGAGAAAGATTTGTGTGTGCAAGTGAGAAATAATATTAAAGAGAGCGTCTAGTGTGTGAGTGTTATACACATTAGTTGGTGTTCAAGTATCAATATTTTGTACAAAATTCTTATATTGAATATAATTAAGTTATTCTGTTAATTTATCACTATTTATCAGAGCTTTTGCCCAAAATTTTATATCCAACATTAGTTTTTTTTTTTTAATATACATCCAATATTAGTTAAATATTAGAAAATTAGTCAATACTACGAGGCGGGTTGAACAAACAAATTTTAAAATATAAAAAAAAATCAAGACATTGTTAATTTATTTCTCAGTAGCAAATTTTTTTTTTTAATTATTAACTCAAAACTTGGTTTAACTAGTTAACTTTAAAACCTTATAATCTTGATCCATGACTAACTTAAATTTTAAATTAAATCATGTAAGAGTTAATCTAATGTGACATAGTCAACTTAACGAGTTCACAGATAACATATAAATGAATGGTAAAAATATAATTTGATTTTAAAAGAATTAAAATAATTTAAAAAAAAACATTAAGATAGTAAAATATTGAATCTATTCAGGTTGATATGCCAAACTCATTATCTAGATCATTGATCCAAATGGATTTAATAAGTTCATTTTAAATCATTTTTTTTAAATACATGTTAAAAAGATAAAGGATCATAGTGCAAAGCAATCGAATAAAATTAAAAAGAATAATTATAATGGATTGCAAAAAATAAACAAACAAATAAACTTGGTAATATTACAAAAAGATTTCTACTATCTTACTCCAAAAAAAAATTAAATAAAATCTAATAAAATAGTATCTAAAATATATTTTTAATTAATTTTTAAGAAATTTAATTTATTTTTATAAAAATAAAACATGAAGCTCTAGGTAGCCCAACTTACTTGGGCCATATGATAAAAGCCCAGGTGTTGTAGCCTACCCAAGCTCACCCCTGTTAAAAAAGGAAGAAGCAGTTACATGTTATTTATAAATCCAATTTTCAATCACATCATTTATAAACCTAATTGAAGTTGTCGAAAAGATCACGCTGTGTATTTTTTTTTAATTTAAAAACTCAATTTATAATCTATTTTCATATAAGAAAAAATTCTTATAACCTAAAAAAATTAATTTCTCCTCTTAAAAGAACTCCAAAATTAGTTAAAAAAAAATAAACAGAAAAATATCTCTCTTAATCTTGATCTCTCTATTTTTTTTTTTTTTTGGCAAATTGAAAGCTCAAAAACATAATGTCATTCCTCCCAGCACGTGCAATATTTTGATATCAAATTTAATTAATTTTTATAATAAAATTAAATCTAATATCAATATTTTTTTTTGTCATTAAGATAACCATATAAAAAATAGATTGAAACATGTTATCAATACCAAATCTCAAATTAATATAATATTTAAAGATAAAATTAAAAAAAAATGAAAGAAGAAAATAATAAAAAGTAAAAGGGGAACCATTTTTTTAATGACTTCTTCAATTTCAATCTCACGTAAATAATGAAATTGAATTTCTCTTTTTTGTTTTTAATCAAGCATCAAGAGGATATTTTTTTAGACTACAATAATCATATAAAAAACAAATTATTAACACAGTAGTAAAACATTAAATTTTAAAAAAAACCAATGAATAAATAAATAAACAAATAAAAGTTATTAAATCTAAAAAAACAAAATAAATAAATAAAAATATTATGTAAATTTACAATGCATCTCCTCACAAACTGCAATGAAAACCGATGCTTTTTAATTTTTATTCAATTAATAAATAATGCCTAATCCTTTGAATCTTCCAACAATACTTTCACTTTTAGCAATACTTTCACGGGAAAGGGGAACCTCTAATCCTTCATAAGTCTTGTTGGCTTTATCGATCTGGTTCTATTATTATATAATTTAGTAAAATTGAATATTGATATTCATATATAGATGAGCATAGATAGGTGTATCAATTAACTTGCTTCATAAGTCTTTTAGCAATAACTTTTTTTAAAAAGCTTTTTTATTGGATATATATTAAATTTTTTTAACTCTGTTTGGGAAAAAACTTATAAATTAATTTGCTACCTCTAAATATTGCAATTAAAAATTAATATATAATTGAAGTGAAAATATCAAGCTTAAATTGATAATAATAAAAAAAAAATTTATGTTGATATGTGCAGGTGGATCTGTGACAGAGAAGGTAAAGATATACCCATTTGCCTCATTGTTTAAACCATATCCAGATAGATTTCCCGCCTCTGCAAGAGCTCCTCTCCACTTGTTGACCTTCTCCATGTCTTCCTTGAAGCGTTCTTCATGTTCATCAAAAGCTTTTGCATAACTCCCGGTCTGTTTTCGGACATCTGAAGGCTCCGTATGATAGAATATAGGAAGAACAACCTGGTCAATTTTTTGCCTCCACTCAACAATCTTTACCAGTTCGTCAAGACACCATCTAGAGGAAGCGTAGTGTTTGGAGAAGACCACTATAGAAATCCTTGATCCTTCAATTGCCTTGAGAAGCTGTGGAGAGATTTCTTCTCCTCTAGGAAGTTCATTGTCATCCCTAAAAGTATGAATTCCGGCCTGGATTAAGGCGGTATAGAGATGATCTGTAAAGTTCTTGCGGGTATCTTTTCCTCTAAAACTTAGAAAAACATCATAGTTCCATCTATGTCTAGAGGATGAAGACGAAGAAGAGAACGGAGACTCAGAGCACGTGGAAGCCATAGCTGGGACAGTTTTATCAATCTCTATAGCAAATTGGAAAGGTAGGTTGAAGAGTATGGAGAAGAGTGACGTTAATTTGCTTGTTATTTTCTCACAAATTTGAAGTCCTTTGCAAAGATGATATATATATATATAAATAATTGTGGAAGTTGATGAGAAGTTTAGTGGAAATTGGGGTCGAGTAGGTCAGTGCAGCTGTGTTTGTCCCATAGCCCTTGGCTATAGAGATTCCCATGTTAAATACTCTGGAAAATAACATTCTTTCAAAGACCATCAAGTCATAAAAAGTGGTAAAAAAAAGTTACATAGGCTACAATTGCATGTAGTCAAATATTTCAGACGGAATGTATGCTCCATGTGCATACATATATATGCTTATCTATATATTTGTTAAATTTTAGCTAAAATAACTAAAAAATCATTTTAACTAACTAGCTAAAAAAAATTATCACATTCTCTTTAAAAAAATATTTAATATTCAAGATATATAAGAACAATCATAATATATATACACTAGATTTAGCATTAGTAATAGATGCCCCTAGAGAATCTTTGCTTAAATATAATCGACAGCCTCCCGTGTTGTCAACTGAAATTGTTGGAGCAGAACCCTAGAGTTGTTGGAAATAAAACACACAATTATTTGTATGAACCTTTCAGTCTTTATTGATTAATTTGTTCTTTCAACAAAACACTTACTATTCTCAATATATTAATCTTTATATTTATATAGAGATTACACCTCTAACTATCATAATATAACTTTAATTAAACAAGATTCTAATAAACTAGTCTAATACAAATTTTATTTTACAAAAAATTCTTATTTAAACTAGAATTTTTATTTAATAATCTCTCTCTTAAAATGATGTTAATTAACATTACAACATTTTCTTTTTGAATGTATACACCAAGTAATTTTTTAAGTTTTATAAATAACTTCAATTTAAGAGATATATCAACAACTTGATTTTTACTTTTACAGTAAATAATCTCAATGGTTCCATTCTTCGTAAGATATTTTAAGAAGTGAAACTTCAAATATAAATATGTTGTTATTTTCTCATAAAAAAGAAGAAGCAAGGTACATGATTGTGCAAGTTGACGAGAAGTTTAGTGGAAATTGGGGTTGAATAGGTCCTCCCATTCGTAACAGATACTAGTCAATACATTAGGTCTACAAAGGTAAAGCCAACGGCGGCTCGAGGGCATCCATTAATTTAATGCAGCTTTTGTTTATTGATATTTTGAAAAAGAGAGAGGGATAATTTAATACCTATTTCATACCTTTGATTTAATATGAAAAGGATTATAATGATCTCTCTTCTTCTTCTTCTTCTTCTTATTATTATTATTATATCTAAGTAAACATATACTCTAATTAGTGTTCACTAGTTGGTTGACTTGCGCTACAGTGATTGGTTAAATTAAATCTTTTTAAACTTCCCAAAGCAAAGATTTTTATAGTAAAATAAAATATTTTAAATCATATAAAGATTGATCCAATATGACCTACTTAACATGATGGGTTCAAAGACAATCTAGATTATCTGTAAAAGTATAATTTCATTCATAAAAATTCAAAACAACATCTTTTTTAAAAATAATTTTGAAACGATAACATATTGGATTTGATTCAGGCCAACTCAGGTTAACTCACAAAATTCACGACCTGTATCATGAGACCATGATAACTCTATATAAAGCAAATCAAAATAAATTATGAAGCTCAATTCTCAATCAATCCAATGTTGAAGAATGAAATTGAAAAAAATTAATTAAAAAATATATAAAAAATTTAACATGAGCTCACCTATCAAACCTGTGACTCGGTCATGAGATCATGATAACCTCATAGAAACTAAATAAAAAAAATAACCTAAGTCAACCCTAGTTAATCTACCAAACTCGCGATCAAGGTTATGAGATTATGATTACCCCATGGAAAGTAAATCAAAATAAATTATGAAGCCTAATTTTTAATAAACTCATTATTAAAGGTTGAAATTGAAAAAAATTCAATCTAAAAATAGGATGCAATAAAAATGACCTGAATCTACACGGGTTTAAACCACAAAACATGTGACAAGAATTACGAGAATGAGCTAACCATGTATAAAGCAAATCACAATAAATTATAAAACCTAATTTTCAATAAATTAAATGATAAAGTATGAAATTAGGGAAATAAATATAGATTTAGAAAAAAAAATATTATTGAAATGAATAGTATTTTTTGAGGTGGTGAATAGTAAAATCACCACCTGTTTTAGTTTATATTAGATCATTTACACGTGCTACGCTACGGTTTGAGTCAAACTTTTCTTGAACATATAAAAAAATGTTCATATGTTACTACTGTTTTTTTTAGTGAAAAAAAAATTTAAACCGTGTGGGGGTTGATTTAATGTGACTTGGTTAACTTTGAGTGTTCAAAAGCAATCTGGATGACCTGTAAAAACATAATTTGATTTTTAAAAAAATTAATATGACATATTTTTTTAATATTAAGATAACAACATATTGGATTGACTTGAGTCAAATCGAGTTAACATGTGAAATCCACCATTCAGGTTTGAGACTATGATAACTTCATAAAAAATAAATCAAAATAAAGTTCAATTCCCAATTAACTTAATGTTAAAACATGAAATTAAAAAAAAATCAATTAAAAAAAAGATATAAAAAAGCAACCCGAGTTAACCTGTCAAACCCACTACTCGGGTTATAAGACCAAGATAACCCCATAGAAACAAATAAAAAAATTACAAAGTCCAATTCCTAAATAACGCAATATTGAATGATGAGATTAAAAAAATCAATTAAAAAAAATACAAAATAACCCGTGTCAATTCGCTGAACTCATGACCCGGGTCATGATATTGAGATAACCTTATAAAAAATAAAAAATAAAACATGATTTAACCCTGGTTCATTCTGCATGCAGCGATCAAAATAATTAACATGGTTGCTAGGCCAGGCCAGCAACTATGTAGGCAGGGGCGGAAACAAGGGGGGCAAGCAGGGGCCGGGCCCCCCCTAAAACATTTTAATTTTTTTTCTTTACCCAGAGATTAAGGTGGCTTTATTACAGTGATTTTACTCTTGGCATATTGACATACGTGGAAAGAAAAAAGTATAAAGAAATTGCTTTGTGAAATAAAAAACAGAGCCAAGTAGCCCTTAATTTACTGATTTTCAATTTACTCTTGGCATATTGGCATACGTGGAAAGAAAAAAAAATATAAAGAAATTGCTTTGTGAAATAAAAAACAGAGCCAAGGAGCATTCAATTTATTTTAATATAAATCTTGTAGCCGATCAAATAGAGAAATAAAAACATAAATTACAAGCAAAATTTTTCTATAAAAAAATTGAAACAAAGTCATTAATTAATTTATCTTTCATCAAACAAAACAAGATAATTTAAATTTAAAATCTATTTTTGTTTTGTTTTGAGATGTTTGTTAATAATTTGATGAGCTTTTTTATTATTCTACCATTTTTCTCCTTTTTTTTTTCTCAAATCTGCTAGTTCTACCAATTATTTTTTGAATTCTTGTTATAATGATTTTTTTTCTAATTAATTAGATATATTTTATTGGTTTATTTTGATTATGTTTGGATTTTTTTTTTATGTTTTGTTTTTAGCAGAGCCATCAAAATTATCAATTTTTTCTTACGATATATGTTTTGATCTTAGGTTGAACCATGAACAAAATAAAAAGAATAGATTCTTTTTTTGAAAAAAAAATATTAATGACTCACAGCGTAGTGAACCAACTCCAATGTGTAATGTTGAAGTTATGGTTAAGCAGCCCCAATGTGCTTCAATTTACAAAAAATCTGCGTTGATTAGTGAGCAACCTCTTACCAGAATTGACATTGCTCATTTAATTAGAGATCCAAGTAATCATCCTCAAATTTAGGAATACTCGGTTAATCAACAAGATGAAATTCGAAGGGCATACATTAATCTGGGACCATATCAACCTTTGATGTTTGAATATCTACTAACTGGTAAAAAACATCATCGTCGATTTCAGTCTCATTGGATCAAAAGTTATCCATGGTTTGAATATTCAAAGAAACAAATATTATATCTTATTATATTAATTTTGGCCCCCTCTAACAAATAATTCTAGCTCCGCCACTGCATCACTATTAATGGAATTAATTCTGAGTATCAATATGATATCAGGATGATCAGTATCAATATTATTTGAAAATGAGTTCTGATATCCTAGTAGCTGTATCAGTATTGATGGAATTAATTCGTTTGAAAACATGGAATTTTCAATTACAAAAATTAATGTATGCCTAAAGAGATAAATTAAAAGAAGTATTTTTAACTAATGTAAGGAAAAGACAATGTATTATTTTTCTTTGTTATTAAGATTACACATGTTCTTTATGATTGCAACTTGATTGTATATGTTTAATTTATAGGTGCATCTTAATCCCAATATGAGTAGTATTTTAGTTGGAGATGTATCTATTTTGTGAGAGTTAGTTAGACTTTTGTTAATGTAAAAAATGGATGTAAACATAAAAGTAATGTTCCTATATTAATACTTTTGGAATGCTACATCTATGTAGAATATTATTAACTTGGTTGTCAACTATTTTGAGACTTATATGTAGGTATTTTAAATATTTTTCTCATTACAATTTCTATGTTAGTATTCATCAAATCATTAACTTGAAGTTTTGTTCATCTTGAGAATGAGTTATATATGGAATGTAATTATGTATAATTACATAAATATGAATCAAAAGGTGATGATGTTGATGAATGTCGTTATTGTGTTATGGATTGAATTGTTGGGATATAAGATAATTGAATTATTGTGAGGATATTTATTTTCAAGTGTACAAGTTAGTTAATAACTTGGAATATTATAAATACAAAGAAAATTTTGCAAATCTTGATAAAAACAAAATTTCAAGCTTTTGTTGTAATCACAATATATATATATTTTTGGGATTCAGGATGATTGAATTATTATGAGGATATTTATTTGAAATGTACAAATTTTGCCAAAATCTTGATAAAAACAAAAGTTTAGGCTTTTGTTGGAATCACAATAGATATTATATATTGTTGGAAATCATTTATGAAATTTGAGGCTGTTACAACTCGAGTTAACCTATTAAGCACTATTCCTGAGTCAAGAAGTTAGAATAACCTAATAGAAAGCAAACAAAATAAATTATGAAACCTAATTCTAAATCAACCCAATATTAAAAGATAAAATTGAGAAAAAAAATTTATTGTGAAAAAGAAGAAAAACCCGAATCAATTGAGTTAACTCACTACACCCGTGATCCATGTCATAAGATTGAGATAGCCTAATAAAAATAAATTTAATATTGAAGGATTAATTTTTTTTCTTAAAAAGCAATGATTCTTTCCAATATTAAAGGATGAACTTGAAAAAAAAGTTAACAAAAAAAAAACTAGTCAATTGGATTAATTCGCCAAACTCACGATTCGTATTTTAAAAGTTGAGATAACCCAATAAAAACAAATTTAATATTAGAGGATAAAAAAGTATTGATTGAAAATAAAAACATTATTCTAATAAATAATGTTTTTTTAGGAGGAGCACAATAAAAATCTCTTCTCTTTTAGTTTTTTATTAATAAATAATAAATTATTTTTTAGAAAATTCTTGTCGTTTTTTATTTCATGGATAATTTTTGGACACAATTAATGAATGGGCAGTCACTCCAAAGTCAAAATATACAGGAGAGTTCCTCAAATTTAGGTTCTGAATTGATTGCATATTTATATATTTAGGTTGAGAAAATGATAGAATTGAATCAGTAATATCATCTCCTCGTGGTTAATTACTTATCACTTGAATATTGTCTAGTGAGCTAGTGACTCAATTTACCACATTCTTGTTGATTTTTAATTTCTATATTTGCCACCATTTAATTGGTAGAGTAATTATTAACCATTCAATCAAACAAACGGGGAACAAGAAAATAAAATAAAATATTAAAAAATGTAGTGGTTTCAACTCTATAATTAATTTTTTAATCTCACTGTATAGTATATTTTTTTGTTATATGGATATATAAATAAAATAAAAAACCCTACGATTACGAAGCCAAATTGAGAAAGGTTGGATCGGTTTCTCCGACGATGAAGTCAACATCTTTTACTTAAAGTTATGTTTCATTATATACTATAATCTAATGCTCACATGATGGGCTCCAGATAGAGATGGTGGTGCTTCTATCGAGGGGAGAAAGAGCTCGGAAATTTCCCTTCTTGTCTCTATCTGCAATTAATAAGCGTTTACAATTGACTTTTGTTTGAATATTTTTAGCAAAAGAAAAGAAGCATGCGATTCTCAGATTTTAGCAAAAGAAAAGAAGCATGCAAAATCCTGCCGGGTAGAAAATTTAGCTAAGAAGCAGGTTTCCCTCTACTTTCGTCAGAAGGTACACAGGAAATTCCGTGAGAGAGTCATGACTCGAGAGAGTCAATATGGGTTTACAAACAAACCAATGTTATTTTCAGATTTATAAAAATTATAAAATTGAAACCATGTTTTTTTTAGTTTATAAAATTAAAAAAGATTTTAAGGGTGTTTAGAAGTGTGAAAATAATTGTTTTTAAAAATATTTTTTATTTAAAAAAACATCAAAATAATATTTCTTTTTATTTTTTAAAATTTATTTTTGATATCAACATATCAAAACAATTTAAAAATATAAAATTAATTTAACTTAAAATAAAATAAATTAATTTTAATAAAAAACAGGTTAACACTCACTGAAAATCACCAGTGTCATATGACAACAGTTTGAGTGGCAAGAATTGCGTGACAAGTAGTTTGAGTGGCAAATAGTTTAAATAGATTTATCTTTATTGGTTGAATGGTGTGAAAGGAGGAGAGTTATGAGAGAGAGATTTCAAGTAATTTAAAATATTGGTTTCTACATAATTAAATTACTTAGATAATTTTAGGGATTATCTACATTCATTCATCACGATCCGAAGCAAGCACGGCTGCCATGATAAATAAACAAATATACAGTTCCATTGTCCTCTTTGAAATAGACTTTGCAAATTTATGCAACTGGTGATTTTCCATTTTTGCAACTCTCTTGTCAAACTACTTTCCAACAGCTGATCATCAGAGCCTAGAGCATGAATATCAATCTCCTGATCTGAATCTGCTTTATTCTTTTCCATTATCAAATGTACCCCGCATTTTTCTACCCAACATCTTGGAACATCATAGAAGCTTGTTTTGACATTCACTTCCAATTCCTCTACACCTTGCAGCGATTCCTCTAACCCAATCAACGGTATACGCTGTATCCAAGACTGCTTCGTGATTGTTCTGTCAAACGTAACAGCCACCTTCGTCTCAAACAATTCAATACCATTGCTCTTATTTTTGAAAGTAGCAACACACATATCAGACAGAAGAAGTGATGTTTCTTGAGTGGCTTCATTGGTGGAGGCCGAGACAACCCAAAGAAGCAGCCCTTGGAGTTTATTACCATCTGGAACTGAAAAATGAAATGATAATGATGACCCTTCTCCACGATGGCTGAACCATTCTGGTATCTCTCCACCAGCAAGGCAAATGTCATAATGTTTACCCTTGCATAATCCCTACATATTGGTTCAAGGAAAGTAATTAAAACTTGAGTTCGAAAAACTACCATATTTAAATGCTAAATGTTTGTATTCAAGTAAGTGAAGAGACAGAGAAAGAGAGACAACCTGAATAAGACTCATCTTATAGTTTTCAGATAAATTGTTGCAGCCATTTAAGTTCAAAATGGACAAGTTATTGCCCGCACATTCCATGCCCTGAATCTCTATTAAATTTCGGCACTCTTTTACATCCAGTAATGGTATTCTTTCATGCTGAAGTGGTGCACTTACTCTTTGGATGGATTTGCAGTCGTAGATAGACAAGAACAGTACACTTGATGGAAGCTCTGAGATTGATAGAAGATTCGAGCATCTCACAACCGTCAAAAATTGAAGCTTAGAAAGGCGGCTAATGCTAGAAGGCAGATTGAAGAATTCATGTCCAGACAAATTCAAATTTTCAAGAAAGGACAAACTCCCAAGATCAATGGAACTTGTAGCTTCAGACAAACCAGAATAACTTAGATCTAGTTCTTTCAATGAGCTGAAACTAGTGAAAGAAGCTGGTAGCATATCTATGGAGCTCGAACATATTTGAAGTTGAAGTAGGAAGTTGCTTAATCACAGTACCCTTTGTAAACAACTCTGTTAAGGATTCTATGTCACCCAAACTCTCTGTCAATTTCTCAAGTTGTGAGCTCCAAGCAACGTTCAGAGTTTGAAGAGATTTTAAGTTACCCATGCTTTCTGGAAGAGTCTTTAGGCTGTCACACTCCTCCAAGTTCAACAATTGAAAAACTATATGTGTGTGAGTACATATTAACTTGTGATGAATATCAATAGTGTAATGAAAAATTATTTAACTTACAATATTCACTATTCCAAACAATTTGAATAGATTTAATTTTATATAAAAAATAAAGCTCAATAAACACTTGAAAATGATGGAATGTAGAATACATATTAGATTTTTCAACAAGAGAATTATACCATATATATTTTGTATGTACTTCCATAAAAATAATAAAGTAACAAAAATCATCGGAGAAAAACATCACTAAATATTAAAGCAAGTAGGGAAATAATATGAAGAGAAACAACAAAAACATGAGGAGAAGAACCATTCTTCTGCTTTGCAAGAGAAAAAGGCTGCTACTGTGGGAAAGGGCCACCTGTTGGGCTACAATGTCGGTTTGGTGGAGAGAGAAGTCGGCAACAGCAAAGTCCACTAGGGAGAGGGAGAGAGAAGTTTTGATATATTAAGGCTCTACTACTAAGTTGAGAAGAAATAAAAGATTTAACTTAGTTAGCAAAATATATATATATATATATATTCCATAGAAAAATTGATGTGAAAACATATAAAAAAAATTAAATAAAAAAAATAATTTTTAAAAAATAGATTTTAAACAAAAACAACCAAACAGGCTATAACAGCACGCTGTCATGCTATCAACTTTAATATCTGTGTTGAAAACCCCATTTGCAAAGATTATTATGGCCTCAACCTTTTGATCGAAGAAAGGAAGTTACGTTGAACCTGTCTTCTTTCTTTACATCTAGTTTTGCACACAAATAAAGACCTATTATGCTGTATGATAGTTTGCTGGGCCGTGAATTTTACGTCATGCATTGACTAACAGCCATAGCATCTTCTGAGAAAGTGACGAATAATAATAGCAATTTCATCTTTCCTTGAAAGTCACATTGCTAACTAAACCATTGACCCATCGTAGAATTTCTAGAGGGGATGGCAATTGATGAAAGAGATTATTGGACCGACTCCTGGATGTGAAATTGATTGGAAAGTTCGAATCCAACTTCTCACATGTAACTCATCTTACAGTCATCATTGCAATTCAAGAATCAAAGAAGATTCTCGATTGTAACCGGCCCTTTTGGTAGCCGGTTTTCTAATGTGAAAATCAATTGATCACTACATGGCTCAGCAGCTACGAATAATAGATCCTCGTTCCATGACGGAGTGCCGTTACGTGAGGTTGAAGTCTTTGTTTTTTGCACTTGGAAACCTAGCTGGGCTTTGACCTGAACTACGGTATCATTTAACGGCATCAACGGGAAAATGTCCTGGGCTTCTAATACAGTAGCTCTGAGGTACCATAACTTTGGAGACAAGTAGACTTTAGCTCTAGAGTTGATGTTAGCGGCTGTGTCGGTCTTCGTTTTCATTGGTACAGATAATCTGGATCTTTACGCGTGTTTTTTGAAGATTTTTAAGATATTATTTGACCCAAAATATTTCAAAACAGGCTTTTCTACTATAAAAAATACACGAGAACATAGACAAATATTTGCAAGATTTCCAAATATCTTCGCTCCATCTCTCGCAAATAATTCCTTGTTATCTTGGCCCTTGCCTTTTCTGTTTCTAGCATTTTGGTTTAAAATCTATCAAAAAGCAAAATAAATAAATTAATAAAATCATGATTCTCTGCTTTCTATTCTTCCTTCTATTGTGAATATGAAAGTTAGAATCATATACATACATAGACTGAAGCTATTGCTTCCGTTCCCTACACTGAAAACTCTTGAATTGCTGTGCGAAAAAACATTAACTCATCTTGGTAGAGTCCCCAGTCGCCAGATTTTCTTAGCGGAAGCAATAACCCTGGAAAATTGTCATTATATAGTGAGTAGATGTGCATCCGGCACAATATCATATTTTTAATATATATTTTTTTTCAGTATAGAAGTATTTTAATTAGGTACATATAATTTTCTTCCCCTATTATTATTATTATATATTATTATTATCACTAGTGTCATTGATTATCGTTCCAACCAAATTTATCAAATTCATAAATAATATTAAATAATGAGTATTTCAAAGGTTCAAATATAAAATATCAATAAAATCAAAAGAGATTTGATGATTATTTTAATTGTGATGAGACACATGCTGAAATATCTTTACTTATCATTGATGATTCTTTATAGATAAACTTAAAATTTTTAGCTATTGTATCATTCCAATAAATATTTTAGATAAAACTCCTATCAATTTTTATCCTTATTATCATAAACCAAAATTTGACTATTTTTATTTTTTATTTTATCTTATTTTATTGTTATTTTATTTTTTTATAAAAAGTAATAGAAAATAATAAAATAAGTGATGAAAAAAAAGAATGAAATGAAAAAGAAGAAGGAAAAAAAACGAATGAAATTAAAAAAATGAAATGAATGAAGAATAAATTGAAATTTGGGTCAAGACAATATAAATTGAAAGTTTGAGACTTAATTAAACTTTGGAGTAGTTTAATTAATCAAATCAAGAGTTTAATTAAAGAATTGATAAGTATGGGGACTTACTTGAAATTTAATTAATCAAACCAGGGGCTTAAATGAAGAAATACCAAAGTTTATGGCTGATTCGGGTTACAATTGCAAGCAATTAAAATCCGAGGATCATTTTGTGAATTCCGATGAAATGAAGGGGTCCAATTATAATTTACCCAGGGGGCTGGATTACAAATATTTCAAAATTTGAATGACCAAATCGAAAATAGCCATTCCCATCCCAAGAACGGCGCCGTTTCCAAGTTCGTTTCTTCACCTCGCCAAACCAGGGGAAAGAAACGCTGCGCCACGCCTGCTAAACGTCCACGAAGAGTCGCCGACCGTTACTCCTGCATTAAAGTCCATGCAAGGTCGCCTTATTATCTGGAGGGGACCGCATGGCATTCTCTGGCTATAAAAGCCAGAGAAAGGCCATGACAAAGGAGGAGGAGACGAAAAACAATCAGAGAACACAGACCGGAAAACCAGAGGATAGAAGACGAGCAAACGGAGAGAGGACACAACACAGGGGGACGGGAAAAAGAAAGAAAGAGGGGAACGGGAGGACGAACTGAGGAGAAACTGGGGGGGACAGGGAACGAACCAGAAAAGCAGGGGAGGAACGAAGGTAATACTGAGGAACAACGCAGAGGGAGCATATAAAAAGGACGAACAAAGAAAACAGAAAGAGAAGAAAAGAGTGACCATTGTCTTCGCCATCTCCAGCACCAGAGACAGAAGACAGAGAGGGAACAGAGAACGAAAGAAATAGAAAAAGGTGAACAACCAGACAAACGCACAGGGGAAGATCATAGAAGAGACTAAGGAAAAGTAGAAAAAGAAGAGAAAACAGAAGCAGCCGACCAATCCGCCATCACGTCTGCATCTCCAGAACTACCAGGTAAGTCTCTCTTCATCTTTTCCCCCGCTCTTCGAATCTAATTCATTTCTTACTGTTGCCTTGAATTTTAATTCACCATCTCCTGTAGCAAGAACATTTCACGCGCCTGCTGCCCAGCTAGATTACTTGCTTGGACCGATGACCGAAACGGGTTGAATCTAGCCCAGCTTTTATGGGCTATCCTAAACACAGTAAAAAAATATATAAAAAAGAAGAAAAATAGAAAAACCAGCTGGGCCTGGCCTCAGGCCCAGCCAACACAATTTATTTTGGTCCAAAAATATGTTTAGCAAAACACATCCTTATACTGATCCCTTTTATTTTTTTCCCTTTTGTTTTGATATTTAGCTAAACAAGTCTTTTTGTCATATCAGAAATTTCAAAAAAAATTGTGGATCTTTTTGAATTTATTTGTAAATCCCTCACATTTTTTTAGGTATTTCACTGTATAATTGATCTGTGGATTTTTACTGTGAAATACAAATCTAGTATTAGATACATTTTTCTCTTTTTTAAAAAAAATATGTATGCATTGATTTAAACTCATTTTACTGGTTTATTCACTGACCCTATAGCCAGGAATACCATACGTTTTTTTGGTTGTGTAATATTTACCAAAGCCAGAGTTAGAAGTATCCATAATTGAATATTCATTGACGCCAGAGTCAAGAATATTACAAGTAGACTATCGGTAGCATAATATAACAAACCCTTAACAATCTTAAAAACTAGCAATGCAACCTACCTTAAATAGGACGCTTAAGGGATGATAATATCTTCTCTTTTGCGTAATCAGTCTTGTGCCATAAAATCTTTGTTGACCATTTAGGGTTCCTAGTGACCATAATACTAGGTGACGATTCCTTAAACAAGATCTTTCCCCATCAAAGAACGAGATGCTAGAAATCTATTTTTTTCATTGATTTTTTTTAAGACTGCAGCGATATCGGGTGCGACACTTATATTAGAAGTGAATGAGTTGTATTACTCTCAATAATATTTTGGATAATGACCCTCATACAAGTTTTTTTTATCCTTATATCAAAAGTGAATCATAATAAATTATTATTCTTACTAATATTTTGGATATTAACTCTTTTGTAGGTTTGTTATTTTTATATTAAAAGTGAACAATATATTTTCTTACAAAAAAAATAAGTTTATATTATTTTTAAAATATAGATGAAAATCCTTTAGAATTTTACAATCCGGTTGTAAAATTCATAAAATACTTTCTATATTTTTAAACATTCAAAAACATTTTTTGAATTCTTTTGATTTTAAGAAATGCTCCCATAATTGTTTTAGGATTTTTGCTCATATACAAGGAAACCTTTTGTTTAACCCACACAAGGCCTTACCTATTTAACCTGAATTTAACTCAATTAGCTTGACTTGAAATATATATTTGGTTTGACTATAAACCGAATAAAAAAATTGTTGGTTTGACCCGAAAAACAAACCAAACCCAAAATTAAAACCTAAAACAGATTAAGCTTGCAAAAAACACAAACATGAATTTTTTTGTTAGAAATTAATCAAAACCCAGACAACTCAAAAACACAAAGAACAAACATGATTTAAAATCCATATCAGACATGAACAAACCTTAGTATATAGGCATGTTGGAAATCAATCACTAAACAATAATTAAAATCAATCACTAAACAATAATTAAGTATGAACATCATCGATTATAAATCAATAATCACAATTTAATTAAAATAGGTTTTGGTTCAAAAACAAAACCCTATAATTAAAACTCAGAAATCATGACTATTGATGTGAAATGACCCTAAATTATTGATTCACGAACTCATGCGAAGATGTTGATGCAAATAAACAAAGTAAAAATGGTCAAAATCAAGTAGTTACCACAATGTTCATACGAAGAACATTGTCTATAATCTACCTAGAAATGCAGGAATGTCATTCAACCTAGAACTAGCTTTTATGGCCTATACGTAAACCTGATGATAACTTAGTTGCTCCTATCACAATAAGTTCTAAAAGACTTCTTCTGGGTTGTAAGCTAATGAGTCTAAACTAATAATTAACTATCATAAAGTCAATAATAAAATAAACCCTTAAACAATATCTAATACAATAGAAAAAAATTCAAATTAAAAATAATTATTTAAAAATAAATAAATGAATAAAATGGAATAATAAAAAAGGCTTCATGTTAAAATTCCTCCATGTAGTCCAAATCTCTAATGTTTCGCAAATTCTTGACAAATTTGAGTCCTAATTTCAAATATAAAATTGTTTCTCGTCTGGATGAATTAATGGGCCTGCGATATATGGTTGGAAAGCTTTAGATGTCTAATTTCTAGTCCAACTTTAATCGAAGGTCTTATTTGACATAAATGACAGTATCAGTTCACTAACTTGACCCTCTAAAATATTATGTTCCCTAATTCCATTTAACTTGAAAATTTACCATAATATATTTTTATGTGTCTAATATTTCCTGTAAAATTTCAGTTTTTTTCAATATACGGTTTGAAAGATATGCTCAATCTTACAAAACTAGTCAGTAGACATTTTAATGTAAAATTTGGACCTCAATTGACCAACAAACTTTCAATTTCTTCAATTTGGCCCTTGATTTGGTAAATTTCAGCCCCTGTATTCACGCATCTTTTCCAATTTAGTCCTTGATATTAGATTTCTTTAATCAAGTCTCTAATTGCCCATCAAACTTTAATATTTATGCTATTAAACCCTTGATTTGATCAAATTAACTACTAAAAATTGCAATTCAACCCCAAAACTTTAATTTCTTTCAATTAAAGTATAAATTGACTTTAAGAATCAAAGTTTCTTGCAATTAAGCCATAAATAAATTCATTTAAACCTTGAAAAATTCCAATTAGGTTCTTGAACATTCAATTTTGAATTTCCCTTTTCAAATTGAATTTTTTTGCCTATATGGCCATCATTGATTGAAAATACAATGTCAAATTTTCTAATCTTGTATATTTTGATCTTTCTCAACTAGTCTTTAGTGATTTCCTGGGTATTCTGGTACATTCTTCTTAATTATATTTTTATTTTATTTTCCTCCAACATTGTTTTTTTATATTTTCTCTTTTCTTCATTTTTTTGTTTATGTGGGGCCCTAAAATTGGTAACAAAATTAGGTAGAGTATATTAGGGGTGATATTGTCTTTCTTACATACAACCAATACTCTTATCAAGACTTTATAGACTAGTTAAGGTTTTTAGTGATCAAAATACCAGGTAACAACTCCAAACTTTTTAAACCATAAAAATGACAAGAATTCTTTGTTATTTTAACAACTTAAAAATCTTAATTCAAGATGATTATCACGACGCCATACACATGTGACACACACGTCCCTAGATGTTATCGATGGGTGTGGAAATGCATTAGAAGTAGGGGTGAGCAAAAAAACCGATTAAACCGAGAAAAACAGAAAACCAATAACTGAAAAAACCGAACCGTGAAAAAAACAATTAAATCGATTAGAATTTTGAAGAAACCGACCGGTTCGGTTCAGTTTCGATTTTATAAGCTTGAAATCGAAAAAACTGAACCGAACCGAAGCCAAACAAAAAAAACCGGAAAAAAACAGAGCCAAACCGAAAAAAATGAGCCAAACCAAAAAAACTGAGCCAAATTGGAAAAAAACCGAGCCAACCCAAAAAAATCAAGTCAAACTAGAAAAAACCAAGCCAAACCGGTTCGAATGAGTTTTTGTTCTAAAAAAATCAAACCGAACCGAAGACGGTCGGTTTGAACTGGTTTCACTTTAAAAAAAAAAAAATTAGTTTGGTTGTTTTTTTTAAAAAAACTAAACCGAACCAAAAATAATCATATCTAATTAGAAGCTTTGGTTGTGCATACTAGGTGTAAGGCTGATATGCTGTCTTGATTCACTTCTGATTCTATTAGCCACCACCAGTTTTTATGCTTATTTCATCCACCATTGAAGGTTGAAGTTGTTTGTTCTTAAACCCTAACATTTATAAGCTCACTCTATGAATTTGTGTTTGTACATTAAATTGAACTTTATAACTCATATTCTGGAATTACATGTGATGGACTATGAGTTTATTTTTTTGAGTTGTGTTTGCATTTAAACAGATAATAGGGTCAATTAATATAACTTTATTATTCACTAAATGACTATGGGATGGTAAGGTCCAATATTAGACCTAATCTTTGGATGTTGTTTAGTGGATCACAATAGTTTAAGCAGACCATACAAATACATTTAACATTTAAAATATAAAACATACTTATTTTAAGTAAGATATATAAGATAATGTTTATCTTTCTTATTGCATAACTAGTTTTTTGCTCAAAAACTATGTTGACCAAGAAGGATTTTTAATTACTCTAAAATTAGGTTCTATCATATTTTATCCTTTTTACACATAGCTCATTGGATATCCTTGAAACAATAACCATGTACAAATAAATATGCAGAGACTAGATTAGTATCTGCGTTATGATAAGAAGGCGAGTCAAGAAGATTATCTACTTCTAATCTTAAACTATTAATTTCTTTTTATTACATTGAAATTTCAACTCAATTTTGTGAATTTTTTTCATTTAAATCAATAAAACTCAAAACTTAATAAACAACTTATATCAATATATAAAATCCATACCAAATGAAACCTTAATCGCGGAGTAAATTTTCCATCTTTGCAACTCCCTTGTTAAACAAGTTTTCAACCATTCATTAGGAGATGAAGACGCTACGGCTTGATGATGGTAAGATGGAACTATCATTGTATCTGTTCGAGCAAGGCTGTAAATGTCACGATCCAACTTACCAACATTTGAAACAGCATTATTTTTTGTTATCAGATGAACCCCACACTGTTCAACTCCGCTGGAGCTTATTTCGACATTCAGCTCCAATTCCTCCACTCCTTTCACTGCGCATCGATACCCCCCAATCAACGGTAGACTCAGAATCCAAGAATTCCTAGTGGAACTTGGGTCAAATTTGATGCTGCTAGACCTTTCAAACAATACCTTACCGTTGCTCTTATTTCTTAAAAGAGTTCTACACGGAGCAAATGACCCTTCTAAAGAGGTGGCATAGACAACCCCAATAAGCAGCCCTTGGAGTTGATTACCATATGAACCTAAAACTGAAGGTAAATGAAATGATAATGAAGATCCTTCTCCCCGAAGGCTGAACCATTCTGGTATCTCATTTGCAGAAAAGCTAATCTCACACATTTCACCTTTGAACAATTCCTGTTGTTTTGAAGGAAATAAGGTAAGTTTTTTTTGTTTTAATTAATTAACAATTCAGATGCTATTTATGTATGTTCAAGTGTAAGAGAGAAAAAAGGAGAAACAGAGAGTACCTGAACAAGAGTTTCCTTATAATTATTTGATAAATCGTTGCAGTCATCAAAGTTCAGAATGGATGAGCTAGTGTCCAGAAGTTCCATGTGCCGAAACTCTATTAAATTTAGGCAGCCAACTGAAGTAACTAAGAGTCTCTTTTCTCCCAGAACTGGCACTCTTTCCATTGTCGAGCAAATACAAGAATACAACCTCGTCAAACTTAATGGAAGTTCTGAGGTTGATAGGAATAGATTTGGGCATCTACGAACCCACAAATCCTTAAGATTAAGAAGGTGCCCAATACTAGAAGGCAGGTTGGAGAATTTGCTCCCTGACAAATTCAGCTTTTCAAGACAGGACAAACTCCCAATATCAATGGAGCTTGAAGCTTCAGGTAGACCACAATAACTTATATCTAGTTCTTTCAATGAGGTCAAACCAGTTAAAGGAGTTGGTAGCATAGCTATGGAGGTAGAACAGCTTCGCCATGAAAGCCATGAAGAAAATCGAGAAAACCATGATTTAGATTGTAGATCATGTTTGTAGCTGTCTCCAACCAATGATAACCTTGTTAGCTTCTTCAAATACCCAGTTGAAGCGGGAAGTTGCTTAATTGCAGTTCCATTTGCTAACAACTCAGTTAAGGATTCCATATCACCCAAGAATTCTGGCAATTTCTCAAGTTGTGAGCACAAACTAATATTTAGAGTTTCAATGGATTTCAAGTTGCAAATGCTTTCTGGAAGAGTTTTTAGCCTGCAACATCCCTCCAAATTCAACGAAACAAGCCTTTTTAAATGTCCAATAGATGGATGTACCTTGGCCAAACTCGTGCAAGCTGTAAGTTTTAGTATCTCCAAACTAGGGAGTCCTTGGAAGTTTGGTGTTTTGACAAGGAGCTTGGCATAGCTAAGATTGAGGATTTTAAGCTTATTGAGAATCTGTCAAAACAATTAACAAAATGAGAGAAAGTTAGTCATGTGAAAAATGTAACTCTAAATTAAATTTCATTATGGAAAATTTGGGAGCCAATTGGAAATTTCGTACCTTAGTCCCCTTCCAAAGTTCTTCGATGTTACTATGCTGCAAATCAAGAACAACCAGGTTGTTTAGCTGGAGATCAGATGGCAAAGATTTCATAGGGCATTCAAGCCAACAAAGCCATATCAACTCATTCGGTAGAAGCTTGTAGCTTCCGGCAAGATGTGCTCCATTGATTTGGAGTAATTTCAAACGTCTCATATTTGTAAATGATTTTGTGCTAAGAGATGCAACTGTTGATGCTCGAACATCTAGTGCGAGACCCTCCACAGCATCTGTTCCCTGAAAATTAATGGAGAAAAGTAGAAAACTATCACTTACGAGAAAAATAACAAAAGTATTTTTTTGTTCTGCTTACATTAAATTTGATAGTATATAAGATTGTTTTGAGGTCCAGGACCATATGAATTTAGTTCTTACCGTCTGGTTGTTGAGGACATCTAAGGCATCCTCAAGAAGCCAAATTCTGTTGCGTTTTCCAGGATGGTCATATGACACTTCACGAGCAATCTCCCTGCCCATGTCTCTTATGAGGTCATGCATGTTTAACTCATTTTCATCATTAATTGACAAGAGGGACCTTTGGATGAGAATATCAATGCCGATATCAGGAAAGAAGCCACGACCATCGAGTATTTCTACGACATATTCTTTGTTCCAACCAATGAAAAAGCATGCAATATCGAGGAACATGGCCTTCACTTTGTCATCATCCAAGGTGTCAAAACTTATTCTAAGTGTTTTCTGAATTTGTCTGTTTGGAATTTTCCGTAGTTTCTTAATAGCACTTTTCCATACAGATATGTTTCTTCTGAACAAATAAGAACCTAAAACTTCAAGAGCTAAGGGAACCCCTCCAGCATAGTCAACTATAGCATTCGATAGCTCCACATAATCTTCCTCTGGATGGGTGTCCTTAAAGGCGTGCAAACTAAAAAGCTGAAGGGATTCATGTTGATGCAATTCCTTAACATGATATTTCCCATCCACTTCAATTTGAGTTAGTAAATGTTCATCTCTCGTTGTAATGACTATTCTACTTCCTGGACCAAAACAATTTCTCTCTCTCACCAATGCTTCTAGTTGTTTAAGTTGATCAACATCATCAAGAACAACAAGAACTCTTTTGTGACGAAAACGATCTTTCATCAAATTGACTCCTTTAGAAACATTATCGATCTTCCAAGTATTTGGTTTCAAAATATCACAAAGAAGCTGCTTTTGTAATTGCTCTACTGTTTTTTCTTTGACATTCGAAATAAAAGAGCTTCCCTCAAATCCATGACATAGTTGATTAAATACAGCTTTCGCTATTGTTGTTTTACCTATTCCAGGCATCCCATACACACCCACAACTCGAACATCGTTTGAGTGGATGCTTAGCAGGTCAATAATATAATCAACACGAGACTCAATACCTACAGGATACTTGGCAACGTCTAAGCATTCGGGACCTAATTTATGCAATAAATCTTCAACAATCTTTTGAATAAATTTCGATTCATACCTGTTCATTGCAAAATCAAGTCATATTCGGAAGAGATAGCTAACCATATGCAAAGAAGCTTTTTAAAGAGTCTGTGTGTCTGTACATATAATGGGAGTAATGGGAGTGAAATCAGGCTAGTCATAGCTATGCTAAATCGAAGCAATTAGGCATCTACTCCAATGGCTGCTTCGATTTTACTAATTGGTTTCAGGAATTGTTTTGATTAAAAATTACACTATTGAAGAGCGAAATTAGATCACAGAGAGAAAGACATACCCGTTTGCCATATCCTTCAGAATCCATCCAGATATATTTCCGGCCTCATCAAGAGCTTCTCTCCACCTTTTCAACCTCTCCATTTCAATCTCAAAGTCTTCTTCTTTTCTCTTAAGAGCTTCACCAACATTCCATTTCTGTTTTCGCACATATGACGGATCGATATCATAGAATATAGGAACAAGAAGCTGCCCCATGGCATGCCTACACTCAAGAATCTTTACAAGTTCGTCAAGACACCATCTAGAAGAAGCATAGCCTTTGGAGAAAACCACTACAGAAATCCTTGATTCTCGGATTGCCCTACTGAGTTGTGAGGAGATTTCCTGTCCTGGAGGAAGTTCATTACCGTCTCGAAACGTATAGATTCCTGCTTGGTCTAAGGCAGCATAAAGATGATCTGTAAAATTGTTGCGAGTATCTGCTCCTCTAAAACTCAAAAAGACATCGTAGGTCGATCCATGTCTAGAAGAGGATGAAGAAGAGGAATGAGACTCAAAGGATACAGAAGCCATACAAAGACACGGTTTAGAAACCTAGGTAGCAAATTGGAAACGTTGGTTGAAGAGCATGGAGAGGAATGATCACGGAAAGAAGTAGCAAGGCATGTATACAAAGACGTGTAAATATCTGTGAAGGGTTTTTTCTTACAAAGAAGTAGCTTGCATCTATGTTTGGGGATCAGTCGAGTGGAAAATGTGTGGTGTGTGTGAATGTTACCTGTTCTAAGATATGAAACATTTTAAAGGCTGACATGACTTTTATTTGATGCATGCCAGTCAATGCAATGCCGGCGCCAGAGTAGACTAATAAGATATAAAAAAAATTGGTTTTTTTTTTAATTCTTACGTTATTTTTATTTAAATAAGATATAAAAAAACTCAAAATTTTGCAAAATCGTTGCAAAAACAAACATTTCTTTAAAAACTCTCTCTCCAACGTAAAATGCATTCTAAAGTAATCTGGAGTAATTAATGCAAAGGTTAGGACTTTGGAGGATTGAAGCCAATTAGTATCGGGAGACATTTATTTTTATCTGCCAAACTTGTAGATTACTAGTCATAATTTTCGGTAGACAGGATTGACTTTGTTTGTCTAATTCGTGTGTACCACCATAAATGCCAGAAATTATGCTTTTGGTCAGAAATTTAATCTTGTGCTACTATGAGATGGTGACTAAATTCAGAAATTTTTCAAGGCTTAATTATACCACCTGCACTTGCAATTTCTTTCCTGTAAGTGTTTTTGAAGAATGTCTAGAACCTTTCACACTACAAAAGTTTAAATGTATTTGAGTCATGTTGATAGAGACCTAGGAGTTGTAATTTATTTTTATTCTTCTCAATTTACAGTTGAAATGACCGTAATCTTCCCTGTCTTCATTTTGTTTATTACTAGAATCACGTTTGTTCAGCCATTTTTTGTTTATTGCAGTTGAATTGTAAAATATCTTTAGGAATGAAGTGTTGAGAGTGTTTCATAGGAGTTGAAAAAAAAATATAAAGATTTTGTATCTCATAATAAATCAATTCAAAATCAATTTATATAATTATAAAAATATCAAATAATTTATTTATAGAGGTCCAAAAGTAAGGATTGGGATGAAAAATAATAAAAGAAAGTTTAATATTTTTTTTTTTAAAAAAAAAAGAGAAATGCATAGAGTCCAATAGTTTTCTCCCTTAAAAATCTTTTACCCTTATTTTTTAAATAATTTATTTATAGAGGTCCAAAAGTAAGGTTTGGGATGAAAAATAATAAATGAAAGTTAAATGTTTTTTTTTTTTAAAAAAAAAAGAGAAATGCATGGAGTCCAATAATTTTCTCCCTTGGAAATCTTTTACCCTTATTTTTCTTGTCTTGTAGTTATTATTTTAATGAATATCACTAAAACAACATGAGAAATAAATTTAACTTGTATTCTTACGTATAAATTTATTATCATACAAATCACCAAACTGATTTTGATGAGTTAGCATAGAATATAACTTAAAATACAAATAATTTATTTATATAGGTCCAAAAGTAAGGATTGGGATGAAAAATAATAAATGAAAGTTAAATTTTTTCTTAAAAAAAAGCGAAATGCATATATTGTCCAACAATTTGATAAGAGAAATTGGATGCAGGATCCAAACCAAGCTAGCACACTTTCAATCTTCTTTCTTTTCTTTGGCGATCTAACTCCCCTGATCCTTTGATCATCTTCAGTATTCACATTTCATAAATATTGGCTTTCAATCTTCTTTCTTTTCTTTGGCGAGTATCTAACTCCCTGATCCTTTGATCATCTTCACTATTCAAATTTTATGATTGGCTTTCTAGTTTCAGTCTTAAATCTTTAGATCATCTTTATCAATAATGATGGCTTTTGTTCTCAAACTTTTGTCTAGGAATGCTTTTTTTTTTTCCTGAGGAACAAGGATACTAAATGAGCTTACAAATTCATCAACACCATTAATAGGACTCTCGACATCTTCTTCACTAGTTGCACTCTAGGTTTTCTTGCCAAACTATTATCTAATTATTTTTCTCTTGTCTTGGGTAAAATAATACCAAATGGGTTTACAAGCCCTTTGTCAAAAGACCCATCGACATGATGTTGATGATCACAAAGGCTACGCCCATACACCATCTTTGATTAAATTCTTTAACTTTTTCTTAAATTGAAAATCATGATATTCTTAAACAATTTAAATGTTTATTTCAAAACCTGTGAAATTCAATATCATCTAACTTGTCCTTATTACACGCATGAAAAAATGGGTTCTATTGAATATCTACATCATCAAATTATTGAACTGGGATTAGCTTTATTTGCTCATTCTAAATTACCAAAAATATACTGGAAAGATCCCTTTTTAACTGCAACATATATTATTAATCGTCTTCCCTCCAAAGCTCTTAACAACAAATCCCCGTTTGAACTGGCATATCATTAAAAACCAAACTACTTATTCCTGCGTGTTTTTTGATGTGCTTGGTGGCCAAATTTACATGCTTGCAATGAACATAAAACTGTTTTTCATTCTAAACCTTGTATTTTTCTTGGTTACAATCTCTCAAACCAAGGCTACAAATGTCTTGACTTGGCCACGGGTAAAATATATGCTTCCCGCCATGTTATTTTTTATGAGTCTTTGTTTCCATATGAGCAAGAGTCGAACATGTCCACTCCTCCTGCCCCATATATCTTATCCTTACCAGTTTCTATTTGCTATTCCCGTAATCTAACTACTAGTGCAGCATGATCAGGCCATTGCAACAAATCATCCATCTTTGGATATTTATCCTACTATGTTATGCTCAGATGATGCTTCAGTGCCGGTACCTCCACGGGATGCCTCTCCCCATTCCACCATTGTTGTTAGCTCTTCTTCTCGTGATGTTTCCACAATCACTCCTGCGGCACAGCCCCGCATGATTACACGGTCTCAGACAAATTCCCTCAAGCCAAAGATACCTTATACTGGTATGGCTAGATATCCACTACATACGTGTTTTCTTACTCATTCTACCCCTTCTCTTATAAAGCCTTCTTGTTTTACTTAAAGTACATGTGTTTGTTTTTTAAGTAGCTTTTATGGTTGTGGTTTGAAAAAAAATAAGTTTTAAAAAAGTATGGTTAGTTGAATTTAAATACGTGTTTGGTAAAAATTATATATGGTTGAGGTTTATGTGCAGCAAAAAACATGTATAAAATGTTTGGTAGTTGTGTGGTTGCAGTTGTTTTTCTAAGTGATTTTTACCTGGAAATGTATCAAAATAATTTTTTTATTTTTTAAAAATTATTTTTGATATCAGCGCATCAAAATGATCTGAAAACACAAAAAAATATTAATTTAAAGTAAAAAAGATATTATTTAATATATATATATATATATATATATATAAGTTTTTTTTTCTTGTTTAAGAATTTCATATATTTTTTTACTTTTATTCTTGTATTCAATTTTATTATGTGTTTCTAGTTTTTCAATTTAAAAGGCATATAGTTCATCCATGCCCTTCATCAGTCTCTATAGCAAATCCAGATTTTTTAAGAGTCCCCGCATCAGATGTTGACACTATTATTATGGATTTTCATCTTTATAGCAATGAAAAGTGAAAAGTAAAGCTCTTTTTCATTTTAATACTTCAAATTTTAAGGTTTTTTTTTTAATTTATTTTTTTAATATTAAATTTAATGGATATAAAGCTTTATAATTTATTTTAATTTGCTCTATATAAAGTTATTATAATCTCATAACTTGTGTCGTGAATTTTGTGGGTTAGCTTTGTTGACTCGAGTCATTTTATTTTTATTTTTATTTGGGTTGATAAAATTCAACTTTGAGTTGATTGGAAATTAAAATCTATAATTTTTTTAACTGCTTTCTATAGAGTTATCTTAATCTTTTTATCTAGGTTCGACAAGTTACCCCATATTGATTTTGGTTATTTTTTTATTTTTATTTTTATCTTAAAATTGAGTTGATTGAAAATTGAGATTTAAAAAATAAAATTATTTATTTTCTATGTGATGATCATGGTCCTATGACCCAAGTCGAGAGTTATGCCGATTGACTTGAGTCTTTTGTTTTGTTAAATTTTATTATTTAATATTAAATTAATTAGAAATTAAAATTTATAATTTTATTTTAATTTTTACCTTTGTAAACTTTCAAAAAATTTATATTTGGTTGCCTAAAAATTGCAACCTGGCCCAAGAAAGCAATGGGCCATTTCACAGTCTTGCCTGCCTATGGGCTAAGGACTGTTTAATATCGGGCCAGGTACTCTTGCTTCCTGGTCTACTGTTCGAATTCTAAACCCCTAGTAGATTTACCTTAGAATGAATCAAGTCTAATCAAATGGGCTGTTGGATGCCAGAATGATGCAGAAAATTTGGATAAATGCCCTGCAATCCATTCCGACCGAAGAATATCACTGAATGACATTTCAAAGATTAGACAGGTAATTAAAAGTCCAAGTTCATGAGAAGTTTCATAGAAGTTTGGGTTCAGTAAGTCCTCAACGCATGCCATAGATCCGTCGACTACTTCTCGGAAAATATCATTGAATGCAATGCCGCCATGGTGGGACATGATGGGTTCCAGATAGCATGTAAGCGCTAAGAAACGAATCTATGGAAATTTTCTCTGGATTTTAGGTTTAAAGAAGGAAAAAAAAACGGGAGATACATGGAAAACACATTGAGATTGCACACTAATTTCCCAGTATGTGATTGAATTTTTTTTCCATGTGAATAGGCAAGAGGTGAGTACCAAGTCAAGAGGAAATTCACATGCGTATTTTAATTGACCTGTTCAATCTCTGCCTTTGTCAATAAATACAATTACTCTTCCTATTATATTCTTACAATTGTGTTCCTAAACCAATCTAGCAAAGCACAACTCAACAATGAGCCAACATCCTCTGTAAGCAAAACGTTCTAGCTATATATATTCTATCCTCCTTCCCTGGTAAAATTTGCATTTTAAAGCAATGTTACGTCCTTATTTCTAACAGGCTCCATGTTCCTCTCTGTGTGTGTTTTGTTCTTGTTTTTTATTGCAGATTTATCAGTGGACTAGATTTGGCCGACTTAGTGGTGAACTCTGATTTGCTCGAGCTATCATGCGGTGCTATAAAGGACCTTCAAACAGAAGCCAGTTCAGATCAGCAAGACTCTTGCAGTCTCTCCCTAAGATACAAGCTCGATAAGAAATCAAAGTATACCCTCATAGCCTTCACCACTTCTACTTTATCAAGGAAAGAACTTCTTCAACAGGGAGGAGATTTGGTTTCATCAACAACTCTTATGGAGATGGATTTACCTATCTTTGACTTCTTATGCACTGAAAGAAACCGGTCGTTTTCCATTCATAGAGGTGCAATCACCCTTTTTAAGGCCAATTTTAAGCAGCTGTCCCAGCTCAAAACTCAGGTATCCTTCTGAATCTTTTTTCAACATGAAGTGTACAATATTGAATCATTTAAATCTCACGTCATTGAATCAGAAAACTACACATTGACCATAATTATTAGGAAAATACATATTGAAGTAACACACAAACGCCAAATTTTCTTCTGGTCCTTAAATTAAGTTTATGATTTTGTATGACTAGATCCTTGACAAACCAGACTAAACGACGAAAATAAGAGAAGGATCCAACATGGAGATTATTATTTTACGAAAATATGTTCCTGTCTTGTTTCACTGTATCATGGTCCTGATTATGAACTCTTTTAGATCCATGATTCAAAGACCGGTGAATTGCTGCGCACTCCATTAATTGTGACTGGACACTCAATTGGAGGATCAGTTGCTTCTCTATTTACCTTATGGCTTTTGGACAACATAAAAAGAAATCAGCCACCTCCGAAACTCCCCCTCTGCATCACTTTTGGCTCGCCATTTATTGGCAATCAAGGCCTCCGACAAGCAATGTTAGAATGTTTAACATGGAATTCTTGCTTTCTCCATGTCGTCGGCAACAAGGACCTATTTCCAAAAGCTTCCATTTCCCACTACGATAGTCCTACTCAATCTGCCATAGAGGAATACAAGGCTTTTGGTACATTTATATTGTGTTCTGAGAAGGGATGTGCCTGTGTTGATGACCTTGAGGTTGTTTCAAGGTTATTGGAAATCACAAGAAGGCAAGCTTCTTGTGAAGCACAGGAGATAGATTATTATGTTGAGATAGTGAATGATCTGAAATCCAAAGTTATCATCAGGGGGAATTCTCAGCTTGATCTATCATACGTGCAACCACTTAAGGCAGGAATAATCTTACAACTGGAGGCAATTGGAGTTGAAATGACCACCCAGGTAATGAGTCTAATCCTTGATAAACTACACTTTTATATTGGTGTTGATTCACTGCCGGCATTTATCAATGTCACAATCCCTTGGAGCTTTGACTTGGGTTTTTGCTTGTCAAATGTAAGAAATGTGATGCACCAAGATATGTCAAAAAATAAGCTTGTGACATATCCTTATGAGGATGCACCTGTGATGCATAATGCTGCATCGCAAGTTCGTTTAAGAATGCATTCGCAATCACTGTGTTAGATGTAAATATTAGCAAATATTGATAAACTTTTCGCAAGCCAAAAAGTTAAGATTCATGTGTTTTCGTTATGTTCTTTAAGTTCATTGCATAACTAATGTCCAATCCACTTGAAATTCAGCAGCAACAGAGAAAGGTGGACAACAAAAATCTTATCTCCAAGTTAGAAGAAAGAGAAAAGGTCCTAATGGCAGAACGAGTGCAGACTATGGACCCAAGAAAAAGATTAAACCAGATAAAGATAAAAATGGCTCACCTAGAATGGTATCATAAGATTTGCAAGACTAAGGGGATAGGCTACTATGATTGTTACAAGAATCAACTTGGCAGCAGCGATAGGGATGTTACCAGGCTCAAGAAGTTTCTCACTAATTACTGGAAAAATTTTGTGGAGGGCGTGGAGAGAAAGCCTCAGAAAGAAGGCGCATTTATCCGGGGGACTTGGCTTTATTCTGGAAGAAACTATAGAAGAATGGTTGAACCACTTGATATTGCTGAATATTATAGAGATAGTGATAAAAGAGACTATCAAACTCATGGAAGATCTAGGCATTACATTTTGCTGGAGCAGTGGCAGGAGGATGATGATGCAGAGAAACTCAAAAGCTCACCAAACAACAAGAAGAAACAAAATGTGGCTGGCATTCTCCCAGAGGATTCTTGTTTCTGGGCAAAAGTGGAGGATGCTCTCATTTCATGCAAGTTGTTGAAGTCTGGAACCTCAAGTGCTGTGGAGAAACAATCTGCAAAAGAGAATCTGGATATGTTTGAGCAATATGCAATGAACCAAATCAATAACTATGCCGCATCTCCAGAAATTTTCTTGAAAGAAAGCAGTTTTATGAAATGGTGGAAAACGTTTCAGGAAATTATAGAAACATCCCACGATTCTCCACTCTGTGACTTCATGAAGAACGGAAGATATCTTCAATATGAGAAGGGTTCTACTTTCTTGCAGTAACTGTACTTCATGTCTAAGCAGTATTATTGAGAAGTGGTAATTGTGGATCGTAACTTGCTGCCAGAAAACAAAAGAGTCATGGAAACTGTAAAAGAAGAGGCAGAAATTCTTTACTTTGAAATGACATTCGCTTTTATGGTCTCCAGTCTCCACTCAAATTCAATAATTAACCTAATATTATTCTAAAATTTCAGTGGCTAATAAATTGGTATTGAATACGGACCATAACATTCTGACTGAAGTACCAAACAACTCCCGGAAAATTGACAAAAAATAAAAATAAATAAGAAAAGATGACACAAAATTACCAACCAGCTC
Source organism: Populus simonii (assembly GCA_007827005.2). NCBI lineage: Eukaryota > Viridiplantae > Streptophyta > Magnoliopsida > Malpighiales > Salicaceae > Populus > Populus simonii. The sequence continues at coordinate 402,104 of CM017482.2, forward strand.
TAACCGGAATTAAAGATTGATGTACGTTGCACTTGAGGGTCTGGTTTAGTGGTCAACCGTGTGACTTGTTTCGTCCCCGTCTCGAGTTTGATCCTTTATGTGCACGTCTGTCACCCCCGCGGTGCCTTACCTACTCACTGGGCTTGCAGGATGCTCAGTGGGCCGTGGAGAATAGTCGTGGTGCGCGCAAGCTGGCCCGGACACCCCACGATAATCAAAAAAAAAAAAAAGAAGATTGATGTACGTAGAACTTTCTTTAGAAAAATAAATATTTTATTTTTTTTTAATTTAGAAATTTCATTTTTATTTTCTTATTCATCTTTACTGAAAAAAATTTGTTTTTTTAATTAATTAGAAAGAATAATTTCTTTTTCATATTTAATATTAATAAAGTTTTTCTTTGTCATCTACTAGATAGTTATTTTTTATATAATTGACTATTATCTAAAAAAAATACTAATAAGGTTTTTTTAAAAAGTTTATTTTATATAAAGAGTTATAATTGTTTTTTAAAAAAAGCAACTAGGATACATAAAAAAATAAATATTTAAGTTATAATATTTTTAGTTTTTAAGAATTTTAACTTGAAATAAATTTCATTATTCAACGAAGTAAATTGATAAACAATGAACACATAATTAATGTTTCAAATATTGGTATGACATAGGTCCAAGTCTTATGGGTTCATCTTCATGTAGTGACCAGAGCTTATCATAGCACACATTAATTTATGCTGAAATGCAATTTTTTATGCGCAAGAATCCAGCGTGAACAGGTCACTAATATTTTAGATGAAAGCAATCGGCTATGTTCTCAATGAGAAGAAAAAACAGTTGGCCATGGAGAAACATCCAAGGATTAATGCAGCTCATTCTGGCAAGCGGCGTTATCAATTCCTCATGCAATGTTTTTGGATGGACTATTGTGTCTGTCTTGTTAACTAGTACGAACAGGTAGCTAAAATACTCCGACGGCAAACACATCGATCATGGAGAATTTCCAGCCACCTAATGGATGCCGGCTATCATTGATACCAACAAAGTAATACACATTCTCTTCCTTTGTCTCCCTATATAAAACCTTGTTTTTTAGGTTGTTTCACCTCAAAATAACCAGCACTGTCTACTTCTCTTACTACTATGGAAAACAGGAGGGTCAAAATCTTGCCAACTATGGCGGTCACTATCCTCCTTTTTCTCACTTTCATGTTTACCTCATCACGAGCTGTTATTCATTCAAAAGTCCGTTCATCCAGCGCTAAATCCATTATTAAGCAGGAAAGAAAGTTGAAAACTTACATTATCTTCTTAAAGAAACCAGAAGGCATGATGTCCGCAAAACGTGAAGATGTAGATAGCTGGTATCGATCATTTTTACCAACAGTTACCACCTCAAGCTCCAACCAACAGCGCTTGGTACATTCCTACCACAATGTGGTCACAGGGTTTGCAGCAAAACTTACGGAGCAGGAAGCAAAGGCTATGGAAATGAAGGAAGGGGTCGTGTCAGCCCGGCCCCAGAAGATTTTCCATGTGAAGACAACTCATACTCCTAGCTTCTTGGGTTTACAGCAAAATTTAGGATTTTGGAACCATTCCAATTATGGAAAGGGAGTGATAATTGGAGTCTTAGACACTGGAATAAAAGCAAGTCACCCTTCATTTAGTGACGAAGGAATGCCTCCTCCACCAGCAAAATGGAAAGGGAAATGTGATTTTAATGCAACTCTATGCAACAACAAGCTTATTGGTGCAAGAAGTTTATATTTACCTGGTAAACCTCCAGTTGATGATAATGGGCATGGGACACACACAGCAAGCACAGCTGCTGGAAGTTGGGTCCAAGGCGCGAGCTTTTATGGTCAGCTCAATGGAACCGCAGTTGGCATAGCGCCCTTAGCTCACTTGGCAATATATCGAGTTTGTAATGGGTTTGGTTCTTGTGCTGACAGCGACATATTAGCTGGAATGGACACTGCAGTGGAGGACGGAGTCGATGTGCTTTCACTGTCACTTGGTGGTCCATCAATTCCATTCTACGAGGATTCAATTGCAATTGGTGCATTCGGTGCCATTCAAAAAGGAGTTTTTGTGAGTTGCGCTGCTGGGAATTCAGGTCCCTTTAATCAGACATTATCGAACGAGGCCCCATGGATCCTAACTGTAGGTGCTGGTACTGTTGACAGAAACATAAGAGCAAAGGTGTTGCTTGGAAATAATGCTTCATATGATGGGCAATCGTTTTACCAGCCAACAAATTTTTCATCGACGTTGTTGCCACTTATTTATGCTGGTGCTAATGGTAATGATTCAGCGTTCTGCGATCCAGGGTCCTTGAAAGATGTTGATGTCAAGGGAAAGGTTGTGTTATGTGAGAGTCGTGGGTTTTCAGGAGCTGTTGATAAAGGCCAAGAAGTGAAGTATGCTGGTGGTGCTGCAATGATTCTCATGAATGCTGAGTCTTTTGGCAACATTACCACAGCCGATTTACATGTACTACCCGCATCAGATGTTACTTATGCAGACGGCTTGAGTATCAAAGCCTATATAAACTCAACATTATCACCAATGGCCACAATACTTTTTGAAGGAACTGTTTTTGGGGTTCCATATGCTCCCCAGCTTGCTTATTTTTCCTCAAGAGGCCCAAGTTTGGCAAGTCCTGGGATCTTGAAGCCAGACATCATAGGCCCCGGCGTTGACATTCTAGCTGCATGGCCATATGCTGTGGACAACAACAGGAATACAAAATCCGCATTTAATATGATTTCAGGCACCTCAATGGCTACTCCTCATCTTACTGGCATTGCAGCATTGCTTAAAAGCTCGCACCCTGACTGGTCACCTGCTGCCATAAAATCTGCAATAATGACTACAGCTAATCTAACAAATCTTGGAGGCACGCCTATTACTGATGATACCTTCGATCCTGTTAATGTGTTTTCCATCGGCTCAGGCCATGTGAACCCAACGAAAGCAGATGATCCGGGCCTCATTTATGATATCCAACCTGACGACTACATTCCTTACTTATGCGGTCTTGGTTACAACGACACGGCTATAGGAATCATCGTCCAGCGCTCCGTGATATGCTGGAACAGCTCAAGTATACCTGAAGCACAGCTAAACTATCCCTCGTTTTCTCTAAACTTGACGTCTAGTCCTCAGAGATACACAAGGACAGTAACAAATGTTGGCCCTTTTAACTCATCTTACAACGCTGAGATCATTGCACCACAAGGTGTTGATGTCAAAGTAACACCCGGTGTGATTCAATTCAGCGAGGGGAGTCCGAAAGCAACGTATTCAGTGACATTTACTCGAACAGCCAACACGAATTTGCCATTTTCTCAGGGATATCTGAATTGGATTTCTGCTGATCATGTTGTTAGAAGCCCAATTGCTGTTCTTTTTGCATAAGAAAAATTTTAGGGTCCTGGCCAGGACATCTGATGTTCTTAATTGTAACTTGTGTGCTGTTGTAAGTCATTAAAGCATACATCACTTTGAATAAATTGAAACCAGTAACCAACTCGTTTGATTTTATTAGTCAGGTGGATCGACTTAGATTTTGACCCAGGTTACTCTAGTTTAGTTTTTTAACTATTAAGATGATATTATTTTTAAAAATAATTAATAAAAAACAAAAATAATTAAATGGGTAACACGAGTCAACTCTCTTTCAATATCTGTCAACTCGCTTATCAAATAAAAGGCTGCAAGGTGTGAGAATTCTTATCTGTTTTCCTCTTGGCCCTCGTGGGTCCTTGTTGTTTTGCCTTCCTTGGCATTATCTTCTTGCTTATGAAGAAAAAATGAAAAGAAGATGGATCTTGAGAGAGAAGAAAATGGACTCTGAGAGGGAAGAATAGAGAAGACAAGGACTGAAAAGAGAGAGAGTTCTACAGTTTCTGCAGAATTACTTCTTTTATTACCTTTCTTTCACGTAGTACACAGTCTGTTATTTATATACAAGCAAGCCTCTTTCCCGCCAACTTCAACTAACCATTCCAACTGCTATTAATTCTAACCGTTAACTGTTTATAACAGAGCTTAACACGTGCTATAACTGATTTGACCACGTGTGATGCAAGCCTATTCAACTACCTCTTCAACCAAAACTATTTCCCTCCAAAATTAGCCAGCCATCATTGCAAGAACCTTTTATTAATTATTGAACTGTAACAGAATCAGTCAATGGAATAATTCACTTGTTAATAAATCTATAGGGTCCAAATTGCAAATTGCACATGTCTCGGGTCAACTCTGGTCGGGTCAACTCTGGTTAGAACCGGGTCATATCCCCTCAATTTTCCCATCTATTTTTATTAAATTTCATGGCATAGGGTTAATTCAACTGCAATAATTGAGATAGACGAACTAGAATTTAGAATTATCAATATTTTATTTTGGAAATTATTCTTTAACACCTTTTTACTGGCACCTAAATTTGAGAAAAATGTAAATGAGGATGCAATACATATTTTCTCTCACTAAAAATTCCATAAATTTCTTATTTTTCTCTTATCAGTCTCTCTGAAATTGCATAGAGACTGTAAGATCTCATAGAGTTTCTTAAAAGGGAAAACCATGAAGAAATAAAATTGCTTGCGCAGTTAACGGAAGGAGGCGGATCGCTTTTCATATTGAAGATATCTTTCGTTCTTCATGAAGTCACTGAGTGGAGAATCGTGGGATATTTCTATAATTCCCTGAAAAAGTTTCCACCATTTCACGAAACTGCTTTGTTTCAAGAAAATTTCTGGAGATACGGCATAGTTATTGATTTGTTCCATTGCATATTGCTCAAACATATCTAGATTCTCTTTTGCCGATTGTTTCTCCACAGGGCATGAGGTTTCAGCCTCCAACAACTTGCATGAAATCAGAGCATCCTCCACTTTTGCCCAGAAGCAAGAATCCTCTGTTAGAATACCAGCCACATCTTCTTTCTTCTTGTTATTTGGTGAGCTTGTCAGTTTCTTCGCATCATCCTCCTCCTGCCATTGCTCTAGCAAAATGTAATGTCTAGATCTTCCATGAGTTTGATAGTCTCTGTTACCATTCTCTCTATAATATTCAGCAATATCTAGCGGTTCAACCATTCTTCTATAATTTCTTCCAGCATAAAGCCAAGCCGCCCGGATGAATGCGCCTTCTTTCTGAGGCTTTCGCTTCGCGCTCTCCACCAAATTTTTCCAGTAATTAGTGAGAAACTTCTTGAGCCTGGTAACATCCCTATCCCTCCTCCAGAGTTGGTTCTTGTAACAATCATAGTAGCCTATCTCCTTATTCTTGGAAAACTTCTTATACCATTCTAGTTGGGCCATTTTTATCTTTATCTGGTTCAAGTTTTTTTTCGAGTCCCTAATCTTCGCTCGTTCTGCCATAAGAACTTTTTCTCGTTCTTCTAACATGGAGATAAGATTATTGTTGTCCTCTTTTTTCTGCTGTTGCTGAATTTAAAGTGCATTTGACCTTAGTTATGCATTGATTTAAAGAACATAGCAAAAACACATCAATCTTAACTTTTTAGCTTGTGAAAAATTTATCAATGTTTGCCAATTCTTACGTCATCTAACACTACAAAAGAACAAGCATTCCTAAACAAACTCGGGCCACAACATTATGCATCACTGGTGTATCCTTATGAGGATATGTCACTAGCTGATTTTGAACTTACCTTGGTGTATCATATTTTAAGCTCAACTCTAAGCTCCAAGAGATTGTGACATTGATAAATGTCGGCAGTGAATCAATAACAATATAAGAGTTAGTTTATCAAGGATTAGACTCATTACCTGGGTGGTCATTTCAACTCCAATTGCCTCCAGTTGTAAGATAATTCCTGCCTTAATAAGTGATTGCACGAATGATAGATCAAGCTGGGAATTCCCCCTGATGATAACTTTAGATTTCAGATCATTCACTATCTCAGCATAATAATCTATCTCCTGTGATTCACAAGAAGCTTGCCTTCTTGTGCTTTCCAATAACCTTGAAACAACCTCAAGGTCATCGACACAGGCACATCCCTTTTCAGAACACAAGATAAACGTACCGAAAGCCTTGTAATCCTCTGAAACAGATTGTGTAGTATCGTTGTGGGCAATTGAAGTTTTTGGAAATGGGTCCTTGTTGCCGACGACATGGAGAAAGCAAGAATTCCAATTTGAAAATTCTAATATTGCTTGTTGGAGGCCTTGATTTCCAATAAATGGCGAGCCAAAAGTGACGCAGAGGGGAGCTTCGGAGGTGGCTGATTCTTTTGCAATGGCTGTTTGATGTTGTCCAAAAGCCATAAAGTAAATAGAGAAGCAACTGATCCTCCAATTGAGTGTCCAGTGACAATTAATGGAGTGCTCAGTAATTCTCCAGTCTTTGAATCTTGGATCTAAAAGAGAACACATGAACATATTTTCATAATACAATAATTACAATGTTGGATCCTTTATCTTATTTTCATCTTTTAGCCTATTTTGTCTTGGTTCAAAATTTTATTTCAGCCCATGGCATTGATACTCGAATACTAAACAGTCTCTATGCTTGATAATTTTGACAAGTTAGTCAACAAACTAAGCATTTCTTATCATTATTTTTTTAAGATTCTAACACTTATCTATATTTATATCAAGATGCCGACGTTGAAAACATTGAAAGAACTATTCTTTATCAAGTTATTAGAAAAACGCTAGTAAAGTTTACTGTAACTTTGTCTTATTTGAAATGATGAGAAATCCAATGAACTTATGAAAGTTTGACCTTTTCTCTCTCGTATTTTAAGAAATTCTATGGTAAATGAAATCATGAACACTGCCAAATGGCCACCAGAAGGTCAAAAAATCATGAAAACAACCATGGCTATGATATTGGACAAAGGTGCACACGCCATGTTGAAAAAAGATTCAGAAGGGTACCTGAGTTTTGAGCTGGGATAGCTCCTTAAAATGGGCCTTAAAAAGGGTGATTGCAGCTCTATGAATGGAAAACGACCGGTTGGTTTCAGAGCATAAGAAGTCAAAGATGGGAAACTCAAGCTCCTTGAGAGTCGTTGATGAAACCAATTCTCCTCCCTGTTGAAGAAGTTCTTTCCTAGATAAAGTAGAAGTGGTGAAGGCTATGTGGGTATACTTTGATTTCTTGTGAAGCTTGTATCTTAGGGAGAGACTGCAAGAATCTTGTTGATCTGAACTGGATTCTGTTTGAAGGTCCTTTATAGCACCGCATGAAATCTGGAGCAAATCGGAGTTCACCACTAAGTTTGCCAAATCTAGTCCACTGATAAATCTGCAAACAAGAACAAAACACGCACGCACGCACATAAAGGAACAAGGAGAGCCTGTTAAATATAAGGACGTAACAATGCTTTCTTTATCTTGCCTCTATATTGCAAAATTTCTAAGAAATTTTTCAAGGCAAGGAGGATAGAATATAGATAGAACTTTTTGCTTACATGGGAAGTTGGCTCATTTCTGATTTGTGCTTTGCTAGATTTGCTAAGGAACAAAATTGAAAGAATAAAATAGGAGTACTTGTATTTATTGACAATGCCAGAGATTGAACAGGTCAATAACAAAGCACACGGAAATTTCATTTGGCTCGGTGCTCACGTCTTGACAATTTACATGGACAAAAATATTTCAATCACATGCTGGGAAATTACCATGTAATCTCTGAAGTGTTTTCCTTGCATCGCCTGCTTTTCTCGTCACAAGAGTAAGACAAGGGTGGATGAACTCACAAACTATAATATGATTGTTCCGTATACTTTTAGCCTCGTCTTTTATTTCAAGTCGTTTCCATTTGGTTGAGAAGTCAATACCGTGTGTAATCAAAAGTGAAGGTAATAGAAAAAATCTGTGATGTTTTGAAAAAGTAAATAGTGGAAGGCAGCAATGTTCTTGTAGACTTAGAAATATGTATAAATGAATAAAGAATATTGTAGTTATTGAGTAAAGCTTGAAAAATATAAATAGAAAAAAAAAGAAGAAAATCTGATTTAATAGAGAGAGAACCGGCAGGAGAGAAGAAAGGGAGAGAAGAAGAAGAGAAAAAAGAAGAAAAGATAAAGAAAATAGAAGAGAGTTAAATAAAATAAATTTAAGAAGTAAGATTTATGTTTTGATGTGTTTAATAATATTATTTAGATTTAATTTTTGATTTTGTTGAAGATTAGGATTTTAAAGATTTTGTTTTGGGTTTGATTGATGAATTTATTGGAATGTTATGGGTAAATTATTATGGATAATTAATTATTTGGTTGATTTTGAAATATTTTGGGTAAGAATGATAATTTTAAGTTATGATTTATTTAAATGATAAAATTGAGTTAGATATTTTTAATTTTTATTATGTGGGTGTCCGGATCAATTTGTACACACCTCGACTAATATCACGAATCCTGAAGTTAACGACCATGTAACTCTTAATGTAATTATGAATTCATGATATTTTTAGTTTGGTCCTGCAATTTGATAAAATTACAATTTGACCCCTAAAAATGTAATAAAATTCCAGATTAGTCTTGATATGTCATTTTAGTTTTTCATATTGGTTTGATGAATAATTGAGGGTTATTTGATGAATTATTATCAAGTTTTATGATTTGTTTTTTTTAAAATTAAATTTTGGGAAAACCAATTAATTTTTAGATTTTTGATAAAAATAAAAAGTTTGGTTCATATATAAACATATAGGTTATAAGTTATATCCTTAGTTAAGTATTTTAAATAGATTATAAGTTTTTTTTTATAAGTTTTTTTTATATATTCAAATAATTTTGATATTTTACCTACGAGATATATATTAATAAGATTTTATACGCTTTTAAATTCCGGTGTTTTAGCAAGGTAAGAAGAAAGGCTGGGATTAAAGCTTGAAAAAACAAGCAGGAGTAAGCATGAAAACAAGAAATGGGCCCCGCGAGATAAGAAGAAACCTTGATTTCTTTTTTAAAAGGCTATATGTTTGCATTGCAAGCATATACCAGCTCGTCTATAACTCAGAAAGACATCATATATATATGTCCATGCATAGCTAGAAGAAGAGGAATGAGACTCTAAAGGCATGGAAGCCATAATACAGAGATCAGCAATCTATGCTTCAAGCTGGAAAGGGTAAACATACTTTCAACTTTGTATTTTTCTGTTGGAAAGGGATCTGCTTTCTCATCTAAGAGTCAGTCAATGCAATGCATGAAGCAATAGTTACAATTACTCAAGTTGCATTCACTTCTATGCATGAAATTGCATGTACCTTTCATAGTGGTTTCCAGTCAATGAAGGGCTAAAATAAGGAAATTACAATTTTTTTTCCTTTGTATAAGAACATGGAAATTGCTGTTGTGATGATATTTATTTATTTATTTATGTAACGAAATTGTTCACTAATTTAATTAAATTAGCAGCTTTAGTCTGTTTCAACTCGAGAGGTAAGACTTGGAATGTTAGTATTCTGAGTTAATTTCAACCCCTGTTCAGATCATTATCACTTGCTTCATTTGTGGGCTTGGTAAAGGATTAACGAGCTCCCACTACCAGGCATTGATACGTTATTTCACAGGGAAGAAAGAAGTAGGAAATTTCCACCGCTTCTTTGAGCTAGTCGATCGATCCTCCAACTTACACAAGGCAGTAAATGCTAGTTTTCCCATTAGAGGTTTTTTTTTTTCTTTACAGATTTTTACCGATTTCTTGGAAGAAAAACGTATTCCTTCTGTTCATCAAAGAAAACGAAGATAATAGTTACAAACAGGACTTGTATGTTACTTAGGACTTGCATTACAGCTTACAAGGAAAGAAACTACAATTTGGATTCTTTATTCTTAGTTGATGTAAAAATACATGTTAAAAAATAATATAAATTATATATTAGAATATTACATAACAGTTTAAACTATTGGATGGATATAATTTTTTAACATGGTATTAGAGCCTTAATGACCAAACGATCACGAGTTCGAATATCACCATTCTCATTATTTGATAAAAATTAAAAACAAGGTAATGTGAAACTATGCAAGTATCAAGCCCAAAGAGCTTTTACTTAAGGAAGTGTGTTAGAAAATAATATAAATCATGTATTGAAACCTTACCTGACAGTTTAAGTTACTGGGTTGAGATGATTCTTTGACAACACATGCCACCAAGATCTTAAACTTGATGAAGGATCCGATAGATTGAAGATTAATTTTACAGGAATACGAGTTCAATTTCTCCCTAGCTCAGCAAGGAGGCCACTGCATGTAACCAGATTAATTGCATTAAGGATAAACTATCAAACTCTATGGAAATTGATGGTTAGATTAAGCAAAATAACAGAAATGTCGATTGCTTCGTAACAATTTCTATTGATTGCCATTTTAGTGAATATATACTTGGCTGAAAAAGAAGAATGAATTTACACATCTACTTGCTGCTCCTTGCTCGGTTAGCTTTTTCAGACTTGGTTTATTTCATTTGATATAAAAGAATTATTATCTAAAAAAATAATGTTTTTTTTAAGAAAATAATAATTTTAAATAATTTATATTTTATATATGAACTTTTTCAATACATTTTTGTATTTTAAAAAATTCTAAGTGAAAAATAAAAAATTTATGTATATATATAATCAACTAAATTAACTATTATGTGTGTTAATAAGTGCAAAAACACCCATAAACAATAACTAAAAATTAAAAAAAAATCAAAAAACAGATATAGATCAAGATATTTAATTTCACAAAATTGGACATTTACGCAGCTGTATTTGCTAAATTTATTATTTAAAATAATTTTTTTATTCAATCAAACAATAATTAATTAAATAAATAAAATTAATATGCAAAGCTGCCCATATTAATTATTGTAAACACAGTTAAAATAAAATTAGACAAAACACAATTAATTAATCTGTGTGATAATTTTTTGATTGCACATGCTTCTGAATATATAAATTAATACTTATATTGATAGAGAAAATATAAATTCAAACTATTATATTATAAAAAGAATTCTTAATTAATATTATTTTTATAAATATTATAATTAACTAGTTAAATAAAAATTGTAAACACAATTGTTTTTTTTTATTTATCAGGAACTCTTTCCTAACTTAATTAGGAATCTTTCTTCTTCTTCTTCTGCCATGATAAATATAGGGAAGGTGACAGGAAAATGAGGAATCAAATTTAGCAGTAGTGGAGGTTTCCACTGGTAATGCTATAAAGTTGGAAAATTACAAAGACGCAGTGAAGTAAGACTAAGTCAGTCATACATGGAAGTGGCATAAAGCTTGAGAGGTGATTTCCAGGCAGATATGATAATTGAAATTGCTTCCCGTTTCTTCTGGGAGTGCAAAAAGGGTTGCAATAATTAATTTGTTGCAATAGTTCTTTCCAGAAGCTTCGTGGAAAACAAGTCCGATTAAAGTAATCTAAAACAGGAAATAATCATTATCTATGAAAAATAAATAATTTTTTTTATGAAAATGAAATAAGAACTCTAAATAATTTATGTGCTTCACAAATGTTATTAGGTAATATGGGGGTTTTAAAATTTATCTTTTTCATTAATTATTATTTATTTTCCTTTAACTATTAAGAGTACAGAGTAATTTTTTTTTCTTTTATAAATTAAAGAAAGGCCAAATTTACTCAACGTCAACTCATATCACGCATTAGGAGCAAAATTTTAATTTTAATTTTATAGTTTTATTCACTAACACAAATACAATATATAGGAATATCATATTTTTTGAGTTATGTAATATTTAATAACACTGAAATTAAAAATATTCATAAGCAAATATTCATTAACACTAGAGTAATTTAAGATCATAAAAATAAAATAAAATAAATTTTAAGTAATTTAAAACAAGATTGGTAATGCAGTTTGTCTCAGGTAGAATGTTTATATATAATAATAGTAATTTTTTTTTTTGACGTAATCAATCTTATAATATAGAATTTATGTTGAATAATTAAGATTTTTAATGAATATAATATTAAATGAAAACTGTTTGAACCTTCTTCGTCTAAGAACTAGAGGCTAGAAATCTCTTCTGCTAAACATTTATTTTCCTTTACAATTTGAAAACAAAACAAAATTGAGTCAACGTCAACTCGTATCACGAATGGAGGGTCATGATTGGAAGCAAAATGCGTAGTAAAATTGATTTCTTAATAAACAAAAGACAAAGAAGATCAAGAAACCGGATCATGTAGGGAAGAAATAGACAAAAAGAAAAAGAGACCAAAGTCATACCTTAAAGTGGCTTAAAGCTTGAGAGGTGACCCGGGCTTTGTGCTAAGTCCATCATTTGTCACGTGGAAATATGGTGTAAACCATATTTTTAAAAATTTTATTTTTATAAAAATTTAAAATTTTTTATGTTTTAATTAAATTCTTTTGATATATTAATCTCAAAAATAATTTTTTAAAAATAAAAAATATTATTTTAATATATTTCGATATAAAAAGTTATTTGAAAAGCAACCGTAACTATATTCTCAAATACACACTAAAAACTATGATAAAACAGGTGAGAATAATTAATTTTTTTGCTTAATCTAACACAATAGTTCTATTCAGAAGCTTTGTGGAAAATTAATTGTATTTGTAATTTTAATTCGTAAGAGAAAAGGTGCTTAGGAAATAAATTTTATTTTTTTAGTTAAAATTAATTTCAGAGAGTGATATTGATAAAATTAAAAAAAATAAAAATTGAGAAAATTATCCAATGAGTCCAATTAAAGCAATAAAGAAAAAGAAAGAATCATTATCTAAGAAACATAAATAATGTTTTTTTTATGAAAAGGAAATAATAACTCTAAATACTTTATGTTCTTAACAAAGTAATTAGATAATTTAGGGTTTTTCAAAAAAGTAATAAATTATTATTTATTTTCCGTTAAAAATTAAGAGTACCAGAAAATAAAATATAACCCGCTAAACATTTTTTTTTTCTTTTACAAATTGAAGACGAAGCCAAATTCAGTCAAATTCAACTCGAACCACACCTTGAGGATGACAGCAAGTCAAAGCTAACAGAGTCATGGATGGAGGGTTATGATTGCATTATAATAGAAGGACTTAATTGATCAAATTAATAGTAGAGAACTCAATTGAACAAACTACCGTATTATATCAGCCGCTCATATTATTAAAACATTAAGAACAAAATAGAGCAAGAAACAAAGTCTTCGGGTAATAAACACAAGACACATGGTCAATCAATCAGAGAAATTAGAGCATGGATCACATGATGAGTTAAATATAATTACATTGAAATAAGAAGTTAATTAAATAAATTAAGTTCACCACATCATTCACAAATTAGGCTAATAAACACAAAACACATGTGAAATTATAAAATTATGTGAAATACCCTGATCTCAAGTTTAAGATCTGGGATTGCTAATATTAATAATCATTTAAGATTTATTTGGTCGTTAATTTCAGAACATGTAAGAATTAATCGAGATACGTAAAAGCTAACTTCTACACTTCACATAAATAAAAATAAAAATAAAAAAGTTATGTGAAATACATATAAAACATGAATTTACTGGAACGAAGTAAAACCGGATGAAAACTCATTCAATTTTTCTAATTAAAATAATATTATTTTAATTAATTTTTAAAAAAATAAGTTAATCATTACAATATGGGATACAAGTGTGAAGTGTCCCTTTAAATTAATTCTGATTGAATTTTAAAACTACGATTAATGTCGATTTCAATTTTCTAAAAATCTCAGCTAAAAAACAAGAATTAGAACGTGTTGCCAACCAAAGAATTACAAACTGAAAGTTCCAATCTTATTCAAGGAAGCAGAAAACACGAAATTTATCATTCAAATGCAAGAACCTTGTGTGGCTCCCACGAGCAGTTCATGAACTTCATGTAGAAATTGACGCCCAAGAATTCAAACGAAAACAAAATAAGTGCTGTTTGGAAGTCAAATAATTAAAATAAATAAATAAATAAAATCGCACAACAGCAAATATAAAGAACTGCCTAACATGGTTACACTTATTAAACTCGGGTGGATGGGATAGATGTAAAGCTTGGATTATACATCTGACAAATTAGCTAAAAATAATAATAAAAAAAAAAGTTAAAGCCGTATTCTTTTGGAAAAAAAATAATAAATTTTGCTCAAATCACAATTCAACTCAAGTTTTTTTAATCACGTCACACTAGATAAAATTTATTTCACTATAATTTTGCTCAAGGTTCTCAATAATCTTAACTCACCTTTCTAAATTTACAAATAATAGGTTTTGCTCATATCACTGATCAACTCAAGTTAAAACCAATTTATTTTAAAAAAGAATTATAAAAAATAATAGGTTTTGCTCATATCACTGATCAATTCAATTTTTTAATCAATTGAGAAATTCTGAACAGGCTTTACATAAGAATACTAAATGTTCCGTTTAGTTTGTTTATGATGATGTTATAAAAAATTCAATTAGCTTGGGCAAGATATATATTTTGAATAATGGGTTTTGTTTTTTGATTTTGACAATCTGATTTATTCTTTCTAGTAAAAGTGGTTGAAGATGAGTGCTTAATACCTGTAAAAAGTTTATTTTAATGAATTTAAAAACACTTCAATGATTAAGTTTGTGGCTTTTTAGAAAAAATACAATAATATTACATAGAAATACTTTGAAAATAAATATATATTAGAAGATGAAGATTTTGAACATTTTATTTAAAAGATTCATGGTCTATTTATAACCAATAAGTCTTTTTATAGAGAGGAGATAATAAAGTGTAATATTTTCCTAGTAATGTTAAAAAGAAAAAATATATCTGGTATATATGTTAATATTGATGAAAAATATTCCTAACATATATATTAATAAGCGAAAATATCCCTAACATGTATTAATATTGATAGAAATATAGTGAGTCTTAAAAGACTTTTACACGCTATTTCTTATATAATATTAATATCAATAATAATATGGTGGATTTTTGAAGGATTTTTATACCAAAAAAAATATAATACAAAATATAGCTAGGTCAGAGAAAATAAATCTTTTTTATAACTAATTCCAATAAAGGTTAATCTTCTAAATTGAGCACAAGAAAAAAAAATCTTAAAAAAATTTAGATTTATCATTTATCAATTTCTCTGACCAACATAGATCAAAGAAAATAAATCTTTTTCTTAACTAATTCCAATAAAGGTTAATCCTCTAAATTAAGCCCAAGAAATTTTTTTTAAAAAAAATTTAGATTTATCATTTATAAATTTCTCTGACCAGACCATTTGTGATAAATCCAATAAAAGATCTTTGATAATCCGGTAAAAGACAAGCCTTGATACAGTTTGGAGAAGACCATGAATTAAAGAACCTGTCAGATTTAGAAGACAAACTTCTTAAGCTCAAGAAGCTAACTAGGACACACCTTAAAAAGCTAAAGCCCCACTGAAACCTAAGAATTTTACCCTATAAATGCGTGGAAGCTAAACTTCATGCACGCAAAACCAAGAATCCTAAAATGTTCGATGCATGGCAATTGGCATATGAGGGCCTTGAAGCTAGTTGCTCTCTAGTTTGCTTCTTGCCTAAGGAGTTGTCAATGGCCTTCTGCTTGAAACTATGATGTATTTTACCGAAAAAAACAGACCCAAGAAAAAGGCTCCCCATTAGTGGAAATGGATATCCAGGAGAAAAAATGAAAAAATAATAATAATAACTAACAGCAAGAGCACATAACAATGAATACAAGTAATGGTCTCACATGGCAACCATGCCATTTACAAAAATTGAGGCAAGTGCTACTACAAGATTGTCAAATGTTCGAGGGAATGGGCAAAGAAAAAACTCTTCCATCCCTGTTATCTTGAAGACCACTGCCCCTGTCCCAGTCGTAACTCCTACCTCGCTCATCACCCCCGGATTCCACAGCTTCCGACCAACAAAATAATGAATTGGCAATAACGTTGTAAAAATCTCCTACTCTCACATATCCCAACATTCGGTCCTTAAAAAATTGGTATAGGTCCTCAGCTAAACTCGACCAGAGACTGAGACTTCAAATATAACTGTAAAACCAAGTTAGTCTTCTTTCCACTTGTTAACATAATTCAGGAAAGCATTGGCAGGATTCTCTCTTGGTAGAGCCCGAACACGAGTAGATCTCCTCTGCACAGCCTCCTCCAATGCAATTCTGTTAGCCAAATCCTTTGATCTCTTCTGGAGTTCCATGCTGGTAAAAGGATTTGTATAACATATGTTAATAGGTTAGGCACAAATTGATAAAGAAAAAAATAAAGTTGCATAGCCGTCTTCATTGCATGGAAACGGAAATAATTTCATATACATACGAACAATCACTCACCATATTCTGCTGTAGAATTTCTCCACCTGTTTTCGAAGAGCCTTCTCTCTCTCACCCTTGGGGTTCAATGAGCCCATCAATAAATCAATCTGTTCAACAGAACTATGAGTGATTGGAGAAAGGAAAAAAAAAGTGGATAGATAACAATTATTCAGTGCCCGCTACCTCTTCCTTGCAACAATAATAGCCCCATAGCTTGGAATCAGAACTCTCAACAAACATCCTCCCATCACGCTTGAACCACCAATACCTGTTATAATCTCGGTCTTTACCCAGAGGGTTGGTGTGCAGGATCCGTTTCTCTATCTCACGTTCAAAATATTCTCTCTACATCAAAAAAAAAAAAAACAATGAAAAATGAGTAAAGCAACAAGAGCAAGCATAAAAACACATGTAGGCACACTATAGGGAGAGCAAGATCAGTAGAAGGTAAATAACCCTTTGCTCTTTGCTGCTCCGTTTTGCTGCAGTATTTTTTTCATCCCTCAAAAGTATCAATGCTTCCCTTTTGGTTAAATCTATCACATTCTCTGCTTGGCCTTCCACATTCATATTCTTCTTCTTGCCTGTTTTCTTTGATTCAATGTCTGAACGGCTACTCTCACTGTCCAAATTGCAATGAGCTTCAAATCAGGCAAGTTTACTATTATTCTCTAGTCCATATTCCTCTGTAAGTGTGTGTGAACTTGTGCACTGACATACAATAAAAAAATGAAACCTTTTTGATGGATTGTTTGGTCTGGCTGAGAAGATCTCTCCCTTCTTTTTTGCGATCTGCCCATTCTGGCCAATGTGATTCCCATTTGCGAACACAGTTTGATTTTTTCCTATGATATCAGCACCATGCCCATTCATTACTCCATTAGCAACAGATTTGGCCTTCAACTGTTCCTTTTCTCTTTTTTTCCTGCCCTCCTCCAGTGCTTCCCCCCTCTTTGTTGCTAAGAGTACCTGCCGCTCTTCAACATATTCAGCAAACTTCTCCCTCGCAATATCTGTTTCAAGGACTTCATTGACCAATTCTCTTAAGATTCCTAATTTGACTTGAGCATCTAAAAGGCCGTAGTGCCCCCGCTTAATTGTTGTTATGTTAGTGGAAAAATCACCAACATTGATGATCTCTATGAAATCACACAGATATTCTGTCCAATTAGTTAATGTTATCTGTCAAAAAAGAAAACAAAAATCAGAAGTCATCAACAGTTAGCACCATGAAGGAGTGATAAAGAGAAGCTCTGAATGAAGAGCAGCGAGAAACCTAATCTTGTAGAAAATGTGAGAATCCACTTTTAACCATACTTAATTTCCATAATAGCAAGGGAAACTCAGCACTATACCTTCAATGATCGGATTCTTTTCTGAACAGCTGAAAAATATTCATCTTTGTCATGTTTTAATAACCGAAGTAGAGAAGAATGTGTTTCCACAATTAGATTCACATTACTGCCCTTATGGCAAATGGCATTTTCAAATTCTTCAAGAGAGAACGGCGACAGATGTAACAGCTTACAAAAGGAGGAGCAAAAATCCCAAACCATTAGAAGATCTCCAACACAATCCATTGGAACTTTAAAGTCCCTTGAAGGCAAAGGGCGGGCTGTAAAGACTGGATCATCTGTTCCAGGCTGCACCAAAAGATCATCGATTGGATACTTGATAGGCTCTTCCTTTTGTTGATTATCTTCTGCAAGTTTAAATACAGAAATAAAAGAAAACATCAAATGATGATTTATTAGATATGCATGACCTCAAGGGCCTTTTAATATCACGAACTCTGCTCAAGTTCCCAACCCCCAATAAAAGAGAAAGAAGTAAAATATGAACAACGCTTATAAAATCTCAGATTTATACAAAGAACTGACAAAGCATACTATGAATATATAAAAGGCAGGCTAAATTTAAAAAAGAAAAAAAGAAGAAAGAAATAGGTAGCTTCTATATTTCTAACCTACCTTTCCTGGTTGCCTCAGCTTCCACACCTTCCACTTTCTTCTTTTTAAGTTTTCCAGATTCTTCTACATCCTGGACATGATGCATACAAACCAACATGATATGCGATGAACTCTAAAGACCAAGAAAATTTAACAGTATATTTACCGTGGCATCTTTCTTTCTTTTATTATAGACTATTCCATCTTGGATGAAAACTTTGCCCTTTAAATCCTGTGGTGGATCCCTTGAGATTCGATATTTTTCTGCCAGTTTGTCATGAAGCACCCAAGGAAAACTTCGGTATGTAGATTTCCGAATAAAAGGCTTCAAACTGTTCCTACTGAAAGGAGATTTCTTCCATATCAGATCATTTCGGTTCACTATCGCAGTTTCTGTTACTTTCTTATTCCTATCAAGCCATGCTACCTCATATTTAGTTTTAACAGTACCCTCCTCCAGAACCTTTAATATCTTGCAAGGGCAGAGATCACTTTTCTCTCTCTTTCCATGTAATTCGGCTCCTATAAACAAAGTTTCCTGCAACTTTGCTGCTATCTTGTCTGCAAGATCTTTCAATGAAAGCATACCTGAAATACCAATGGGCTGTAAATACAAAAACATAGAATCTGTGGATAAAAGGAGTAAAAGCCAAACAGGCATTTCAAGACATACAAAGCAAATGTTTGGGTTTACAACAAAAAATAAGCACATATGCCACTTTTTTATTCTCTTACAGGCAATTCAGATCTTATCCAAAAAAAAAAATATGTTTCAAATTTATTTTATAGCATCAGTGCATTGGAAAGTCTCAACCAGCTACTTCAAAAGGAAGAGACAAGCTTCTAATTGAAAGTAACAATAACCAGGATAGTTATAACTGAACTTTTAGAGAAAAGCACAGTTTATGCATTGAACCTTAAATAGTACATGAAATGTTGGCATTGCAGAAAATTGATTCACCTAAGAAAAAATTATAGATCATGTTACTGATATGTCATCCAATTTGGTCCACATTCTTTTGGAAAGGTTTTCAAGTTTGAACCAAGTAAACTAACAGACTAAAGCTTTGATTATTATGGATTATGGTACACCAAATGCAATTTTCAGATTTTCCCAAGGGTGTAACACTAGCCTCTGCAGGACTAGACCATATGAAAGTGATGCGGCAGCTACACAACAAGCACATGAGATTAAAATATAAAAACTGCAAATACGATTCTAAACATTGTTGAACATAAAATTGTACAAATGCAAATCATCGTTCTGTTTTTTTTTTTCTTCTTGTTTTTTTTGTAAATGAATATCAGCTGATGTATATCAAAATAAACCCATGTCTCCATATGTCAAACATGTCAAACCTTTATAACCATTTCCACACAGAAATCAAGAAGCATAACCGAGCAAGGTATCGTGTGCCAAATATTTGATGTGAGGCATTGAAGGGTGCAAATGAAATCCACATTGTAAAAGCATCAGCAAAGTGATCAATAACCATACAGCAGAGATGAAGGACGAGGAGGGAAAAGAACAGATCAAAAAATAAAATAACAGTATTCATATTAATACAGCAGAGAGTTCGTTCTTACTAAATTGAATGGTGTGAAGTGCCATGGCCATGAGCTCTTTGGGTATCTCTGGAACCTTCTTAGTTGCATGTTTTTCAGACACCAACGCCTCTTCATAAGTCAAGTTACCTTTCCCGCTAACTTTACATGTCCAAATTCTCTGGCGATACAAGTTTATCCGGTTCAAATATATTCTACTTCAAACTAAGGAAAAAACAACTCGCAATCCATCTTAATTAATCATCCATCATGCAAGAAGCCAATACCTAGAAGCCCAACAAAGTTTTGCCTGCTTCAGTTAGAATGAATACAAAATGTGTCAAACGATTTAGCATGTCCAAATATAATTCATATTTGATACAGCCTTAAGAATTCAAACTAGGAAAACCTGTAACCTAGGAATATCTCTTTTGACCTTTTATCCAGTTCATCTACACCCTAATCCAAACTAAGGAAAACCTAGTAATACCCCATGTGGCAGCAGAAAAGAAAAGGGGACCTCCACCAAACAGAGTTTTCTAGGGTCTATTAGAAACTATAAGGATTAAAAACTAAGTCATCATGCAAATCCAATAAAACATTCTATACAATTACTTTCAATAATTTTTAAAGAAGGATACTGATAATCTCGGAATATCTCTTTTGTGAACCGAACTTGGTATACAAGCTCATTAGGATCCAAGTCCTTAGGCGGTTCCAACAAAGGAAACGCCTTTTTCTTTAATAATGGCATTGTTGGAACCCACCCAGCAGAAAGCACAAAATCTCGCAAATGTCCCCAAAGTCAAAAATTTTGTAACTGCACAAAAATACACCATGAGCAAACACCTAAGCAATAACACAAAATAATTTCAAATTAAGGCACCACTCAAAGATTATCAACTAAAATTCATTCTTTAGATCACATTTTTATTTCCTTCATTCCAACTTACAAACAAATGAAAAGCCAGATCAAATAACATCAAAATATAACAAAAGTTCACTTCTTTTTCACACATTCCCCCAAAGTAACCTCCTTTGATGTCCAAGTTCAACTAAATTATCCTAAACAACCTGTTTTTTTCCCATGGAAACCCTAGAAACAAAAGGGCACAACAAGTCACTCAATTCTAAAAATTTATGCATAACAAAAAAATGAAAAAGTGTCACATTGATCCAAATCATTACAGTCAAGCTTGTTTTACAATAAATAGAAACAACCCACTAACCTGAAACAAACAAAAAAAAACCTAAGAATTTAAGCACCTTCACTTTGACTACTCAAACCTTTTTTTAGAGAACCCATTTGCCAATATTCATCATAAAAACAATGAAAATATTTTTTTTTTAGTTTTCTTCACTGCCCCACAACAAAACAAGAAAACCCCATTTTCCATAACCAAAAAAATTGTGAAAAAAAAAAACATTAAGACTATACCAAAATCAGGTTCCCGCCATAACCGAAATTTTGAGCAAAATAAGTCAAGAACTAGAACAAAAGGAGAAAAAAGCAGAGTAAGAGAGAGAAATAGCTTACAGAGAGGACTAGATTTGAGGAATGTAAATCGAGAAAGAGAGGGAGAGGTG
Organism: Populus simonii; assembly: GCA_007827005.2. Lineage (NCBI taxonomy): Eukaryota > Viridiplantae > Streptophyta > Magnoliopsida > Malpighiales > Salicaceae > Populus > Populus simonii. Next base: position 423,509 of record CM017482.2, read on the forward strand.
GTGGTGGTGGTGGTGGTTCTTGACTACGTTTCTTGGGTATTTATTGTTTCTTCGAATGGACCGAAAGAGAGAAGAAACTTGGCACGTTTTTGTGTTTTCCGAATGTTGCAAACGTTGTCTCTACTCTCTAATCCCAGCTTGATGGGAACCCAAGACTGTAATTTAAAAGATATTATTTTTTTATGAAAAATTACTTTAATCACCTATAGTTGGGTTTGTCGGAACCCAAAATAATTAGGTATAAATGTTTTTTATATCAAATTAAATCTCATTAACTTTTAAGTATTCATTAAATATTAAATATAGATATTCATTTTTAAACCTGATATCAAATACAAACACTAAATTATAATTCTTTAGTATATAATTAGTTTAATATATATGTAATTTTTAATTTTTTTAATTATTTATTTATTTAAGATCTAGACCAATATTTATGATTATCTCATAACCTGAATTTTTACCTTTAAATTTTATTCTAACCCGATCGGTCCAAAACTTTTCCTACTCATTTTAATATTCTATTTTTATTTTTATTTTTAATATTATCCTGAAGCTTATTAGAATTTTATTACATTAAAAATGAAAAGATACATTGTTATGAAATAGAAACTCATGTATAATGGGCTAGGTCAAAAGTCAACACGCATTTAGTAGTTCAGCTTAGACCCAATTAAGGTTAGGCCTCCTCTCAAAGATCTCGGGCTTTGAGTATATCATAATGGATATTGACAGCCCAGAAATTATGGTAGAATAAATATTAAAGATTTTATTTTCACCTATTTTAAATATTTAGGTAAATTGATGAATAGGTATACTCTCTCATTTTTCTTCTCCAAATCAGGATTTTTTTTTCTAAATGAATGTACATTTTAACACCTAACAAGTGAATGGATAGGGAACGATTTGTTCAAAACCAAGAACTCAGGCTACAATAAAGAATAATATTCTAATTGATAAAAATTAATTTAATATTAATACCATTTTTAATAGTGACCCTTCTAAAAAAAAAATTGTCGCAACCCACTAGTTATATCTTCACATGAATGGTTTGCTTTCTTGCATGCAAAGTCATAATTTATCCACGGAAATAAGAGCGAGTATATGTCTTGTTATTGTGATATTTATAGTTATGGTTTTTTTAAAAATATTTTTGGTTGTGATTTGAAGAAGTAGATTTTGAAAAAAATAGTTAAAATTGTTGCGAAATATATTTTTCATCCAAATAAATAAAAAGCAGGTCTTCGTGAATGAAAAATAAGTTATTTTAACTCTTACAAAACTAAGATTTGAAATCAAAATCTATATAAATCACAATATAAAAAAAAGCTGAAATTATTTAATAATAAAATAGTTTTTTTTTATGGTTGGACGAAGAGTAGAAACTAACCCAACACCGAACAGTGTCTAAGTAACATCACTCATGACAAATCCAAAAATTCTAACTTCATTTATGCATGGTTGTTGCATTACAGTTCAGTCTGCAAGCATTCTACAATGGAGGAGTCCATTGTGAGTTCTGCTGGACATGGCTTTGTGGGGTTTCATTTTGGTTCTAAGTTATGATGACTAAGAATACTTTAATCTGTGTAATGTTATAGACATTCTTGCTCATGTGAGACAACCATGCATGATATTTTCACTAACATAGCCAGTGGCGAAGCCAGAAATTTTTAAATAAAGGAACAAATTACTAATAAATACTTCATCTTAATTATGTATTATATAGACATGTGTTATATAAAAAAATCAATTTAAAACATATATACTAACTTATATTAAATAAAATTAATTTAAAAATACTTTTTAAAATGAAAAAATTTATATTATAATTATTCTTTTCGAGTTTTTATATTTTGAAACCGCTTCATAATGATTTTATTATCAATCTCATCGAAGATATTTTTTTTAAAATAGCCCAAATCATATAAAAAAATGTTGCTGAAAAAAAGATTTTATTGTAATTTTAATAAAATGCATATAAGAAAATCCAAAGATGAATGATTTTCCACTAAACATGCATTTGCTTTATTTGGACGTGAAGACAATATTCTTTTTCTCTTTCTTATTTCCCATATTTTTCTGTAACTCCCTTTATTCATGGACTTTTCAACTTCTAATTTCTGTTTATACACATAAGCATTCTTATAAAAAGTTAAGGGGGCAGTTGCCCCTTTATGCCCCATTATGGCTCCGCCCCATCAAATAGTTCGTTTCTAAGATAAATAAATAAATGCCTAATACAGAGCTAAAATAGCAGTCATTTGGAAGAAGTTATCTCCTTTTCCTTTGTTTTAGCAGACCTTTCAAAAAGTTACGAGAGGACCAAGAAGAACATGAAGTTACGAGAGAGAAAGTAGCAAATTAATGGTTTCTAAATCAAGATTAGCCTCGGAAATGTCTGATGATTTTGCAACTGAGAGTCTGTTTGTTTTTGAGTGTTTTTGAGGTAACTTTTTATAGCTATGGTTTGAAAAAAATAAAATTTTAAAAATATAGCTAATTGTTATTAGTTGGATTTAGATAGGTGTTTAGTAAAAATTATGATTTAAAGTTTATGCATAGAGAAAAAACATGTATAATTGTGTTTTAAAATATGGTTGTGATTGCTTTTCAAAATGTTTTTTACTTGAAAATGCATAAGAATAATATTTTTTTAAAAAATTATTTTTGATATCAGCATATCAAAATGATTTGAAAACACCAAAAAAAATATTAATTTAAAGAAAAGAAAAAAAGAAAAAAATTAATTTTTTTAAAAAGTATTTTGAAACGCAAAAACAAACAGGAAAAATTTAATTAAAAAAATATATAAAAACTATTTTATAAAAATTAAATTTCAAACTTAATTTTTTAACAAGTCTCATAATATAAACATAATTTAATTTATTATTAAATACCTTATTATTTGTTTCATTACAAACATAAAAACCAGTAGGAAATCTCGAGGAGAGGATCCTTTTAATACTTGTAGATGAAATCGCCCTTATCTTTTGGCACCTGTGATTGGTAATAGAGAGGAGGGCTGGGGATAATGGTCCCGGTAAAAAGCTATAGATGCGCAGTTGCATATTTTTTTAAAAAATAATTTTTTAAATTAATATTTTAGTATTTTTAAATTATTTTGATACACTTTTTTAATAAATTTTTAAATAAAATATTTTAAAAAGTAATCATTACTATAATATTAAACACTACCAGAATATAGTAGAGGTTACTTTTTAAAATTATTTTTTTTAAAAGTATATTAAAATTATTTAAAAAAAATTAATATGATATTAGCACATTAAAATAATATAAAATATTAATTTGAAGTTAAAAAATATTTAAAATTTTTAAAAACATAAATGGATAAAAATGTTAAATGGAGTCGCAGTCCTCAGCTCAACTACAAAAACTACTAAGCTTTGAGCCTGGGCTTTGCTGAGGGTTAAATAAAAAGCAAACAATTGCATTAAAAATATCAGCAATGTTATCTTTTACTGTATGCAATGAAATATTTGAAATGATAATTAAAAACTAGACTGGTATATTAAAATAAATTAATTGACAACTATAATAAATTTAAAAACAATAAATTGGTGTCACTTGTTTGACCAAGTGGGCACGCCTCACTCAAATAGCAATCTGGATTTAAAAAAAAAAAAAACACCTTCATTATTATAGTCTTGTCTAATTATAATTTAAATATGAAAACAAAAAACTGTCAAAGAACTAAAAAAAACTGACAAAGTAAAATGGAAAGATGACGATAAATTATATCGACCTGAGTTAACATGTAAAATATACAACATGAATACAACCATAATAAGTTAATCCAACTAATGATTTGTCCTTCTTTTATTCTCTTTCCAGTTGGACTTTTATTGGATCTTAATTGACCACAAACCAAATTAATTCTAGATCCAAATAAAAGATTATAAAATAATTTAAACAAAACTTTGAAAATAATTTAGAAAAAATAAGGGATCGAAAAAGTCTAAATTTATAAACTAGAGGATTAAAGTGTATTTTTGACATCAACTTTAAAAACACAATCCATTTTCAGTATCTTTTTTAAGGTGGTCCTATTTTTTAATTTTGTTCCTAGCCAATAAATTTAAAACAATTAGGAGTTAATTTTGCAATCAAATGATTCAATTGAAAAAAAAAATTAAGAAAACAAAGTGAAAAATATAAATAGGCTCCACTCTAGTTTTCAAATCCGGCTCCGCGGGTCAATCCGGGATCCCATCGACCTGATGGTTGGACCGATTCGGGTTTATTAAAAAAATAGCCAGTACAACAACCTGGTAAAAACCGGGTGACCCGGGCGGCCCAGACGAACCCGGACAGGACCCGGTGCATATAAAGACACACACACACACACATCAAGGCGTTTATCACCCGCCGAAATCTCTTATTTTCCACCTCTTCCTCCATACAATGGAACACAAGCATCCACAGACTTCACTAAGCAGAGTCCAGGAAAAAAGTTGACACTCGTTTGTTCTTTACCATATCTGTCAATCTCCTTAACTGCAGTAGTACTGATAAATCTTGCGCGGGTCCCTTTGGTAAGAGGTTTGCAGCTAGTATGAATAACATTAGCTTTGTAACTCCTCCATCTTTGGATATCCTTCAAGCTTACTATTATGGGGTTGCTGGGAATTTTCCTCGTAAGCCTCCTAATGATTTCAATTACACTGCTGAGAATCTCCACCCACCTTTGACACCAAGTTTTGGTACTGAGGTGAGGGTTTTGGAGTACAATGCAAGTGTTGAGATCATTCTTCAAGGGACAAATGTATTAGCTGCTGATAAACATCCCATTCATTTACATTGCTATAGCTTTTACGTGGTTGGATGGGGATCTGGGAATTTTGACCTAAGGATCCTTCAAGATATAATCTTGTTGATCCACCTACAGTTGGAGTTCCTCATAATGGATGGGCAACGATCAGATTCAGAACAGATAACTTTCGACGAGTGATAAATAATTACTATTTATTTTTAGTATTGACCCAAGTTAATCTATAAAAATTAGAAGACCGGGTCAATCCCAGGCGGGCCTAATAACTATGCAATTGGTGCTGGCCATAATACTTTCACTTTCATCGCGTCGCCCGAGAAAAAATACTCAAGAATTCATCCGTGTGTAACTTTTGTTTTTATATACTTTTCAAAAATATATTTATTTTATTTATTAATATTTTTTATTATTTTAATATATTAATATCAAAAATAAAAAAAATTATTCTAAATTATTTTTAAATAAAAAATATATATTTTTTAAATATCAAACTCATATTTTCTTTCTCCAGATTCTGTGCAAAGTTTCCACAACAACTGGGGTCCACGCGTTAACTTTATTGAGGTCGAACAGGTTACTGATCCCAAAGTCTTCCAAGCTATTGTTGACCAACGTATTTGAAAACACAAAAAAGAAAAAGATCAAACAGAGATTTTGCTTCAACTGCTCAATTTTGGAAACCATTCTTTGCAAAGACACAGTCGAGCATATTTGGGATTCCATGAAAAAGAAATATCAAGGTACAATAAGGGCTAAGAGGCAGCAGTTTCAAACACTTCGTTCAGAGTTTGAAATGCTTAGAATGAAATCAGGAGAATTAATTATAGATTATTTTTCAAGAACGATGAAAATCGTTAATAAATGTGAATCCAGGAAGATAAGACAGAGTACGTTCTCGTTGTTGAGAAGATTTTCAATAACGATGGCAATCGTTAATTTTGTTTGAAAAAAAATTAAAAACCAATTAAACTGAAAAAAATATAAAATAAATAATTAAAAAACCAAATCATAAAAAAAACTGATTAAATTGATTAGAATTTTTAAAAATCTGATCAGTTTGGTTTTTATTTTATAAGCCTGAAATCAAAAAAACAAATCGAACCGAACCCAAACTGAAAAAAACCGAGCCAAACCGGAAAAAAACCAAGCCAAACCAGAAAAAACCGAGCCAATCAGAAAAAAAACCCAGCCGAACCGGAAAAAACCGAGTCAAACGGAAAAAAATTGAGCCAAACCGAAACCAGTCGGTTTGAACTTGTTTTTATTCTAAAATAACTGAACCAAAACCGGTTGGTTTGAACCGGTTTCAGTTTGGTTTTGTTTTTTTTTTAAATTTTAATTTAATTATTTTTTTTAATAAAAACCAAATTAAACTAAAAATAATCGCTACTTACCGTAATACTTTAACTTCCATACGTCATTTCAATTCTTTTTTCAAAATATTAAAACCACGTCCGGAAAACAAATACTCTCTATGTGTAACTTTTGTTTTTATATACTTTTTTAAAATATATTTATTTTATTTCTTTATACTTTTTATTATTTTAATATAAAAAAAATCATTCTAATATTTTTCTTTCTCCATATCCTTTGCAAAATTTCCACAACAACTGGGTCCACACGTTAACAAACAACTGGGTCCACGCGTTCACATTATTGAGGTCGAACAGGTTACTGCTACCAAAGTCTTCCAAGTCAAGGGATATCCATTATTATTTTTCCTCGAACCGTTCTTCTCTCTGTGCTATTACTGTAACAATCTCTTCCACATTATACCATTCTCTGTTCCCAGTAAATTATTTCTTAAGACCATATACTCTTCTCTTGCCTGTGCTTTCTGCTCTTTTTTTCTGATTACTGCTCAGGGCAAGGCAGCTCTTGCAGGGCATCTTGAATCCAGGTTAAGTATTTTTACTTCATCTTCTTCGTCTGTTGGTGTTCCTGTTTTTCTCCTGCAACTATTGCTTGAATCTTTTTTAAGTAAAGGACAGGTTGTAGGATAACAATAACAAGGTGAATAATAATAATTTTTTTTTCTCTCAGATTCCTGTTCTTTACTGATTGCTTAAGCGAACCAGTAACCAGACACTTGAAGAACCTCATTTTGCTGCCAGAAACATTCAGGTAAACTATTTATCTTTTTGTTGCTTGATTCATTCAAGTAAAACAGGTTATTAAATTACCAAGGGTCGTAATTTTTGCATATTATTTAATTAAGTATTTTCATCATAGGAAGTCATGATCCACCAAAATTTATTCCCTACTAATTAGTAAAATTAATTAAAATTGCTATTAATTGTGACTAAAAGATCTCGAGAAAAATAGTGAAGGAAAGTGCCTAATTAAAATAAGTATTTCATCATCTGTGGAAAGAAATAAACATAACCTTTTATTTTTTTCTCCTCCTATAAACACAAGGACTTTGTATTTCAAGTTCCCTTTTCTTTTAGTTTAAACATTAATTTCCTTTTCCAGTTAATGTAACTTCCATTAATTTTAATTCAATACTTTTGACTTTTTTTTTTTTTTTGGGGGTAGGAAAAAATGGTTCGATCAGATGATCCATTTTGGAATGATGTAGAAGGTATTGATAATGGTAGAATGAAGTGTAAGTTTTGTGGGCATCAATTTGCCAAAGATACTTCCATTACGAGGATCAAATGGCATTTGTCAGGAGTGAAAAGGCGTGGTGTTAAAATTTGTAAACATGTTCCAGAAGAAGTTCGAGATGCAGCCCATGCAGCAATTGATGGCCCTCCAGAAAAAAAACTTAAGACCTTAGCAGGCTCAAGCAATAACGAGGTAACTAATGCAATTTCAGCTTCAGCGCAAGAACAAAACAATGAAGTGATGGCACAACAAGGAGATGATCTTTCCCTTGAAGCGCTCGAAGATTGGATAGCTAGCTTCACTGTTGAAGAGATTGAACTTCCGGAGAGAGGTGGCTTTCCTGAATGGACATGGACATCAATTAATCAAGCTGCTGAGCCTGGAGGAGATTCACCCCAGCCATCAGATCCATTGCGTCTTGACCATGGAAGATATTATGATAACCTCTGTGCTCCATCAATACACAATGATGTGGAGAACATCGTTAGAGTGAGGACAGAACCGGTGGAGGAGGACGTGGAGAACAATCATGGAAGATTAGTGCAGCTTGGCACAGGAGCTAGCTCTTCTGGAGGGGTTGCATGCAACACAAATGAGATTAAAGGAGATGCACTACCAGTGGGAAAAATTGTGGGTCAAGCATTCGAAGAAGGTAAGAAGACTATCTCATCTTTGTTGATGCGCAATGAAGTTTCAAGTATTGGCATCTATGGGATGGGCGGAGTGGGAAAGACGACCTTGGTGAAACATATACATAACCAGCTTCAAGAAAGACGAGACACTCATGTTTACTGGATTACTGTTTCACAAGATACCAGCATTAATAGATTGCAGACAAGTCTCGCAAGACGAATTGGTTTAGATCTTTCCAGTGAAGATGAGGAGCTGCATAGAGCGGCCGCGTTGAAAGAAGAATTAAAGAAGAAACAGAAATGGGTTCTGATTTTAGATGATTTGTGGGAGGCTTTTGACCTACAAAAGCTGGGAGTTCCTGACCAAGTTGAGGGATGCGAGGTGATTCTTACAACTCGATCAGTCATGGTTTGTCAACAGATGAAAACCCAATACACAATCAAAGTGCAGCCTATTTCAAAGGAAGAAGCTTGGACCTTGTTTACTGAGAGACTTGGACATGACATAGCACTTTCTCCAGAAGTGGAACGAATTGCTGTGGATGTTGTAAGGGAATGTGCTGGTATTCCATTGACAATTATTGCAATGGCAGGAAGCATGAGGGGAGTGGATGACCCATATGAGTGGATGAATACATTGAAGAAATTGAAAGAAACAAAATATAAGAAAATAGAAGATGTATTCGGGATGCTGAGGATTAGTTATGATAAGTTGGATAATGATTTAGCACTACAACAATGTCTTCTATACTATGCATTATTTCCAGAAGATGATGAGATCGCAAGGGAGGATTTGATAGGTTATTTGATTGATGAGGGAATAATTGAAGAAATGAGGAGCAGGCAAGCAGAATTTGACGAGGGCCACACGATGCTTGATAAACTTGAATATGTTTGCTTATTAGAAACTGCTAAAAATGAGGATGATCGTAGATGTGTCAAGATGCATGACTTGATTAGGGACATGGCCCACCAAATACTCCAAACTAACTCTCCAGTCATGGTTGGGGATTTTCGTGGAGGATTACCAGATATGGATATGTGGAAAGAGGATCTAGTGAGAGTCTCTCTGATAGGTTGTTATTTCGTGAAAATTCCTTCTAGTCATTCACCAAGATGTCCCAATCTTTCAACTCTATTGCTATGTGATAATGAAGGGTTGCGATTTATTGCAGATTCTTTTTTCACACAATTGCATGGGCTCAAGGTTCTTGATTTGTCTCGTACAGATATCACAGAATTGCCTGATTCTATCTGTGAACTGGTGAGTCTCACTGCATTATTGCTCAAAGAATGCATAAATTTAAGGCATGTACCATCATTAGAAAAGCTCAGAGCCCTGAAGAGGTTAGATCTCTCTGGTACTTGGGCACTTGAAAAGATGCCTCAAGGCATGCAATGTCTTTCCAACCTGAGGTATCTGAGGATGAATGGATGTGGTGAAAAGGAGTTTCCTAGTGGGATATTACCAAATCTCTCTCACCTACAAGTCCTCATATTAGAGAAGATTTATCGTCCAGTAACAGTTAAAGGAAAGGAAGTAGGATGCTTGAGGGAGTTGGAAAATTTAGAATGTCATTTTAAAGGTCAATCTGACTTTGTGGAGTATCTCAATTCTCGGGATAAGACTCGATCACTAAGTACATACCGTATTTCTGTAGGACTAAGGGATGGAGATGATTATAGTGAAATAGAATATTATAGTGAAAGTAAAACAGTGAGGTTGGGTAATTTGTGTAACAATGGAGATGGAGATTTTCAAGTCATGTTCCCAAACGACATTCAACAACTAGTTATTTTTAAAAGTTCATGTGATGTTTCCTCTCTAATAGAGCATTCAATAGAACTGGAGGTCATCCACATTGAGGATTGCAATAGCATGGAGAGCTTGATTTCATCTTCTTGGTTCAACCCTTCTCCAACACCATTGCCATCTTATAATGGTGTATTTTCTGGTCTTAAAAAGTTCAATTGCTCTGGATGTAGTAGTATGAAGAAGTTGTTCCCTCTTGTCTTGCTACCATACCTTGTAAACCTAGAAAAGATTACAGTTAGAGATTGTGAGGAAATGGAGGAGATAATAGGTGGAACAAGATCAGATGAAGAAAGCAGCAGCAACAGCACCGAATTCAAACTCCCAGAGTTAAGAGAATTGGAATTGGAAGATTTACCAAAACTGAAAAGCGTTTGTAATGCAAAACTGATTTGCGATTCTCTCCAAGTAATTCAAGTGATAAATTGTTGGAAGTTGAAGAAGATGCCAATTTGTCTTCCGTTGCTTGAAAATGGCCAGCCATCTCCTCCCCCTTCTCTTACAAGAATCCATATAGATTCAGAAGAATGGTGGGAGTCAGTAGTGGAGTGGGAGCATCCTAACGCTAAGGATGTCCTTCGTCCCTTTGTATGGTGTTGAATTACTGGTAATTCCTCTCTCTCTCCCAATCTTAATTTAATTGAAATGAATTATTAGTCTCAACCACATCCACTTAATGATTGTTGTGTGTTTATATTAAATTTGACCCACAAGTTTGATTCACCTAATGATTTTATTTTACCGTCCCCAATCGTAACACCTTTTATATTATCCAAAATTTCTTTTTTTTAATTCCTTTTTTATTTATTACTTATAGGACTGGATAACTCTTGTCTTTTTAAAGATGAGATTTCAAATGAGAATTTTTTTAGCATTAAATATTGATCGTTGAGCAATATTTTGCTGCATTGAGCTTGATTGCTTGACATGCTTTTGAGATTGATGGTTATGATGGATTTGGAATGATTCCTTTTGGCAGACCTGTGAGTAGGTTTGGTATTTTTTTTGTTTCAGCTCAGCTGGTTAATATGTAAGATAGTTCCCTTGACCTGCACCTGCACAATGTTTGTTGTTTTGTTCCCTTGACCTGCAGGGCCCTTTATAAATATATATCATGGAAATAGTAACATAATCTGGACCAACCAGTGTAAAAGGTGAAATAATTTCTACCTTATTACAGTGAATTAACAAAACTTGTTTTTTGACAATGAAAATTTGTGCTTGAATCTGATTTCAAAACTAATCAGATCAAAATATTTCTATATGACTAAAATGGCTGGTGCTTCTTGTCAATTGTGTGGTCAGAAATGCTCTCTCTTCCTTTAGTTTCGACTTGCTAATTGCCTCTTCAAATGTAAGGGCAGAGTTTGAGAAAGCAGGCATCAACAATCACTTCATTCCCTTTATTTGGAAGGAAGTAATTTTCGACTAATCTTCATTTTGTTGGTGTTTCTGCTCTTCACATGTACCTGTTGTTTGAATCTTTTAAGTAAAACACAAGTTGTCGAAACTTTGGAGTTCAGGATCATCAACGGTTTCCAAAAATAAATAAATTGATCTTTCTCAGTTTTTATAATCCATGCCTTACGGAATTCGTACTAGATTGACCCTCAACCTTGAATTCGTTGTTTTTTGTTTTTAAATTTAGTGGACAAGTGCCTAAAGATGTCCAAGATGCAGCCCTTGCAGCAATTGATGGTCCTTCAGAAAAGGGAAAAAAAAAAAAACTTGAAACTGTAGCAGGCTCAAGCAATGACGAGGTCACGAATGCAATTTCAGCTTCTGCGCAAGAACAGAACAATGAAGTGATGGCACAACAAGAAGATGTTCTTTCCTTTGGAGCGTCTGGACATTGGTTGAGTAGCATCACTGATGAAGAGATTGAACTTCTGGTAGGTAGCTTTCATGAGAGGCCATCAATTAATCAAGCTGAGGAACCTCGAGGAGATTCATCCCAGCCAACGGATCCATTGTGTCTTGGCCATGGAAGATATTATGATGAACTATGTATGGTTTTAGCCATTAGTGCTAGCGGTTGGAGAGGAGGAGGGAAATGCGTTTTGATGTATGGTTTTTTGTGAAGTCGAAGACTACCATAAAACATGAAAACTTACGGCCTTTTAGCTTGTTTTTTTCTTGTACAAAGTTTCTTGAGCAAACTGGGCATGCACATGCAGGGCTGTCTTCCATTTTAGTTGTGCTCACAAATTTATGGTCATATATGGTCATGGTGGCTTCGATGAATATCATCTTCGGGTTTCTTTAGTCGCTGTAATGGCTTTGAGCCTATGTACTATGTATAAAATATATAGCTTGGTTATGAAGCTGCATACTTATCCCCAGAACCCCTAAGATATCCCATATTCTGGGTTCCCATGATGTTTAAGAAATCTTGTGTCTTGAGGCTCCCATCTTTTCTTCTCTGTTTTCATGCTTGTTGGCATCTGGGCTTGGTTTAAATATCAAGGTATTCTTTCTTCTTTTTTTTCAAAATATTGTGTTAATACATGTATTGTGCATTGTAATTATAAAAATACTATCTAATTATCGAATTATAAATTATTATTATTATTTTATATATTTGCTTAACCAAACAAGTTCATAAATGCAATTATTCTTATTAAATACAAGTTATGGATCTATTCATTTTTTAACAATCTAAAATTACATTCGTTCTATACATAATTAATATACTTCATTAATATTAAGTCAAACAAAAAAATCAATAAAAAAAATATAATATTATAAAACTAAATACAATGACTTCTCATCTCAAAGATATAGAGAAATCAACTCCAGAGTTGTCGAGGGACAAGCAAATTATTGAGAATACCGTAAAAAACAACCGAAGATAAAATTGAATACGATATGCAAAGATTTACTCAAAACAACAATCACATTGCATAATTCTCTTGCAATACAAGAATATTCTATCATAGCTTCTTAATATACTAAAAAAAGTTAGAAATGAGATCCAATAAAACATCAATTTAAAAAAAAAACAAGTAATATTAGAGTCATATATTTTACAAAGAACTTGTAATTAAGTCTTTGGGCTCATATTTAAGGACGGTTCATAATGGTCATTAATGAATTAATCATAAGAAATCCTCTCATTAATGAGCGAAACAAAAGTCAATGTTATGGTAGTTGTTTAGGCCTGATTGCATCCGTGATCTTCTAGCAGCAGAGTCGATGTTTTCTGCAAGTCGGACAGAGAAATCTCAAAACATTAGTCGAACTTTCCTGAGGTAAATTTGCAAGTGGAACATAATTAATTAGCACCCTTTTTTTAAAATTGCTATATGAATTGATTCGCAGTTTCCAAGTTTGGACGTTATTGAGGTCGGCTATTGGTTAGTACTCTGTTTCAGCACGTTAACACTATTGATTTGTTTTCTTGAATCACAATTCTCTGTGTGCTGTTATATCCTTTTCTGTCTGCTTAAGCCAACGAAGCAGCTGCAGAATCTCCTCTTAACATTCAATCTCTTCTACACCCTCTCTGCTACCATTCTTTTCTTAACCATTCTTCTCTCTTAGCTCCCTGTTTTTTTCTAATTGATTAAGCTAACTTGTAACCAGACACTTGGAAAACCTTATTTTTGCAGGTAAACTATATATTTTTTGTTTTTTTATTGCTTGATTCTTCCATGTTGGTTATTTCTTTTCTAAACCATTTTTCTGTCTCAGATTTCTTTTTTTTTTTCTGATTCTTTAAGCAAACCAGTAACTATACATTTGTTTGTTTTTTTGTTTTTATTGCTTGATTCATCTCAGTAAAACAGCACGCTGGTTATTAAATTACTAAGGCTGGTAATTTTTGCATGTTATTTAATTAAGTATTTTCCTCCTAGGAAGTCATGATCCACCAAAATTTATTCCCTGCTAATTAGTAAAATTAATTAAAATTGCTATTAATTATGACTAAAAGATCTCAAGAAAATAATGAAGGAAAGTGCCTAATTAAAATAAGTATTTCATCATCTTTTAAAAAAATAAACATAACCTTTTATTTTTTCTCCTCCTTTAAACATAAGGACTTTGTATTTCAAGTTCCCTTTTCTTTTAAGGAAAACTATGTATTTCAACTGACCTATTCATTAAAACTATGTCATGATCCTTTTTAAGGTTTTTTTTTTTTTTTTTTTGTCTGTCTGTCTTATTAGCTGCAAGTTTTTCTTCCTTTTATATATATTGGAATAATTTTGAGAGTTGAAATTTTTATGAAGCCGAAAGGCGCTTCATTTTAATTCTATTTCCATTACACATATTAATAAATCAGTTTTTGTGTTTATTCTTAACAATATAAAGATTATGAGGTATATATATAGAGAGAGAGAGAGACTCACATAGTGACATATAGACATATATGAGGTGTTTATTCCTAACAATATAAAGATTATGCGTGCTTACAATTTTTAAGAAGCTTAAAAATATGAAAAATATTTTAAAAAAACTGTTATTCACCATAGAGGTTTGAAAGAGAGGGATTGTTATTATTTTAGTGTTTTTTTTTTTTTTGTGTGTGTGTTTTTAGATATTTTCTCACTTCATATAATTATATAAAAAATTATGAGGCCTAGCATTCTATTTATATGAAAAACTTGGTAATCCTATTAATGGTAAAATATCACTTTATCTCCCAAAAAATATTACATATATTATTTCATGATAATTTTAGAAATTTATGCAATTAAATCCTTACTTGATTTTTTTAAGTCTAGAATTTTAATTTCTTATATTAATTATACTTTACTTCTTAATTTCTAAAACTTATTTACAATAAGGTTTTACTATATTAATCATCATAGTTTAATTTTGTATAAATGATTTCTAATGTGTGAAACCCATTAAGTTTCTAATATCAGAATAAAGATCAATAATTCATCTTTAAACTTTCTTGTATTCAGCAACAGATTGAGTCTTGGAGTCTTACTCGTATTCTTCCTTGTATCTAGGTGTTAATTAGTTTCTCTTAACCCTATATGTACAGCTTTGTTGATTAATGAAAACAGAGAGCCACATTATAGAAAGCTTCCATCTATCATGGTATTAGAGCTGCCAAATTCTCTCCTTTATTAGTTTCTTTCTTCTTCCACAAACCACCTTCGACCTCCTTGTTCAAAACATAACATGACCACCCAAATCAACTCATCAGATACTATCTCTCCCGCCAGCCTTATTCTTATTAAATACAAGTTATGGATCTATTCATTTTATAACAATCTAAAATTACATTCGTTCTATACATAATTAATATACTTCATTAATATTAAGTCAAACAAAAAAATCAATAAAAAAAAATATAGTATCATATATGATAAAACTAAATACAATGACTTCTCATCTCAAAGATATAGAGAAATCAACTTTAGAGTTGTCGAGGGACAAGCAAATTATTGAAAATACCATGAAAAACAACCAAAGATAAAATTAAAGACGATATACTTAAAGTTCGTCCTGAGCAAAGATTTACTCAAAACAACAATCACATTGCATAATTCTCTTGCAATACAAGAATATTATATCATAGCTTCTTAATATACTAAAAAAAGTTAGAAATGAGATCCAATAAAACATCAATTTAAAAAAAAAAACAAGTAATATTAGAGTTATATATTTTACAAGTCTTTGGGCTCATATTTAAGGACGGTTCATAATGGTCATTAATGAATTAATCATAAGAAATCCTCTCATCAATGAGCAAAACAAAAGTCAATGTTATGATAGTTGTTTAGGCCTGATTGCATCCGTGATCTTCTAGCAGCAGAGTCCATGTTTTCTACAAGTCGGACAGAGAAATCTCAAAACATTAGTCGAACTTTCCTGAGGTAAATTTGCAAGTGGAACATAATTAATTAGCACCCTTTTTTTAAAATTGCTATATGAATTGATACGCAGTTTCCAAGTTTGGACGTTATTGAGGTCGGCTATTGGTTAGTACCCTGTTTCAGCACGTTAACACTATTTCTTTGTTTTCTTGAATCACAATTCTCTGTGTGCTGTTATATCCTTTTTTATTGCTTGATTCTTCCATTGGTTATTTCTTTTCTAAACCATTCTTCTGTCTCAGATTTCTTTTTTTCTGATTGTTTAAGCAAACCAGTAACTATATATTTGGAGAAATTTTTTTTGCTGGCAGAAAAGTTCAGGTAAACTATATATCTTTTTTGTTTTTATTGCTTGATTCATCTCAGTAAAACAGCACGCTGGTTATTAAATTACTAAGACTGGTAATTTTTGCATGTTATTTAATTAAGTATTTTCCTCCTACGAAGTCATGATCCACCAAAATTTATTCCCTGCTAATTAGTAAAATTAATTAAAATTGCTATTAATTATGACTAAAAGATCTCGAGAAAATAATGAAGGAAAGTGCCTAATTAAAATGAGTATTTCATCATCTGTAAAAAAAATAAACATTACCTTTTATTTTTTCTCCTCCTATAAACATAAGGACTTTGAATTTCATGTTCCCTTTTCTTTTAAGGAAAACTATGTATTTCAACTGACCTTTTCATTAAAACTATGTCATGATCCACCAAGGTTTTTTTTTTTGTCTATCTGTCTTATTAGCTGCAAGTTTTTCTTCCTTTTATATATATTGGAATAATTTTGAGAGTTGAAATTTTTATGAAGCCGAAAGGCGCTTCATTTTAATTCTATTTCCATTACACATATTAATAAATCAGTTTTTGTGTTTATTCTTAACAATATAAAGATTATGAGGTATATATATAGAGAGAGAGAGAGACTCACATAGTGACATATAGACATATATGAGGTGTTTATTCCTAACAATATAAAGATTATGCGTGCTTACAATTTTTAAGAAGCTTAAAAATATGAAAAATATTTTAAAAAATCTGTTATTCACCATAGAGGTTTGAAAGAGAGGGATTGTTATTATTTTAGTGTTTTTTTTTTTTTTTTTTTGTGTGTGTGTTTTTAGATATTTTCTCACTTCATATAATTATATAAAAAATTATGAGGCCTAGCATTCTATTTATATGAAAAACTTGGTAATCCTATTAATGGTAAAATATCACTTTATCTCCCAAAAAATATTACATATATTATTTCATGATAATTTTAGAAATTTATGCAATTAAATCCTTACTTGATTTTTCTAAGTCTAGAATTTTAATTTCTTATATTAATTATACTTTACTTCTTAATTTCTAAAACTTATTTACAATAAGGTTTTACTATATTAATCATCATAGTTTAATTTTGTATAAATGATTTCTAATGTGTGAAACCCATTAAGTTTCTAATATCAGAATAAAGATCAATAATTCATCTTTAAACTTTCTTGTATTCAGCAACAGATTGAGTCTTGGAGTCTTCCTCAAGACTAGGAGTCTTCCTCGTATTCTTCCTTGTATCTAGGTGTTAATTAGTTTCTCTTAACCCTATATGTACAGCTTTGTTGATTAATGAAAACAGAGAGCCACATTATAGAAAGCTTTCATCTATCATGGTATTAGAGCTGCCAAATTCTCTCCTTTATTAGTTTCTTTCTTCTTCCACAAACCACCTTCGACCTCCTTGTTCAAAACATAACATGACCACCCAAATCAACTCATCAGATACTATCTCTCCCGCCAGCCTTCAACACCATGAGGTTCCTCTCATTACAATAAATACCACCGCACAAACACCTCTCAAACTCACATCCACAAACTATATCTCCTAGAAGCTTCAATTTGAAACTTTATTCATTGGATATGACCTTATTGGATATATCGATGGATCAACACCCTGCCCTCCATACACTATTACTGCAAGAACATCACAATCACAAATCCATCTCACAAACTGTAACAGTCCGACTTGATCTATGTTAAAAGATCCTAACATATGCTCTTAATTTGAGAGTAATTTTTTTTTTTTTGAAATCTACCAAAAATTCGGCAGAGTTTCATTTGTATTTTAGACATCCCAAGTTATCGACTTCTATCAATTTACTCAATCAACCCATCATCACAAGGTTCATAATTCCGGACATTGTATCAACATCATAATTCAACACACACACACACACACACACACACACACACACACACACATATATATATATATATATATATATATATATATATATATACACGAATAAGTTTAATATGAACATAGCCCACATATCATATCATAAAATTTAAAAGAAAAGGGAATACTTACATGCAAAGAAAGCATTTACAACATAATAAGTGTTCTTAAACATTTGAAAAGGGTTAATTACAAGATAACTAAAATATTACATGCTAAGCTGAATTTTTACAAGTACATCAAGGTTTACACAAAAGCATACTGCATAAACACATTAATTCCCTTTTATTTAAGTTAAATATTTATATAAACTTGACAAAGTAGAGTCATAAATTAATGATCTCCCTGGGTATTTGATGGACCTGTTACATAAATAAACATACCATTATGTTGATAAAGAAATATATATATATATATATATATATATATATATATATATATATATATATATATATATATATATATATGCTCATGTAATGTATACGAATGAAGTATTCATTTTCTATCGGATCCATAAGAATTCTAACAGACAACTTATATTTTGCTTGTAAACCTTTTAAACCCAATTAACACTCATTTGCATATTCTTAATTTGAATACTCTTATTTACTTGCATGAACCGGGTGACCTTGCAAAGTCTAACCTTGCAATTCATTTCCCGGTGATCCTATCACGGATGCCATTAGCCGAAGCTAATCTTGCAATTCATGTCCCGGCGATCCTATCACGGATGCCATTAGCCGAAGCTAATCTTGTAAATACACTAAACTTTATTTACATTGAACATGATATTTATTATAATTGCATTCACCAGAAGAATTTTAAATTATATAAGTGCAAATATGAGGGAAAATCACGCACCTGCTCCGCCTGTCTCGCGACCTCCCCTAACAGAAGATCCAATCCTGGTTGCTCCTCCTGAATCACAAGTAAGTTTTTTGTTATGATTCCTTCAAGCCGATATTATAGAGAATCCATATTCATCCATTACTCATATGTTACTTTCTATGCATGTTCATTTCCTCATAATAACATACATACATATATCATGTATATTTTCAGAGTTAGTATCTCAATGTGCAAGTGTTCGTATGACTTAATTCTTTTATATTATTACATATAGTATTCACGTGAAAGTCTATTGTTACTGTCTAACTTTGAACTGTTATTGTCCAATTTCCAATTGTTACTATCCAACTATTACTGTCTAGACATTGAACTGTTACTGTCCAACCGTTACTGTCAGATATTGAACTGTCTAGATATTTGAACTGTTACTGTCCAGACATTTGAAATGTTACTGTCCAACTATTACTGTCTAGACATTGAACTGTTATTGTCCAACTGTTACTGTCCAACCGTTATCATCTAGACATTGAACTGTTACTGTCCAACCGTTATCATCTAGACATTGAACTGTTACTGTCCAACCGTTATCATCTAGACATTGAACTGTTACTGTCCAATTGTTACTGTTTAGACATTTGAACTCTTACTGTCCAACTCTTACCGTCTAGACATTGAACTATTACTGTTTGAACACTCATCAGATTTTTAACTATATCTAGAGTTCTAAAACTCTATTTTAAGTGAGATTGATCTTGTTATAAAGTTAAGACACGAGGCTACAAGTTCTCTGAAGGAAGGAGAACTCAGTTCTGCCTCAAAGATAGTCAAAATTGCTTATAAACTAATCAGTCCTACTGCCTTACATAATCAGTCACGACTCAGTCTCGGTTGGTAACCTATAACTGGAGTTCTACATCTCCAAATTGAGCAAAACCAGTTTGATTGGTTAGCTAACATTCAAATCTATAATTTCTATGAGGAACACGATCCTAATTCCCTCATCCTCCTACTGGAAATGTCACCGAAAGTCAGGAGACGAGTCTGTCCAAATTCGTCACCCCCTTCCCTTCACACAATACTTTCATAAACTACATACCACACATGAATTAACTTAATTTTAACAACAAATATTTTTTCCCTAATTCATGTCTAAGAACCCTAACCTATAATTCAATATCAAGGCATCAATTCATTATCGATTTTGAAATAAATTTTTAAGATCATGTTTAGAACACCTTACCCGGTACGAATTAAGATTTTGATCTTCAACCAGTTGAAGATTTTCAACTCCCTCCTTTCTTTTTGTCTTGTTCAATTTTCTTGTTAATCCCTTGCACATAAGTGTTTATCCCATCTATAAATCCTTAATCTTGGATGGGTTCTTGAAATTTTAGTGTTTCTCTCTTGATTTTGCAAGAATGGATACAAAACTCCCTATTTTCTTTCCTTATGGTTTTTGCAGATTTTTGGTGAGGAGAGGGTATTTATACTCTATAATTTCCCTTATTTGCATTTAGGCTCCATTTCCTATAAGTGTATTATTCTCTTCAATTAAATCCAACCCTCAACAGTACCAGGTTTATTATAATGTCTCGAATTATTTCGCCCAGAAATTTATATTCAAAAATTTCTGAATTCCTGTTTTTATTTAACCATATGCATGAATTTCTTCACTTTTTTTTCCCGGGGTTTACACAAACTATGGATTCGTCAGGATAAACTACTGCTTAATGCTTTAATTGGCTCTCTCTCTCCTACTATTATTCCTTTTCTTGCTTGTGCAGGGACTGCTCAAGAAGCATGGACTATATTTGCCAACACGTATGCTAAACCTTCACGTGGTCGCATCAAACAAGTCAAAAACCATCTCAAAAACCCAACCAAAGGAACTCGGACCATTACTGAATATCTCGACTCTATTAAAGCCCATGCTGATGAATTGGCTATATTAGGTGCACCACTGAATCCAGAAGATCTCATTGACAAAATTATGGATGGCCTAAATGATGACTACAAGGAACTTTTTCGTGCAGTCCAAGCTCGTGACACGCCCATTTTCTTTGATGAACTTCATGAAAAAGCTTCTTTCTTTTGAAGCATCTACATCAGCATCCAATTCAACAGTACCCCTCCCCATTACAGCCAATTCTACGCAAAAAACAACTCATGCATGGCGTGGACCCCAACCAAACACCAATTATCGCCCCCCTTATTCCTCCCCTGCAAATCCTTAATATTGACGTTCTCCCACTAACACCACTTCCAGGCCTCCCTTCATCTCAGACACTCGCCCTCACTATCGTCATACCCGACCTCCATCGAGACAATATCAAGGTTTTTGCCAAATCTGTGGGGCATTCAAGGCCACAAAGCCAAACGATGTCCCTCCTTTCAACTGATACCGATTCAGTCCTCCAATATTCAGCCTTCAACAGCACAAAATTCAACTTCCCCTTGGCAGCCACGTGTTAACTTTGTAGCCAACACCCCATCCACCACTCCAGCATGGTTACTTGACAGTGGTGCATCTTACCATGCGATAGCAAATTTACACAATTTAAATTTATTTTTTCAAGCTGACCATATAAAATATTTCCTTGACATTTGCGTTCATAGGTAGACAAAATAATTTGCCAAGACCAAACCCGTATTACTGCAATGTAAAATTATCATATTTAAAAAAAAATTAAAGTACCAAGATGTACAGTTTTGAATGACAAAAAAATTCACCTGGATCAGTGTCGTAGTCCACGGTGTTTACTCGAAAAAATTTATGATTCTTTTAGTTATTTTTTAGAATCTATTTTGAAAAAAAAAAAAGACATAAAAAGAAAAAATAATATAAAAATATTTCTATGTAGTATTTTTTATTTCTGGTTGTATCTCTTTATTTCTTCAAAGCAGATCAATAAAATAATTAATAAAATATATTGATTACTTTATAAAAACCATAAAATTACACGAGTTTAGTCAGAAGGGCTATAACAATAAACATACATCTAATTGTGAAGATGATTTTTATCTATGCCCCGATAATATTAATCTTTAGTTAGTCAATTTGTTTATCCTCTTAAAAACGAGGGATAAAGAAAACATGACAAAATCAAGTTATTTTTTTCTTCACGAATGTCCTTTAAACATATCGTAGTTTAAATTATTTTTTGAGTTTAATAAACTAGATAATTGTATGTATTAATTTAGCTTGATTCAACTCGGATTTTTCTCAATATCAAGGCATTTTACCCATTCAGCTTGGCAAGAGAAAATGTTTTTTCACTTAGATACATACGGACACAACAAGAATTATACTTTAAAAAATATTTTTGTTCAAAAATGTAAATTTGTAATTTGACTTGTAAAACACAGTTATAATATCAGAATGCATGCTGTTGATCCAAGACATAGATTAGTCGAGGCGGAAGAAAAAAGACAAAGAAAAAAAACTCTATTTATGTGATTAAAATTTAGGTTTAGCTATAACTCGGTAAACTTGAGTCTAACCTAATCACTATGTTGTTATTTTTTTACTTTATTTATAAAAAAAACTAATTAAAATGATATTTTTATTATTATTTAAAAAATATTATGATTAACTCGAGCTGAACCTCTTTATCTGTGTCTCGGAATTGATCCAATACCAACCTTGATTTAGGTTTTACAGGATTGTTTAGGATTGCGGTACAAGATATCTTTTAAAATTATTTTTATATTTAAAAATATATTAAAATAATTTTTTTATTTTTGATATAAATACATAAAAAACCATTATTTAGTTTTATGTTATTTTTTAAAAAAAATAATTTTAAAAAACACAAGAAGATATTTTAAACACCCATAATTATGTTATAAAAGTGATTGTGATAAATCTTGCGGGGTGTAGTTTAACTAATCAGATTCTGAGTTTGTTTTACAGAGATCACTAGTTCGAGTTCTATAAATTTAAAACTACTAGAGATTTATATAATTATTAATTTTAAAATTTATAAAATTAGTTAAGATATAAACAAATTTTTTCAAGAACTCAATGAGTGACTGTGAAGGGGTGAGATTAATTAATTTTTACAGTCCCATGCCGCCACTACCAGGCGTGCCTTCCCCCGTTTATCCTCTGCCACGCATTGCATAGTAAACTGACATCATCTACAGTTACCAGGAAACAAACGTCTCATCCAGATTTTAACAAATCATAACCGCTACTTTCATGCTTTCTAATGGGACCCAATCAATCAACAATGCATTACATCATGAATAACAACAGATCTGTACCGTCTATCACATTATTCCCTTCGATAGGTTGCACGTACGTCCTCCAGCTGGTGTTCTATTTTCTTTTAGGACCACGCCCTCGTTCATATTGGCAGGCAAACTGTCCTCTTTTACCGCACAGTTATATCACGCTCCTCGTTTTTCTCGTGCCCTTCTTTGGCGCGTTTTTTCACGGTCGTTTTTTTTTTTTTTTTTTTTTTTTTTACGGTTTTGTCACTGATTTGATCAATCATCAATGTTGATAATGTTTGATTATTGTATATTTAATATCAGTTATTTTTAAAATATTTTTATTTTAAAATATATTAAAATAATATTTTTATTTTACTTTTTAAAAATAATTTTTAATATCAACACATTAAAATTATTTTAACCCCTAAAAAATTCCTTGTGAGTCAGGTGATTTTTTTTTTAATTTTTTTTAAAATATATTAAAATATTTTTTAAAAAAACTGATTTTTTAAATAAAATATAAAAAAATATCTATTTTTTTAAATTAAATTTTAACCATCCTCTTGATCACAAACAAGAGCTTACCTGTTGTAAGCATGAATTCCGTACTAGTTTGGAGATGGATTCAAGAAGCTACTTTTAGTTTGGAGATGGATTCAAGACCAGCTCTCAAATTAAATTTTATTAGGATGTAAACTATATATATATATAAGCCACAAATAAACTAATGGATGGACTTTAAACCCAATAATCAAACAAGGATGACAAATTCTTCACTGCTAAATCGGATTATACAAAATTTAATTTCAAGACTCACTCGATACATACGCACATTGCAAACACAGGACTGGCACTTAAAATAGGTGAAGGTTTTGGACTTCATTTCTCCAGTTTTCAAAATTTATAAAATTGTTCAAATTTTAAAACTTTATTCTACTCATACATCATTCTTAGTAAAAAAGCATACTCCATGGGCTATAGAGCACTGTTTTAAAATTTTATCTCATCCAACTTGTGATTTGGAATTTAAACCGACCAGATTTTAATAAAAATAAAAAAAAAAATTGATTATATATGACATGGACATAAACATTAATTGACATATAACCTGGTCAACCCCGAGAAAAACTTAGTTAAAATCTGCTATTTTTTTTAATTTTTTTTAAATGATGTTATTTTTTTATACAAAAAAAATTAGATTGACTAGGTTAACTCTGGTCAACCTACCTAACTTGTGAACCAAGACTTGTCATAGATCGACCCTCAAGTCAAGCTTAAAAAATATATTATAGATATCAATATGTACATTTTAAAAAAGCTTGTAAATTAGAATTTAAATTTCAATATAAATTTAGGGACTTGAAAATAAACTAAGTTTTTTTTAAAAATAAAAATAAAGACATTCCTATCCAAAATTGTTGTTAATGGAATAGGTATAAAATCAACTTATATTTTCTGGACCAGCTTAGACCCAACCAAGGTTTGGGTCTACTCTCAAAGTCCAAGCCAAGTCCTATCTTGAATTCTGGGCTTTATATACACTTCATCAGTAAAAACATTATGAGAGAATAAATATTTACGATTTGATTTTCACCATCAACTCAACTTATATGTAAATTGATGAATAGGTAAACTCTTTCATTTTATTTTATTTTTCAATTTAGTTGATTTTTTCAACTTCCTTTTCAAAATGAATGTCCATTTTAACACATAATTCACCAACTATTTATTAAAAGATAATTTTTTTATCAATAAAAAGTAATTTAATACCAATAATACTATTTTTTAAATAGTTGACCCCTCTGAATGGTTTGCTTTCTTGCATACAAAAACATTTGTTTCAATAACCAATATGAGGCCTCAAAATATTTCAATTTCCATAATGTTTGCTCATGTGGGGGCAGCCATAATGTTTTCACTAACATGACAATCAAACTGTTCATCTCTAGGGTATTAAAAGCTCCTCTAATAAAGTCCTTACATTCCCGCACAACAGCGAGGATTGGCTTAGTTTGAGAATTGATTTGTAGTTTTTTCTAAAATGAAAATATTTGTGATACAAAAGCCAGTAATTACTGCAATTAAATTATATGAGCTTCGGACTTCAATTTAAGCTCCTTTTTTTCCCCTACAACAGAGAGAGAAACAAAGAAAAGATAACCAATGTTCTACCATGTTATATTTTATATGAAAGGCAGTATAATTATTTTATAAATCATAATCCTTATGCCGAGAATTTGACAAGTTTGTTCTACTCCTTGTAATGGAACAAAAAACAAATCTCCTCTAGAACCACCTTGGACATGACAAATTAATTTTTGTATTGTCCAAAGATACACCAAAAATTTTAAAAACAATTACCCGGTCTAGTCAATATACTAGTTAGGTGGCTTATGCTATGCCACGGTCTATCTATTTCTAAAAAAAAATATTCTAAAAAAAAAATATATAAGATTCTAGTCATTAATTAACTCAAATGAATTTAATAAACTCGGTTAATTTAATAATATAATTAGAAAATAAGATATTGATAACAAATAAAGCAAAAAAAACAACAATTCAATGCAAAAGATGAATGCTTTGTTAATATTATAAAAATATATCTTTACAATATTCCTAAAATGTCTTAATGATCTTATTAGTTAACAAAGTAAAAAAAATTAAATTAAAATGGAATGATTGCATATAAAGAAAGATGAAAAAAATATGAATCTCAATTCTTAAAAAATAAAAAATTATAAAAAGAAAAATAGAAATTGACTCGAGTATGTCTGTGCTATCACATAGGTGAATTCTAAAAATATATCCTCTAAAAGAACCGAACATGATAATCTTTTATCATCTAGCTATAGAAAAAATCAAATCAAATCTATAACCTAGTTACGGGACCGAGATAACTATATAGAAAATAAACTGAATAAAATCACAAAGTTCAATTCTTAAACCAATCTAATATTGAAGGGAAAATTTAAATAAAATAAAATAAATGCTTGAGTCAAACTTGGTAAACCTGTTGAATCCATGACCGAAGACATGATATCGGAATAACTCTACAGAAAGAAAAGGTAAAAAAAAAACAAAGAATATCAATTCTCAACAAACTCAGTGATGATGGATGAAATTAAAAAAAATAACCGAAGCCAATCTAGTCCAACCTTCAAAACTTGTAACACAGATCATGTGGTCAAATCATGACATAAAAGGCAAACTCGAAAAAAATAAAAAAGTAAAATTCTCAACCAACCAAAATAATTACATATAAATTTGAAAAAAAAATTAAAAAAAAATTGACATAAAAAATAATTAGAGGTGAAATTGAAAACAATTTCAATTAAGAAAAGGATAAGAAAAACTAAAAATAACAATAAAAATAATGATGACTAAATTTGATATAAAAATCAAATGTCAAGAGATGAAATTGAAAAAAATTTCAATAAAGGATTTGAGACCAAATACATTGCAATTAAAGGAATGAGTACCAAATCTAATATAAAAATCAAATGTATAGGGATGAAATTGAAAAACAAAATTTAATAAAGGACTCAAGACCAAATACATTATATCAAAAAGAATGAGCACCTAATTTGAATCAACAAACAAATAACTAGACTTCTTTGTTTTCTTGCAATGGACATCATGTTTTTCTAGGAGGGAGAGAGAGGAAAGCGGGAGGGAAGAAAAAACATGTTGTCGGAGCTCAGCCGCCGATCATCTGACATCACACACCTCATGACAGTGATGGGGGTGGTGAGGCGCGTCAAACACCATCTCGAACGATGATGTTCAAAGTTGTTTTGTTGCCACACGCACCAACCAAAAGGCAAGAGCAGTGCCCACTTTCTAGTGCGTGTTAGGTATGTGCCAACCACTTTTTAATTTAAATATAATTTTATATATATTAAAAGATTTAATCACCACTAACCCCACATGAAAATAAAAAAATAACTAACTAACTAAAGGTCATTGCATTCAAAGCTAAGAAATATTATTTCTTATGGGCATTTAAGTAATTGCACTTGACAAAAAATTTGAAAAACCTAAAAAGTCCCTTGACCTAAGAAAAATGTTTTTTTTTCCTTTAAGGATGATTAAGTAATTACAATATGGATGAAAGATATAAAAATACCGATTAACCCTTTTTTTTAATATTGTAATGACTAATAAATCTTATAAAAATGATTTTCCTACCTCCAAGCCCAAGCTTTCTGAGTATGTCAACTAAGGATAAAATAGTATAATGTGAGTGTATCAACAGTTAATGTTTGCGCTGTTTTAGATTTTTGTATAATTTATTCATCTTACCAAACACTCCCAAGTATAATAATTATATGTAAAACAAAACCCCTACATTTGTCTGGTATATTCAAATAAATTTCATAAAGTTCTTCTAACCTCAAAATTTGAACCTAGAAAGTTAAGAAATGAAATTCACATCCTTAGATCTCATAGTAAATTCTAAAGCTAGAATTCACATTCTTGATAACCTTATATAAAATAAATCAAAATAAATTATAAAACTCAATTTTCAATCAACCTAATATTAAAGGATGAAGTTGAAAAAAATAAATTAAAAAATAACAAAAAAAATTAACTTGAGTTAATCTACCAAACTCATGACCCAGGTTATGAGATTGAGATAACCTCGTAGAAAATAAACAAAAAATGACTTGAGTCAACATGGATTAACCTGTCAAATCCACAACCAATGTCACGAGATTGTAATAACCCCATATAAATAAATTAAAATAAATTATGAAGCTTAATTTTCAATAAACTCATTGTTGAAGGTTGAAATTGAAAAGGTTTCAATCTAAAAACAATACACAATAAAATGATATAAGTCTACACAGGTTAACTCGCAAAACACGTGACCCGAGTCATAAGACGGAGATAAATCTCATAGAAAGCAAATAAAAATAAATCATGAAGCCTGATTCATAATCAACTCAATTCTAAATGATGAAATTGAAAAACAAATGTCCATTAAAAAAAGACAAGAAAAACTCAAGTCAACTGGGTTAATTTGTCAAACCTATGATCCAAGTCATGAGATCAATATAACTTTATATATAGAAAGCAAATCAAAATAAATGATGAAGCTTAATTCCTAATCAATCCAAAGTTGAAAGATGTATTTTTGTTTTTTTTTTAAACATCAATTCAAAAAGAAAAAAAAAACCTATAACCAACTGAGTTAACCCACCAAACCAAAATAAATCATGAAATGTAATTATTAATCAACTCAATGTTAAAGGATAAATATTTTTTAAAAAATCAATTATAAAAAGACAAGAAAAATTCAAGTCAACCTGTCAAACCTGTGACACGGATTATGAAACCGTGCTAATCATATATAAAACAAAATTATAATAAATTATAAACTCAATCTCTAATAAACTAAATATTGAAATTAGAAATTAGAAAAAAAATAAAAATAAAAAAACACTATTTCATATGATAGTGAATAGTAGAATAACCGCTTCTTTTCGTTTATACAGTAATAATAAGTAAATTTGAAAGTGTAACATAATTACTTAGCACTCTGCATGTAAAGTTGAAGAATCGATATGTAATTTCTAAGTTCGAACATTGACAGGTTACAGTCATTCTGAATTATACAAGTTTTCAATGTTTCCACAACAACTGGGACCACAAGATGACATTTTTGAGGTTGAACAGGTTACAGTTATCAAACTCTTCCAAGCTATTGTTAGCCACATACTCTTCTCTCATCTGTGCTTTCTGCTCTTCTTTTCTGGTTACTGCTTAAGCAAATCAGCTCTTGCAGAACATCTTCAATCCAGGTAAAGTACTTAAACTTCATCTTCTTCATTCTGTTGGTGTTTCGGTTTTCACATGTAACTATTGTTTGAGTCTTTTAAAGTAAAGAAAAGGTTGTAACTATTATTCTCTGCTGTTTTTGCTTAATTAGTTTAGTTTTACACTTTCTTTTTTCAATTAATTTAACTTCCATAATTAAATTTTTTTCAATACTTTGACTTTTATTTTCTATAGGAAAAAATGGTTCGATCAAATGATCCATTTTGGAATGATGTTGAAGATATGAATAATGGTGGCATGAAGTGTAAATTTTGTGGGCATTTATTTGCCGAGAATACTTCCATTTCGAGGATCAAATGGCATTTGTCAGGAGTGAAAGGGCGTGGTGTTAAAATATGTGAGAAAGTTCCTGAAGAAGTTCAAAATGTAGTCCGTGCAGCAATGGATGGCCCTCCAGAAAAAAAACTTAAATCCGTAGCAGGCTCAAGCAATAACGAGGTCACCTATACAATTTTAGCTTCTGTCCAAGAACAAAACAATGATGAAATGATGGCACAAGAAGGAGATGCTCTTTTCGTTGGAGAGCGCGAACATTGGCTGAGTAGCTTCACTGATGAAGACATTGAGCTTCTGAGAGGTATCTTTCATGAGAGAACATCAATTAATCAAGCTGATGAGCCTCGAGGAGATTCATCCCAGCCAACAGACCCAATGTGTCTTGACCATGGAAGATATTATGATCGACCCCGTGCTCCATTAGTAAACAATGATGTAATTATGAATCTTGTGGAGGACATGGTTAGAGTGAGGAAAGAACCAGTGGAGGAGAAGGAGGAGAAGAAGGATGTGGAGAAGAATAGTGGAAGATTAGTGCAGCCTGGCGCAGCAGCTAGCTCTTCTAGAGGGTTTGCAAGCAACACAAATGAGATTAAAGGAGATGCACTACCAACGAGAAAGCTGGTGGGTCAAGCATTCGAAGACCACAAGAAGACTATCTGGTCTTGGTTAATGCATGATAAAGTTTCAAGAATTAGCATCTATGGGATGGGCGGAGTGGGTAAGACGACGTTGGTGACACACATATATAATCAGCTTCTAGAAAGACCAGACACTTTCAATCATGTTTTCTGGATTACTGTTTCACAAGATACCAGCATTAACAGATTGCAGAAAAGTTTCGCAAGATGTATTGGTTTAGATCTTTCTAATGAAGATGAGGAGCTGCACAGAGCGGTCATATTGAGAAAAGAATTAATGAAGAAAAAGAAATGGGTTTTGATTTTAGATGATCTGTTGAAGGCTTTTGACTTACAAAAGCTGGGAATTCCTGACCAAGTTAAGGGATGCAAGTTGATTATTACAACTCGATCAGGAAGAATTTGTCAACAGATGAAAACCCAACACACAATCAAAGTGCAGCCTATTTTGAAGGAAGAAGCTTGGATTTTGTTTATTGAGAGGCTTGGAAATGACATAACATTTTCTCCAGAAGTGGAACGAATTGCAGTAGATGTTGCAAGGGAATGTGCCGGTTTGTCATTGGAAATTATTACAATGGCAGGAAGCATGAGGGGAGTGGATGACCTACATGAATGGAGAAATACATTGAAGAAATTGAAAGAATCAAAATTTAAAGACATGGAAGATGAGGTATTCCAGTTGTTGAGGTTGAGTTATGATCGGCTAGAAAATGATTTAGCACTACAACAATGTCTCTTGTATTGTGCATTATATCCTGAAGATCATAAGATTGAAAGGGAGGAGTTGATATGTTGTTTGATTGATGAGGGAATAGTTGAAGGAACGAGGAGCAGACAAGTAGCATTTGACGAGGGCCACACGATGCTTAATAAACTTGAAAATGTTTGTTTACTGGAAAGTTGTTTTGATCGTTATCATCGTAGATGTGTCAAGATGCACGACTTGATTAGGGACATGACCCTCCAAATACTCCAAATGAACTCTCCAGTTATGGTCAGGGAATATGAGGAAGAAATACCAGATGTGGATATGTGGAAAGAAGATCTAGTGAGAGTCTCTTTGAAGGATTGTTATTTCAAGGAAATTCCATCCAGCCATTCACCAAGGTGTCCCAATCTGTCAACTCTATTGTTACGCAATAATGAAGTGTTGGAATTTATTGCAGCTTCTTTTTTTAAGCAATTGCACGGACTCAAGGTTCTTAATCTGTCTCATACAAATATCATAAATTTGCCTGATTCTGTTTCTGAATTGGTGAGTCTTACTGCATTATTGCTCAAAGGGTGTGTGAACTTAAGGCTTGTACCATCATTAAAAAAGCTCAAGGCGCTGAAGAGGTTAGACCTCTCTCGTACTGCACTTGAAAAGATGCCTCAAGGCATGGAATGTCTATCCAACCTGAGATATCTCAGGATGAATGGATTTGGAGAAACGGAGTTTCCTAATGGGATATTATCTAAACTCTCTCACCTACAAGTCTTTGTATTAGAGGATGCGTTTCTTACTTGTCCGATAATAGTCAAAGGAAAGGAAGTAGGATGCTTGAAGGAGTTGGAAACTGTGGTATGCCATTTTGAAGGTCAATCTGACTTTGTGGAGTATCTTAATTCTCGGGATAAGACCCAGTCACTAAGCACATACCAAATCTTTGTAGGACTGCTGGATGAAGATGATTATAGTAGAATGATGGATGATTATCACACAAGTAAAACAATTGCCTTGTGTAATTTGAGTATCAATAGGGATGGAGATTTTCAGGTCATGTTCCCAAATGACATTCAAGAACTGGTTATTTATAAATGTTCATGTGATGTTTCCTCTCTAATAAAGTATGCAACTGATCTGGAGGTTATCAAGATATGGGATAGCAATAGCATCGAGAGCTTGGTTTCATCTTCTTGGTTCTGCTCTGCTCCCTTACCATTGCCATCTTATAATGGTATATTTTCTGGTCTTAAGGAGTTTAATTGCTGTCGATGTAGAAGTATGAAGAAGTTGTTCCCTATTCTCTTGCTGCCATACCTCGTAAACTTGGAAGTGATTAGAGTTTTTTATTGTGAGAAGATGGAGGAGATAGTAGGGACAAGATCAGATGAAGAAAGGGTTATGGATGAAGAAAGCAGCAGTAGCAGCACCGAATTCAAACTTTCAAAGTTAATAAATCTGGAATTGAGGGGATTACCAGAACTGAAAAGCATTTGTGGTGCAAAACTGGTTTGTGATTCTCTCCAACATATTTGGATAGCAAATTGTCAGAAGCTGAAGAGGATGCCAATTTGTCTTCCGTTGCTTGAAAATGATCAGCTATCTGCTCTCCCTTCTCTTCAAAATATCTTTATATACCCAAGAGAATGGTGGGAATATGTAGTGGAGTGGGATCATCCTAATGCTAAGAACGTCCTTCATCCCTTCGTAAAGTTTTTGTAGGAGACGAACTCTGCTCTCTGCCTTTAATATTGAATTACAGGTACGCGCCGTTTTTTTAACTCCTCTCTCTCTCTCTCTCATTCTCTCAATATGCCTTTAATTTAATTACACGTAATGAGATAGTTTTTAAAATCTTTTACAATTAAAATATATATTTCTAGAGAAGGATATGATTTAAATTTTTAAGTTAAACGAATTATTTTTTTCTAATACATGATTTTTTTACCAAAACATTTTTTTTTATTAATAGAAAGTTTTTTGTATTGAATATAAAGGCAATTAAAACATTTTTTAAATAAAATAAGAGTTTGATTGCTTGACATTCTTCTGAGATCGATGATTATGGTGGATTTGGAATGATTCCTTTTAATTGTTGTGGGATATCTGGGTACATAACCTCTTTCTGTCTCTCTGAATCTTTCTGTCTACTTATAACCAATTCTCTTCCTTATTCAAGCCTTATTGTCTGCATTAAGTTTGATCCACAAGGAAGCAAAAGAATGGTGCGAGTCAGTAGTGGAGTGGGAGCATCCTGATGCTAAGGATGTCCTTCATGGCCTTGCATGGTTGTGGGACATCATTAAGGTAGATCCCTTACGGCTTGGTAAGCATTATATATGTTTTAGTTTTGAATTATTAGTCTTAATCCTGATTGATTTGTATGAATATTCCAGATATGCTTGATGGATAGTATTTTTGAGTGAACCCGCAAAAAATCGAAGTTAATTAATATTTAGAGTTTGATTGGTTTCAAAGTTTATGGCTTTTAATTACTTGGTGACCTTTTTGTAGGAGGATGGTGAACAATGACAAGCCTCTTATTTATGAATGAATAAGGGTAGGAAAGAAAGCATACTCTGAATCACTCTTGCGCTGTTTCAGTTATGCCCTCTGTTCTGCTTATGGTGATAGAGAGGCTGCTAAGTTGATAAGGACTATCGTTGGTGTTTTTCAGGCTTGTGATTCACTTGATCTCATGCATAGAGAGGGCAACCATCTCCTCCCACTTCTCTTAGAAGAACGAAAATAAAACCAAAATAATGGTGGGAGTCAGTGGTGGAGTGGGAGAATCCTAATGCCAAGGATGTCCTGAGTTCCGTTGTCGAGTTTTGGTAGGGGGATATAATATTAGATTGTATTTCTCTTTCTCTGAATCTCTCTGTCTGCCTTTAATTTAATTTTAATGAATTATTAGCCTCAACCATAAGCATTTAATGCTTCCTTTCTTAAGACTTCCTTTCTTATTGATTCCTCTGTTTATCAAATGCTTCTTCTGATAGTCCAAGTGGCTTCAGTAATACAACTGATGAGTCACTAACCTGACAAGGGTATTCTGCAGGTGCGCTCTCCGCAGCTAAGACAACTGATGAGTAAATATTCTCATCTTCATGCTTAGCCGCAACAATGTATCCTGCGCAATATGATTCTGCATTATCCCCTTCATTCCTTCAAATCATTACATTCCGAGAAAAAAATATCAAATATCTGATATGTGCCAAGTGACTGGCTCTTTGTTCTGTTGCTGAACATCTTACATGAACACTGGCAACTATGCTTTTTTTGGATAATCATAGAAAGTTTATTGAAAAGACCATAGCCAAAGCAAAATACATGAACACCGGCAACTATGCTCTTCTTCCAGTTCACTTACATGATTGTTTCCCTTGGTTCCACTTTAGCCCCGGTCTGTGCATAGTAATGGATGCTTGGTGATTATTGAACTGACAGTGATATGGTTGGCTTGGTTTGGTTCTAAGTACTATTCTAGTTGTCTTCATTTTATTGGCGGCGCGATGATTTTAGCAATTAGTACTTGCGGTTGGGGAGGAGGAGGGAAATGCGTTTTGATATATGGTTTTTTGTCAAGCCTGTCTTTTAGCTTGTTTTTCTTGAACACACTTTCTTATGCACATACAAGGCTGTCTTCCATTTTAGTTGTGCTCACACATTCATGGTCATATATGGTCATGATGGCTTCGATCAATAACATCTCCCAATAAAAACTTGACTTCTAGTTCACATCTTCTGGTTTCTTTAGTTGCTGTAATGGCTTTGAGCCTATGTACAATGGTTATGAAGCTACATACTTCTCACCAGAACCCCTAAGATATCCCATATTCTGGTCCCCATGATGTTTAAGAAATCTCGTGTCTTGAGGCTCCAATCTTTTCTCTCTGTTTTCGTGTTTGTTGGCATCTGGGCATTGTTTAAATATCAAAGTGTCCTTTCTTCTTCTTTTTCAAAATATTGTGGTTAAAACATGTATAGTGTATTGTGATTATACAAATACTATCTAATTATCAAATTATTATTATTATTATTATTATTATTATTATTATTATTATTATATATTTTCTTAACCAAAACAAGTTCATAAATATAATTATTTTTATTAAATACAAGTTATGAATCTATTTATTTTTTAATCATCTAAAATTACATTCGCTCTATACATAATTAATATACTTCATTAATATCATATAGTATCATATATGATAAAACTAAATGCAATGACTTTTAATGAAATCAACTCCAGAGTTATTAAGGGATAAATAAATTATTGAGAAGATCATGAAAAATAATAAAAAGATGAAATTAAAGATAATATAGTAAAGTTTGTCCCGTGCAAAGATTTACTCAAACAACAATCACATTGCATAATTATCTTGCAATTCAAGAATATTATACCACAGCTTCTTAATATACTATTAAAAAATTAGAAATGAAATAAAAAAAGACATCAATTTCAAAAAAAAAAAAAAAAAACAAAGTCATATTTTTCTAATTAAGTCTTTGGGCCCATATTGAAGGACAGTTCATGATGGTCATTAATGAATTCAATCATAAGAAATCCTCTCATTAATGAGCGAAACAAAAGTCAATGTTATGGTAGCTGTTTAGGCCTTATTGCATCTGTAATCTTCTAGCAGCAGAGTTAATGTGTTCTGCAAGTTGGAGAGTAGGACAGAGAAATCTCAAACTATGTGAACCAAGAACATTAGTCAAACGTTCCTTTTTCGCGTAAAGAATTGTCGGCTCTCAGCACCATCCATGTGCTCCATGCCCCTAGCCAGATCAATTTGCTAAGCTTTTTGACTAAAAGTTATTGAACTTGGTCTGTCATCACTTGATTCAAAGCTCTGTTCATAGGTCAAAGATGGTTAAAAATGTATTTATGTTGGAGTGATGCATTCAAATAAATTTAATAAATTTTAATCATCAAATATGAATTCTAAAAATCAAGAGAGAAAATATATTTTATATACTCTAAAACAATCAATTGAAGCTTAGTGTGATACAACTAATAGTTAATTTCTTAGTTACATTTTTTATTTAGCAAATGAAATGTTTTACAGAAATAAAAAATTAATTTTAAGTTGACTAACATATAATTTTGGAAATTAATTACCCAATAAACAACTAATTATTGTCAAGTGGAGGCATGAGAATACATCCCCTTTGGTCAACTCAATGACATTCACCTTGTCCTATGCCTCCATGTTTGCGGCCTTTATTTATCATCCGCCAGCCACCCACCATTGACCAGCCAGCCCACCTCCACCGCAACTTGGCGGAGAAATTCTCCTCCCTCACGGGGTCAACACGCATCTCTCAAACAGTAAACCTTTGTCAAATGTGAACACTGAACTCTCAAAATCTAAATTTTTCCTAACACCTCAAAAAAACAAATGATTATCAAATCTCGAATCCCATTCTATAATCTTCTCTTGGTTTCTCTGTCTTTATGGGCTCCTCCTTCTTGTTCCTCTTCTTTTCTTCCACACTGCTTCCTTATCTCTGCATCTCAGGCCCCATCACTGTTCAAACCATCAAACAACCCTTCACTGCTTCACATTTTCTATTCATTGACCAGTCTGGTGTTTTCTTGATCTCCTCTAATCGCAACTTCACAGCCTCCATATCCAATTCCGAAGAGAATCCTCCATATTATTTCTTTATCACTCATGTTAAGTCCAATGCTATCATTTGGATAGCTAACAGGAACCACCCCATTTCAGATTCTGATAAGCTATACTTGACTACAAAAGGTCTTGCCATTAATAGTACTTATAATTCTAGTACTACATCTGTAGTTTGGTCAACGGAAGGATTAAGCCCAAGCTCTCAGGTTTCTGCTATGGAGCTTCGGGATTCAGGAAACCTTGTACTACTTGACAGGAACAATGTTTCTTTATGGGAGAGTTTTGATCATCCAACTGATACTATTGTCATGGGACAGAGTTTGGCTGTTGGGACATCAGTGGAGTGTTATAACGCTGAGAATGACAGGTCAGTTGGTGACTACAGGCTTGTAGTGACTGGTGGTGATGCTGTTTTGCAGTGGAATGGAATGAGTTACTGGAAGCTATCAATGGAGCCAAAAGGTTCACAGGATTCAAAGGTGCCTGTCTCATTTTTGGCCTTGAATGATACAGGTTTGTTTTTGCTTGGAAGTGATAGATCAACTGTTGTGATTAAGCTTACTTTGGGCCCTGCAGATTTTAGAGTTGCCAAGTTAGGGTTTGATGGGAAGTTTAGTGTTAGAAAATTTGTTGATGAAAATTGGGTGCAGGAATTTGTGAGCCCTGCTGATGAATGTCAGATTCCTCTCAGTTGTAACAAAATGGGGTTATGCACTTCAGGAAGATGCTCTTGTCCACCAAATTTCCATGGTGATCCTTTGTCAAAAAGTGGCTGCACGCCTACAGATGCTTCACTTGCTTTGCCTTCAGGTTGTAGTAATGGAAAAGAATTGAATTCTTCTGTTTTCTATGTCAATTTAGGCTCTGAATTAGATTATTTTGCTAATGGTTTTATGGCTCCTGCTAAACGGGATATCAATTTATTAGCTTGCCAAGATCTTTGCACCCGAAATTGTTCTTGTTTAGGCATCTTCTATGGAAATTCCTCAGGTTCTTGTTATCTTCTTGAAAACCCTTTGGGGTCTATCATGGAAGCCTCTAGCTCCAACAGCAAACGGTTAGGCTACGTGAAGACTATAGTTGTATCTTCGCGTACAAACAAAGTGAATGAATCTGCAAAATTTCCAATTGTAGTTTTGGTTCTATTACCTTCATCTGGAATCCTTTTGATTATCATTGTTGTTTTAGGGTTCATTTGTTGGAGAAGGAATAGACCGTATAGAACTGCTAAGTTGAAATTAGGCCGTGGCGATTCTTCTTCATCTGAGCTTGAGATAATTTATATCCCGGGTTTGCCAGTAAGGTTTAATTATGAAGACCTTGTGGCTGCAACAGAAAGTTTTAGCACTCAAATTGGTAGTGGAGGCTTTGGAACCGTGTACAAAGGCACTCTGCCTGACAAGTCCGTTGTGGCAGTCAAGAAGATTACCAATGTTGGCGTGCAAGGAAAGAAGGAATTCTGCACCGAAATTGCAATTATAGGAAGTACTCGTCATGTTAATCTTGTTAAATTGAAAGGGTTTTGCGCACAAGGGAGACAGAGGTTTCTGGTATATGAGTACATGAACAGAGGCTCACTGGACAGAACGCTGTTTGGTAATGGACCTGTTTTGGAGTGGCAAGAAAGGTTTGAGATTGCTCTTGGAACCGCAAGGGGACTTGCTTACTTGCATAGTTATTGTGAGCGCAAGATCATCCATTGTGATGTGAAGCCAGAGAACATTCTTTTGCATGACAATTTACAGGTTAAAATCTCCGATTTCGGGCTTTCGAAGCTGCTAACCCCTGAACAATCCAGTCTCTTCACTACAATGAGAGGGACACGAGGCTATCTTGCACCAGAATGGCTAACGGGCGTTACGATCTCAGATAAAGCTGATGTTTATAGTTATGGAATGGTATTGCTAGAAATTGTAAGGGGAAGGAAAAACAGCGCAGCACAGCCACAAAGCCGAAGCATAGAAAACGATAGCAGCGAAGGAAATGGCACGTCTTCATCCTCTTCAGGTTGGGAAACTAGGCCTGCGTATTTCCCCCTACACGCGCTAGAAATGCATGAGAAAAAAAGGTACTTGGAGCTTGCAGACTCCAGGCTAGAAAGACGGGTGCCGAACGAGGAGGTTGAGAAGCTAGTGAAGGTGGCCTTGTGCTGTTTACATGAAGATCCTATGCTGAGGCCAACAATGGTTAATGTTGTTAGCATGTTGGAAGGTGTAACTCCTTTGGCTGAGCCGAGGCAGGAATCATTAAATTTCTTGAGATTCTATGGCAGGAGGTTCAGTGAGGCGTCTAGAATTGAAGGGTCTAATGAGCGAAATGAGTTTGGTTTGTTCCCTCGAGCAAACCTCACTAGTGGCACCAGTAGTTCTTACACCTCAATGTCTTACTTGTCTGCACAACAGCTTTCTGGTCCTAGATAACACTGAAGGATCCATGCTTTTTTAGCATGCCTCTGTACAAAAATGTATCTGTCTGTGTTTTTTTTCCTCGGGAAAATATTTTGTTCCTAGTGTTTTAACAGTTTATGTTCTAGCTTCTTGCAGCATGGTTGTATTGTGTTCTATTTTTGTACCTGCTTTTGGATGGTGCTTCATCATTCCAAAAATGAGTAGAAAAAAAAATGCTACAAATAGTAATCTTCATTCTCGTTATTCTAAGCTTCATCAGTACTTCCAACAAGTTCTGAATGAAAAAAAAAAAAAAGTTCTGGATGGATTTATATATAGGTAAAATCATAGTTTTTAATTTAATTCGAGTTGATTTGGACAAGTTTTAAATCATGAATCAAGTGGGTTGACTTAAATCAACCAAGTTAATTCAGTTTTTTTCCATTTTATAAAAAAAAAGAAAAAATAGAATCATTTAAAAAAAATAAAAAAAAATCATCAAGTTTTGATCTAGTTTTGACTAGATTTTTTATTAAATCACAAGTTAATTTATATTTTTAACGGAGCATCAAATTAAATAAAAAATTTTCTATCTAAAATTTGACCCTAATAAATATAAATATTAGATGAACCAGATTATATGACACTAATAGCTTGTTTGAAAATGTGATTGTAGTTGCTTTTCAAAGTATTTTTCGTGTCGAAATACATCAAAATGATATTTTTTTTATTTTAAAAAAATTATTTTTGAGATTAGGGCATCAAAACGATCCAAAAAATACTAAAAATTTAATTTTTAGTAAAAAAAATTAATTTTAGAGGAACGCATCAAAATTAATATCCATGAAATTGTCATTTCATTGAAACATATAATTTCCTAGCTTCTTTGATACAAAGCTAAAGCTGTTATTATTATTAATGTTGCAGAAAACAAAATGGGAAGATAATAATTTTTTTTTTTAGTTTAATATGGGTGTCCGGACCAACTTGCACGCACATATTAATTGATGGGGTCATGTAATTTATGTGGTTAGGTAACACTGCCATGTCAACAACAATTTACGCGGCATTGCTTTTTTATTTTAAAAACAGAGATCACAAGTTAATCCAAACAGATGAATATTGATATGATCTAATACAAATAAATTGATATTTTTTGAATAATTACATTAATTCATATATAATAAATTAGAAATGAATATTAATTAAACTAGACTTGATATTTGCATCAACTTAACTCTAAATATATATATTTATATTATATGGATATATTTATATAATTTTTAGAATTTTTTTAAAACAGATATATACATATTTCAATATTAACATAATATATATATATATATATATATATATATTAACTATTTTATTTTTTATTAATTAATAAATAATAGTAAATAAGAATACTTATTGAATACTTGAATATTATAAAAAAAATCTGTCTTGCAGGCATCCATAACCATCAGGTTCATCCCTCATCTATCTAAAAATTATGTTTTTTTTTCTATTAAAGAGGTTTTAAATTGTGATTAAGTTATGTCGTTCAATTTTATAATATTAATTTTATTAAATAAAAAATATGTAAGAGTTGTTAATATAATTTCTATTTACAAGAAAATTTTTAATTATAAACACAATATTTAATATGCAGTAAGTACAGAAATAATTAAAATATCAGATGACATCTTTGATAGATACGGGCCAACCTAATCTAACATATTAAACCTATAACTCATGTTATGAACCCGACTAGCTTTAATTACATTGTATTTCTAAATTAATTTTTTATTTAATAATACAATAAAAAAAATAAACACTCTCAAAAAAATTAAGGAATAGCCTAATGTCATGACGCTTTATAAATTGCAAGCACTGCTTTCTAAACAAAAATACATCATGGCCTTAAATGCAAATTTTTAAAAATCTATATATTAAAACAAAACCTTAGTATTTTATATATGATTGAAGATTTTAAAAAAATGATCAATGTAATAAAATTATATAAAAAATAATATACTAAAACGTTTTAACAAAAAACATAAATTTTATGTTAATTGGTTATTCATGATATTTTTTTTAAGTTAGGCACAGAATAATTGGAAACAAAATATTGATATTTATATGAAAACCTTTAATATTATTTTAAAAACTTGACAAAATTTAATAATAATTAAAAAATTAATGTCAAGGTTTTTGTACTGCATTTAATTCTAAATAAAAATATATAAAAAAGCTAGAGCCTGGCAGATGGACACCTTACTAAACGCATGAGCATGCTTGGCTCCGCCCATGTGGATGACCTTTTGTTTTGGTTTTTATGAGGTGAATAACATATCATCCGCATGCTGTGTTAGAGTACTAAAAAGTTGTTTTTAATTAATATTATCATGAAAATATTTTTTAATCTTTTAAAAAACAACAATATTGCTTTTTATTAGAATCACAATTTGCTAATAAAAAAAGCGAGAACAGAGATAAAAGTTTGTAAGAAATTTAAGCTATTTGAAATAAGTAGAAAACATATACTTCTCAAATATAAACTAAATTATTTTATTAGCATGCATCTTGATTATTTTAGCGAAAATATTTTTTAATTAGAATCACTATTAAAAAAAAACATTTCATAATCATCAAAACAAGTTAAATAATTCATTAATTATATTCTACAGATATTTTTCAATGCTCCTGATGCTGTGATTCTTATTCAATCCATGAAGATTCAAAGGTAGCTGTCTTAATATTTGCAAAGATGTAAAGCGTATAGTCGTTCTCAATCACAGGTGAATCTGAGCTTGGATCACTGTTTTATGCAGACTCCAGCGTCTGTCCTGAATTCTTCACACCCAGAGAAAATAGAGAGTTTGCCTAACTGCTAAAGTGATGCTTTCCTAACAATAGATGCAAACTAGCCCTACAAATATGAGAAGTTTTTGTTAGAAAATAATATAAATTATATTATAAAACTTTATCTAATAGTTTAAGTTTTTAGATTGAGATGGTTCTTTGATATGGTATTAGAGTCTTAATGACCAAGCGGTTACGAGTTCGAATCTCACCATCCCCATTTATTTGATAAAAATTAAACACAAGGTAAAGTGTGCATATACAAGTTTCAAACCCAAAGAGCTTTTACTTGAGGGGGTATGTTAAAGAATAATATAAATCATATCCTGAAATCTCACCTAACAGTTTAAACTTTTAAATTGAGATGATTCTTTACAGCTTTGTGAACCCAGTTAACAGCATTCATGTCATATCATGCAACGAAACATGTCACGTTAAGCTCAACAAAATTACAACTCATAAAATAAATAAAAAATAAAAAATCCGGGTTGGGGCTAGATTAGGTGAAGTATTGAGGGATGGAGTCATGTCATTTCTGTGGTATAGTATTAACACTATCAAGTTTATCCCACATGGCATTCTTCACTTAAAAAATGAAAGCTTGATTTAGGTTACTCTCCCCTCCATCCATCTTGAAATTAGGTATTCATTTCCTTGAGATGGTTAATGTGATTGAGTTATTAATTTGTACAATTATTTTTAATATTTCTTTGTTATAAATAAATATTTAAATTTGAGACTTCGAATTATTAACCTATAATTCATTAATTATAAATTTCAATATAATTGCAAAACTAGCTAGGACTAATTTTCTGCCAAACACAAGATGCAAAGAATCAAAATGTACCCTTTATTACCATACAATTAATTAATGTAACTCAATTGGTGCATCACAAGAATTTTACTTTCGTAACCCTCTGTAATGTGCTGATCATACCTTAGGTCTCTCTATTTATTGAGGGCAAGTTTTTTTTTCTATTTATATTTCTATATAAAAATTAAGAAATTAACAAGAAGAGAGCATGGAGTTTGATAGAGTTCAAGCCATTGCTTCCTTGTCATTTGACAAAGAAACAATTCCTGAAGAGTTCATTTGGCCAGAGAAGGAGCAGCCAGCAACAACCACATTTCATGGCCCAGTCCCTGAAATTCCCACCATTGATCTCAATGATCCTAATCCAGAAAACTTGGTGCGTTTGATTGCCGATGCTAGCAAGGAATGGGGGATCTTCCAAGTTGTGAACCATGGAATCCCAAGCGATCTCATTGCCAAACTACAAGATGTTGGTAAGAAATTCTTTGAACTCCCTCAAGAAGAGAAAGAGGTGTATGCTAAGCCTCATGATTCAAAGAGCATTGAAGGGTATGGATCGAAATTGCAGAATAATCCCCAAGTAAAGAAATCTTGGGTTGATCATCTCTTTCATATCATTTGGCCTCCTTCTTCCATCAATTACCAGTTCTGGCCTAATAACCCCCCTTCTTACAGGTCTGCTCGCTAGCTACCCTCTTAAACTCTTTCCCCTTTTCTTAATTTCTTCGTTTCTTTTCTTTAGAATTGTTTCCTTATTTTACTATAATTTTTTAAAAAACATTCATGAGCTTTGAGCATCTGTGGTTAATTTCTCTGGAACAACAACTCGACGATAGTGAAGATCAAATCAACCATGTTTCTAATTAAGCATGTTTCTCTCTACATGATGGTTTCTAATTAAGCATTAACAATATTCACACACTAAGCCTATAGATATTTTGATTTTTCAGTTTTCCTAGCCATGATAATGGTTTACTATTTATGTGCAGGGAAGTCAATGAGGAGTATGCAAAGTATATGAGGGAGGTGACAGATAAACTCTTCACAGCCCTCTCTTTAGGGTTAGGGCTTGAAGGCCATGCATTGAAAGAAGGTGCCGGTGGTGAAGAAATCGAATACATGCTCAAAATAAATTACTATCCGCCATGCCCCCGTCCTGACCTCACACTGGGGGTGGCGGCCCATACTGATCTGTCTGCCCTCACCATTCTTGTGCCTAACGAGGTCCCCGGATTGCAGATCTTCAAGGACGGGAACTGGTTTGAAGCTAAGTACATTCCTAATGCCTTGATCATTCACATTGGCGATCAAATTGAGGTCATTTTCTTGGTCCTTAATTTATCTATTTTTCAGTCAATTTAATTTCTCTCAATTTTTCTTTCATTACATTTTGCCGTTTTTACTTGTTTGATTAGTTTTATGGGACAATTTGACCTTTTTTATATAATTTCTTCTTTCTTTTCCAATTCAGATTATAAACCAACTAAGATTCGATTTTGAACGGAGGAGGATATAAATACTAGTTCATTGACAATATTAATTAGATCAGCAATTTGCCAATAAATCAATATTTAGCCAATATATTGGATTTTATTTTACACCTTAATTTAATGAAATAATAAACAAATTAATTAAAAGTGTTGAAAGTAGTTTAGTTTGACCATGTATTAATTCCTCACAGAAACGGATGCCTTAATAGCAATTTATTACTCACAACCAGTTGACATTTAGAGGGGTAATTACTAATTAATTAATGAAAGCTGTTGTTTACTTAAGAGTATAATTACTAATTAATGACGCTGTTATTTAATTACTT
Organism: Populus simonii; assembly: GCA_007827005.2. Classification (NCBI taxonomy): domain Eukaryota; kingdom Viridiplantae; phylum Streptophyta; class Magnoliopsida; order Malpighiales; family Salicaceae; genus Populus; species Populus simonii. The sequence continues at coordinate 467,448 of CM017482.2, forward strand.
AAGAGTAGTTCATTTATGAAAAAAGGAGGACGTCGGCACAAAGCTCGTGGCATACCTAACATGGCTATGTTTTACCAGAAATTATCTATCACTGATATTTGGATCTTTTTTTTTTTTTGTATAAATTAATGTTTATCTCTACGTGCATATCCAATCCTGACTTAGCTGAAACCTAAAATGTGTGATAATAACTTTGCTATAAATTCAGACAATTCAATAATATGAGGTTGCTGTGTGTTTCGGTGTATAATAGTAATTGTTTTTTATAGTGTTTTTTTTTCTTAAAAATACATTAAAATAAAATTATTTTATTTTTAAAAAATTATTTTGAATAACAGCGCATCAAAATGATCTAAAAACACTAAAAAATATTAATTTAAAATAAAATAAAAAATAAATTCAATTTAATTTTTTTCAAAAACATTTTTGAAACGTAAAAACAAACAATTTCATCCTTTTGACTTTTAGTTTAGGTTAAGTTATTTGAAAAAGTTAATTTGAAATTAACCCACCAAATAATCGATTTGATTAACCTAATATGTCAATTTAAAAAATATATTATTTTGGATTAACTTTTTTCAACTTAAATTTTGGATCAAATTAATTAATTATAAATCGAGATGGATTTAAAAACTTTTCTATATAGCTATAAATTCTTATTAAATCTTCAAATTCAAGCTCCAAGAACCATATACTCATGAAGCTAACTATAAAAGAATATTATAATTTTTTTTATGTGGTAAGAGAATTAATATCTTAAAAACAACGTAGTTATTACCGGTTTCAAATTTGTATATAATTAATTCTTCACAAAAACATTTTAGGGGAAAAATCCATTGCATGCATTGCGTTACAGTACCATGCACGGGCAGTGTTGTTTTACAGGCTATCGATCTAAATTCTCTTGACTTATTTGTGCTTATAATAGTTTTTCAAATATTATAAAATTGGCAATTAATGCTGGCATTCAGATCCTTAGCAATGGTAAGTACAAGGCTGTTTTGCACAGAACCACGGTGGCTAAAGATAAGGCAAGGATGTCATGGCCAGTTTTCTTGGAGCCTCCAGGCGAGCTCGTGGTCGGTCCTCTTCCTCACCTCATCAACAAAGACAATCCTCCAAAGTTCAAGGCCAAAAAATTCGAGGATTACATGTACTGTAAACTCAATCATCTCCCCCAGTAGTCCTATAAATAATTTCCAATAATAATAATAATAATAATAATAATGAGGGCTTGTTATAATTACGATGTCATTTTAGAGATGTTGGTTGCCCTGATGTATTGAATTAATGCCAGTGGATGGCACTCATGCATGATAATCGTGTTCTTTCGGTTGTGATCATAATATTATGGAAAATATTAATTATGGGTGAATTATAATAATCTTTTTTTTGTAGAGCATCAAGATTTAATAAATTCATGAAAAGATTATTACTATTATTGGTATTTTGATCATCAATGACAAAAATAAAATAAAATTTCTTAATCATATACCAATCCCTCAAGTTAGTTTGTTGGGTTTCATCTGTGGATGGCTTGTGCACTGGAGGTTTCTTTTATTTTTATTTAAAAAAATAAAAAATTGTATATAAATAACATTAATTTTATCATATGCTTGAAATTAACTATAACCTCTCAAAGAGCAGCAGATTTTACTCTTTGTAGATTTGTAGTTGTGGATCTCTCTCCTTTCGCTTGCCAAACATAGTTTTCAAGCTGCAACTCACGAGTTACGGGGTAAATTATTTTTATTAAAATAATATTGTTTTGTTATTAATTTTTTTAATATTTTTTTAATTAGATTTAAATTGAATTTAATCTGGTTAATTTAATTAATAAAAACTTAATTAGATTTGGATTCCAGATTTAGGATTTCTTGGATCCATCCATTAGATACAACCAAATTTTTTAACAACTATAACATGTAGTGTGTTCATACAAGATAGTCAAGCCTTCTAGAAGTCTTTAAATTTTGTTCATTGAAAGCACGTTTCACTAGCAAAAGATTTCTAATTTTTTTATGGATTATTTTCCAATATTCTTTTAAAATCAATTAATATGTAGATATGGCAGTATTTTGTTTGAAAAGGACCTGGGGATTGATGGCTTCCCACTAATTGACCTGACATATATATATAAATATAAAAACAACTCTTTAATTGATCCCAGACATAATATATAACAATAGAAGGTTTCAGTCAATTATAGGAATGCTTGAATATTGATAATTAATTAATTAAGTGTGATCACAAGGTTTTTCTTAATCTTATTTTAATTTGCTCTGTTCTTAGGCATGAGATTCATGTTTATCATGTTGATTATAATTAATTCCTGCCGCTTTATATGAACTTGCAAACTTCGTGATTTTAGAGAAATAATTTAACTAGTTGAGGTGTAATTGATTCACACATGATGTGCCTAACAATAATTTAAGATTAGAAATGGAATAAATAATTTCAACAAACCAACCCTTTCTTTTGGTCTATCCAAATTAATCAAATCAATAATTGCACTGAAATAATGCATATCATTGATTAACTTGAGTTGTAGTTGAGTTACAGAGGTAACAATGGAGGATTGACATAGAATCACATTGAAGGAGTGTTATAAAACTTGTACCGGCTTGGTGGATTAAAGCAGCATCACAGGAGCAGAGGAGCAGCAACAACATCATCACAGCATCTCCTGACCAAATCTTGATCGATTCATGTAACGCTAACATCAAATATTATAGGGAAAATACTCCAACAATTACTGCACTTCAAAATAATAACTCATCATACATGAAAATTATAGTTGGATGTAAATAAAAGACAAATCAGCCTTCATAATTAAGAAATCCTATAATTATAAAAACAAATACAATTATGGAAAGTTAATATATAGTTAATCTTTTTTATATATAGTTACATCCTGCGTGTGGTAACGGTTGTTTTTCAAAATGTTTTTTATTTTAAAATACATCAAAATAATATATTTTTTTATTTTTTAAAAATTACTTTTGGCATCAGCACATCAAAATAATATAAAAACATAAAAAATATTAATTTGAAGTAAAAATAAAAAAAAATTCAAATTTTTTCAAAAAAGTTTTCGAAATACAATGTATGTGAAACAGACTGTACTCACGTTTTATTCCTTTATACCAATAAGAAGAGAATTAATTCACCACCATCCTCTGCTGCATTGTTCTCTTCCTCTGCCATATTTTTCTCTTTGAAGACTAAAATATGAGTCTCTTGTAACTACAATCTATGCCCGTGATGATTCACTCCCACTGGAAGATGTTTACTCTGTATTACTTACTTGTGAGGCACGAATTCAGCATCACCCACAGTCTGCTCCTACCTCTCCTGCATCAGTTCATGTTGCTTCACGACAACCATCTGTCTGTGCGAATTGTGGCCAAGGAAATTTCTTTCAAACAATGGCAAGGGGTGTCATTTTAGCAACCAATGTCGTGGTTTTGGTAGAGGTAGTGCTTCACATTGTAATTTTGAAACCTGGACAAGTCTGGACACACACTGCATCTAAATGCTATAAATGTTATGATAATCGTCTGTTCTTACCACTACCTCCTCGTTGAAAAGCAGAAGCTCATGTCTCCACTCATCAACAACAGCAGCCATATGTCCAAGAATGGCTTTTTGATTCAGAGCAACATTTTTGTGGTGCCCTGAAAAACAAAAAATCTTAAATCTCAAATCTTTTTATACAAGTTTCTATATATAGGAAGAAAAGGTTTGACTTATAAAAGTAGGTGTTTAACATTTATGAGCATGGAGCGCATCTCCCAGTTTATTTAAACTTAACACACATATGTCTACCTATATTTATGTGCATAAAATTTTATTTTATTTATTTTTATTGTTGTTGTGAAATACTTTTTTTATTATTATTGATTAGGAAATATCATATTTTTTATATATTTTTTTTATAATTATATTGTTGTTATCATATTTGTTTTATAATCGAAACCGGGAACTAAAAAAAATACATCCTCCAAAAAATGTAGTTGCGTCTGCCGGGAGTCGAACCCGGGTCTATTGCTTGGAAGGCAATTATCCTAACCGTTGGACTACAAACGCAGTTATCTATCTAGGCATTATACATTATTAAATAGTGAACTATTACATGCATCGGTGTTTGTTCTCACCGTGCGACATTTGAGATTTGGCCCGAGGGAGGGAACAAAGGGAGAGGAGTCAACGCTTGCTTTTTAGTATTGTAGAACAGAGGTTTTTTCTATAATTTAAACTTGCATTTTTATTAAGCTTTTTATAGTTATTTTAAGAGAAAAATCATTTTTTATTTGAGATTAAGAATTTAAATAATAAATTCCTTAATTAATAAATAAGATTTTCTAGTGTATTTTTTACTCAATCAATCTTACAAAAACATGGTACTTTAGATTTCTTTTTAATTATCAAGGTGGTCCTATTTTTGTGTAGGCAAGGAAAGATTATATTGAAAATAATTCTTAATAATATTTTTTCAAATTCTTCTCACAAAAATTATGTGTGTAATTATGCATGTACTATATTTAAAATCAAACAACTAAATAGTTTTAGAACTAACATCCTCGTAAAAGAAAACTAAAAGGATTAGGGGAGATGATTGGCAAGGAGCTTCCCTTCATTTTGTAGTACAAGATTAATAGACTTCTCGGCCAATTAAAAGACATATTTAAGTTGAGATGTGTGTAAACTTACTGAATATTTCACGTGAATAATATATATATATTTATAAATATTATTTCTTCTTATTAGTTTTTTTTATTATTATAAAAAAAAGACTCAAATATGAGATCTCTTGAGATTTCTTCTTATTAGTTAAAATATCATAAACTCACTTTGATTATTATTATTATTATTATTATTATTATTACACATATCAATCAAAATCTCTCAAGTAATTGGTTTTTTTTGGAAGGAAATTTGTTCTTTTTGTAAAGGGAAGACACATCCAGAAAACTCTCAATTTCTAAATTTGCTTATTCACGTTATGAAATAGTTTCAATTATTTAATTATTGGATCAAAAGGTCACTAGTTGAACTCATTATTTATTTATTATTTTTTTAATATAAATTTAAAATAATATTATTTTAATTTTTTTATATCTCACAATTAATCTATTGAAAAGAATTATCAAATTAATATAATTTTAATTAGGTTGAGAAAGTCTAACAATATTAACTTTTTATTTAATTTATTTCAAGTTTACTCTAAATTAGATTTTGAATCAATGAGTTTTCAAATTAGCACATCAAACTCAAAGAATACTTGTTTTGTTTTTTGTGATTGAATCTAATTTTTTAAATATTTTTTACTTTAAAAAATATTTAATTGATCATTTTATATGTTTTTTTTATGATTTTAATATAGTAATATAAAAAAATTGTTTTAATATATTTTTGAAAAATACCTTACATTATATTACCAAATACACTTAATCAAATTTAAATAATTCCCAAAAACATTATATTATATGATCAACCTATTTTTATTTTCATCACTCTAAAATAGAAAAAGAAAATACGTGATCATGACATTTGTCTATCTTCCATTTTGTACACCCCCACTACACTAAAATATACCTCTCCCATAAAACTCCAAACCCAGCTGTCTCCACCTCTCCATTTTCCTCACTAATTATTTCTCAAAATTCAATTTAAAAATTTCTTATTCCAAAAAAAAAAAAAATTTAATTAACACAAAGCACAAAAATCCTAGGAAAAAACAACTATAAAAAAACCCAAAAAAATCTTTCTTTCTTTTTATCATTTTAAATTTACAAAGCGCACACACAAAAAAAAAAAAAAAAAAACTCAATCACTACCATGCCGCCACCACCATCGTCGTCGTCGTCATCATCATCAACGGCGACATCCTTCCGTTCTTTCTCAAACCGTTGCCACAGCCATGAGGAGTCCTCGTCGTCTTCTTCGTCATCATCATCACTCAACCCCCACCGCAACAACCGCCACCGTAGTGTCCGATCATCCTCCGCCATCGAATCAATCTCTCGATTACCATCAATAAGAGAAACCCAATTTTTATTATCCCTTCAAAATAAAGAAATCTCAGGCATTTTACAGAAGTGGGTGAATTATGGTAAAGGTTGGCGTCCTCGTTTTTTCCTTCTCGATGATGGGGTCTTATCTTACTACAAAACCAATGGTCGTCACCACCACCACCACCACCACCGTAAGAAAAATACTCCCCCTGGAGAAGATATTTCACGTTGGATCTCTCGCCTTGGAAATCCCATTGGGGAAATTCATCTCAAGGTGAATTTTAAAAAACGTTTTTTTTATAATCAAATTGCTTAGTAGTGCTCAGAAATAGAAAAATTAACTGAATTTTTGATGATTTGGTGATTGTTTTTTATGGGGTTTTTAGGTTTCTTCTATCAAGGAGAGTAGATCGGATGATAAGAGGTTTTCGATATTTACGGGGACAAAAACGTTGCATTTGAGGGCGGGGAGCAGGGAGGAGAGAGTGGAATGGATGGAGGCCTTGCAGGCGGTGAAGGATTTGTATCCGCGGGTACCAAATAGTGGTGAGCTGACGGGAAATGGGGGGCTGGTGGTGGTTTCGACGAAAAGGTTGAGGCAAAGATTGATGGATGAAGGATTGAGTGAAGAGGCTATAAAAGAAAGTGAACAAATAATGAGGGATGAATTTTCACTTCTTCATAACCACCTTGTGGTCCTCAAGCAGAAACAGGCTCTGCTTGTCGACACATTGCGCCAATTAGAGGTATAAAGTACAATCAGAAAACCCATTTCAGTATTAAAGTGATTTTGTTTGTTATTTCTTTAATTCGTGTATGGCTGTATATTTTTTTAGTCGGAGAAAGTAGATTTGGAGGACACGGTTGTTGATGAAAGCCAAAGGCAGCATGAAAATATGTCTGGATTAAGGCAACAGAAATCCGCCGGTATGTTTTGATAAAACTTAGTTTCATATGGTTACAATTAACATTATGTCTTGTCAGCCAATTGGCGCTGGTCCCTAACAGACACTGAACCTTGGAACTTAGTGTTTGTCTGTTTGAATGTGAAACAACTTAATTTGCGTTCTGTAATGATGATAGATTAATAGTGGGTTATGGAATAATTAAAGCTGACGTGTTTGTTAATCCTTCATGTTAGATTGAAATTTGAATGCAAGACTTGTGCATGTTTATTTGTTTTAGCAGCTGATTATATGGAAAAAGAAATGTTTTGGAGGACCAGCCATGGATTCTATAGTTAACTTTTGTTTGGTTGAATTATAGTTTTGCTTAGTTAGAAGTTCCTTTGTTCTGAAAATGGATGCTATGAAATACTTTCAGCTGCCTTGCATGGCGCCTTGTATGCGAATGATGAGCTGTCTGTGAATGGGTTAAATGAGGCGCGTCTATCTGCTTTTATGATGAATTCCCGTGGCCTGTTACTTTAGCCTTGTCTGAAGTTTCTCTGCTTCAAAATTCCCAAGTTCATTGCTATACTAGTAGCTATATTCATCCATTGTTACTGTTGCACAATTTGCCATATATGTTTTAAATCAAACTCATTTACATGCATACCTATTTCTAATTGATTTCTCATGGATAATTGAAAACCAACACCTGGCTCTCGCCCTCTGTCTCTTGCTTGTGTCTTCAATATTTAGCCTCTTTCTCTGTTTTCCTTTTGAACTGTGTCATCCATTTTAACTTTATCTTTTGACCCTCTTTGTGTGGAATTTATGTAGAGGGAAGTGCAAGTGGCTCCGATGATGATCATGACAGACATGATGCTGCAGAGGAGGAAACAGATGATGAAGATGATGATGATGAATTCCTTGATACTCAAGATTTTCTTTCATCAAGTTCGTTTAAAAGTGCTGAATCTGAATTTCAGAAAACACCATATGATTCTGATGAAGACGAAGGCCCGCTTGATATTGAAGATGGCATGGATTCCTGTATCAAATTTGTTGGATCTAACTACCCTTGTGTTATGAGGCGAAAGAAATTGCCTGACCCAGTTGAGAAGGAGAAGGGGGTCAGTCTTTGGTCAATGATTAAAGATAATATCGGGAAGGATCTTACTAGAGTTTGTCTTCCAGTTTATTTCAATGAGCCCATCTCTTCTTTACAGAAATGTTTTGAGGATTTGGAATACTCGTTCCTTCTAGATCGAGCCTATGAATTTGGTAAAATGGTAGGTTCATCCTTTCTTGTTGTTTCTTATCCTTTTCTGATAGTTGATTTTAAAAAAACCACATACTTGTCGTCAATGTACCGTTGCTGGTTACAAACTTTTTGGGGTATGCCTGCCACTATCGTTTACTATTTTTGAAACCATGCTAGTTTTACTTGTCTTGCAAAAGCAAAGTTATGATTTTGCCTACTTGAAACTAGTGTCTAACAAAGAGACTTGTCGCTTGCGCCTATTATTGTTTTATTACAGCCATCACATGATTTCTTAAGAAGCTATGGAGATGGAAGTTATACTTTAAATGCTCTGTTGTGAACTACTATTAATCAGACTGTTGCTGCTGCATGGTCTCTGTGCTTGTGTGTGGAAGTGTGGTCCTAAATCCTAGTGCTCTCAGTGCCAAGTGTGCAGTATTTTAGTTTTCTTGGAAGAATTTTGGACAAATCACCCTCTCACCCTATACTGTTCTCTTAATAAATGTGCTTACGATCTTGGCATATTTTTTGTAGGGTAATAGCCTTATGAGAGCACTCAATGTGGCAGCGTTTGCAGTATCAGGATATGCCTCTACTGATGGAAGACATTGCAAGCCATTCAATCCACTACTAGGGGAAACATACGAGGCTGATTATCCTGATAAAGGCATTCGCTTTATCTCTGAGAAGGTGTCTCTGTCACTGCTAGAAGCACCTTAAGCAATTGTTATTCTTTATTTGTACACGTCTAATATGACATGCCTTTTTATGGTTGCTTCTGAAAAGAAAAATATTATGTAATTGAAAGCGTATTTGCACACATTTACACATTGTCAGTAAGTAGCAAATGCCACTATTGATTTTTAACATATCAATGTGGCTCATCTTGAAACAGGTTAGTCATCACCCAATGGTTGTTGCCTGCCATTGTGAGGGTCGAGGCTGGAAATTTTGGGGTGAAAGTGATTTAAAAAGTAAATTTTGGGGTCGTTCAATTCAACTTGATCCTGTTGGCACCTTAACACTAGAGTTTGATGATGGAGAAATTTTCCAGTGGAGTAAGGTTTGTTTTGGCATTTTACAGCTCTTACCATTCTCTATAAGATTCCTGCTAAGCTGTCTTTCTCTTATCAGGTGACAACATCCATTTACAACCTCATTTTAGGGAAACTATACTGTGATCATTATGGTACAATGAAGATACAGGGGAATCAGAAATACTCCTGCAAGCTAAAATTCAAAGAGCAGTCACTCATTGACAGGAATCCCCACCAGGTTCCAATATCCCCATTTCCATATTTTTCATCAAAGTAAATGATCCATCTTGAATTGCATTTTAATAAAGCAACTAAGGTGTAGTCATTGTACTACTGAAGCACTTGACTGCTTGAAAGAATAGTGACGCTAGTGTTCCTGGAATATATTGGGAGTTTCTATCCTCGTAGATTTATTAGAAAATATCTCTTTTTCTAAAAATTTCTTTTTCCAGGTCCACTTAAGGTCCACATCATGCTGTATAATATTTCGCTTATGTTTTGTCTCCAAGGTCTCTTTTGCTTTTTAAGTTTGTTAAACTTGTATCCTACAGGCTAAGCTCAGGTTTTTTGTTCTAATGATAGTTTGATTCCTGGCTTATTCTTTTCTGTTGGTTGTATAGTCAAATTTGTATACCCGTGCACATTACTTTAGAGGTTCTGCCCTTTCATGCAACAATTTCCAACACATTTTTTTTAATGATATCAAGCTTGCTTGGTGAAAAATCATTTGACCATTAGCTTGTCACCCATAAGACTATTAATATTTGTCTGTTGATGTTTTCCCTCATATCAGGTTCTTATTGCATTATCTCATTTTGTGAATGAATCATGATTAGGCATTACCATTAATTGCAGCAATACTATTTGTTCTCTAGGTACTAGGTGGTGTTCAAGATAAGAATGGTAAAACAGTGGCAAGTTTATTTGGCAAATGGGATGATAGCATGCACTATAAAATTAATGGTGATTCAAGGAATGCAAACGGATCAGAGCCCCATTTGCTCTGGAAGCGGAGCAAACCATCAAAGCATCTGACCAGATATAATCTAACACGCTTTGCTATAACTCTGAATGAGCTCACACCGGAGCTTAAGGTTGGTGAAAGATTTGAATATGATAAATATCTTTCTTTACAAGAAATGCCATGTCTCACTGCTCCTCTGCAGTAGAGAACAAGGTATCCATTCGTAGCTGCTGACATTAAATTTATACGCAGGAGAAACTGCCATCAACAGACTCCAGGCTGAGACCTGATCAGAGATGCTTGGAAAATGGAGAGTATACAAAGGCCAATGAAGAGAAGTTACGACTAGAGCAGAGGCAACGACAGGTACGTACATGCATCAAGGAGTGATCTTGCTGTATTTACACCAATGCATATGTACACACACTTGCAATACACTTCTACCGACTACTGTTTATGAAATGTAGTAAATTAGAGGATAATAAGAATTCTTTTCAACAATGACAGGCACGGAAGATGCAAGAGAGAGGCTGGAAGCCTCGGTGGTTTGTGAAGGAGAAAGGTGGTGAAACTTATAGCTATGTTGGTGGTTACTGGGAAGCCAAGGAAAGGGGCAACTGGGAATCATGTCCTGATATCTTTGACCAAGTATCCCCTGATCAAAATTTTGACTAGCAGCATAATCTGCACCTTTCTTTTCTTTTGATTTACACCATTCTTTATTTCCTCTTTCCTGAATGTATTTAGTTGTTTTTCAAAGAGAAATAAATTTGTTTCAAAGGAAAAAAGAAAAAAAAAAATTGTTTCCAGAAGTACTGCGAGGATCAACTGACATTTACAGTATACAGCAACAATGTAATGATGGTTCTGCATACCCTAGAAATACATCTAGTTCTTGTCTGAGTCTGGATCGAAATATTTAGCTCATCTAGGATGAGAGTTTAATTTTTATATTATCATTTTGGATTTTAATGTCGAGACAGAGAAGGAAATTTTCGATGAATTTATTCGTTTGAATGCGAACCTGAAGAAGAAAAAAAGGCTTAGGGCCTAGGCTTTTAGTTGTGGTTGTAGTTATGATCGTAAAAGTATTTGATAATATATGTTAAAATGATTTCATGTTAATTTCAAATCTCAAAAACTTGGTTTTAGGAATTTTATAAAATGTTTTATAAAATGATTAGAAGAAAAAAAGGGAACTCTTAAGAACTTAAAGAAATAAAAATTCTTTTTTTGTCAAATGTGCTCTTGGTTTCCAGGTGCTAAGTTTGGGTTGGTCACTTATAGATCATATTAGAGTTGGATTTTGCTTCTTCTAATACACTAAGATAATGTTTGTAAATATTATTTTTTAAAATATTATTTATTTAAAAATAAATTAAAATGATATTTTTTATTTTTTAAAATTTATTTTTAACTTTAAAACATTCTAAAAACATTAAAATATTAATTTAAAATAAAAAAATCAAATTATTTTTTTAAAATAGTGATATCCAGGCACCAAAATCAAACGGATTTTAATTTAGAATATTCACATACATTACTTTGATTTAATTAATTTTTTTAAAAACAAAATTGATTTAATTTAGAACATTAACATCCATTACTTTGATTCAATTTTAACATATTAAAAACATTTCATAGACATGTTATCTATTATATTATGTTTATGTTTTTTCATTAATTTCTCAAAATTAAAACTATCAAGTTTAAAAATTAATTTATAAATCATAAAAATATCAAGTTTAAATTTCAAATCTATACATTAAAATCCTAAACATAAGAATTATAAATCATGTGTTATATTTAAAATATATTTATATTAAAAATAGTAAATAAATCGGGCTAGGCCGGGTTGGGGCTTGCTTCAATTGAAGTCCTAGTCTGCCTCTGTCTCCATCTCTAGTTAAATCGGATAAAAAATCCAATTTAATCAAATCAAATAACTTCAAATATCCACCAGATAAAATAAAATCAACATATTCTAGTCCTTCATCTACTGTTAAAAAAGAGAGAAAAAAACAATCGAAGTCTCTTACATAGGACATACTTGTATAGATATAGGAAGTATTGTACATGTACAGACCATGCCGCGCACTCAAGGGCACCTCCCTGCCATGGAAAGAGGCAAGAAAAAAAAATCAAGCATCGCCTTGATGTGTCCTTGCAAGGCCTCTTGTCACCAGATGCTCATGGCATGATAGCACAGAAAAGGAGCTGTGAAGCAGTACTGTGAGGTTTTTATGCTTCCATAACATGGCGAAATCAAGCAAGAAGTTCAGCAATGCATGTTCTCAAGCATTGGTCCCTCTATTTTTTTAGAGCACTCTCTCTCTGCTTGCCGTTTGAACATCTTCGAAAACTCACTCCCATGGATATACATGCATTTGTTTACAGGGATGGCTATGGATGCTAGTTGGTCAAGTTTTTTCCTACTCAAACTCCACTCGAACACAAAACCCGATCTTGTATGGATTTTTTGTATTAAAAACCAACCCGATAAGATTTTAGGTATTTAATGAATATTCTTAACCCAATCTCGAATACTATAGTTTACAATTATTTAATATATAATTAACTTGATATATATGTAATTTTCTCAAATCTTAAAGCTATTTATTTATTTCAGGTTAGGTTAGGTAAATTATTATTCATACCCAACCCAACACTTGAGTTTTTAACTTTGAGTTTTACCCGAATTTGATTAGGTCTAAAAATTCCCTAACCATTCTAGTTGATATCAATTGGATTTTGGTGAAATTACTATCCTTATTTGATTAACAAATTTCTTCTCTCAAACTTATATTTCTTTTCTTAAAATTATATAAGGTTTTGAACTAAATCATAAACAGAGAAAAATTAAATAAATTTATTATTTATAATATTTTAAATTTAGTCGATCAATTCACTTAACCTTTGACACAATTCTTGTACCAAGTTATTATCTATTGCCATCCATAAATATTTTTAAAGAAAATATTTACAATGACACTGGTGTAAATAGACACTTGAAGAATAGTTAGGGCATATGCCTATAACTAGGACACCTACTCTAATTGATGCCCTTTCTTGTATGGATTATCCGCCAAGGAAACTGCCATTAAAAATTAGCTTTTATAATGGTTCTGTATACCTTATTAACTGTGACAGTTTCTGTATATATGGTAATTACTGGCTGACACTTCACTTGTCTTCTTCCCACATGCCATTGTTTAAAGTCTGGACAGAAGATTTAACACCAGCTAAAGAAATTTATATACCACTATAGCTTTGAGAAATAAAATGGAAAATACAAAAAAAAAAAAAACAGAGCAATGTTCAAACCTTTAGAGGATAAATTAAAAATAAATAAAAATAATATACCTTAATTTGGTCAAAAACCCAAGTTATAAAGAATAAAATTTAATTTTTAATATATTAACTATTTTTTGTATTTTTTAAAAAATAAAATCAATTCTGATTATTTTAGATTATTTTTTTTACTATTGAATTTTATTTTAAATTGATGATCAAATGGAGTTTTATAATTATAGTTGAGGGAGAGATTGGGAGCATAATAATAGTTTTTTTTTTCTCTTCCTTGGTGAAATTGATCAACTTCATTAAAGAATAATTTGAGATGAAAATCATGTTTAGGGTTTGAAGAATTTAAGAAAAGTCTAAGTAAATTAATTTGCTTGGATAAAACATGCATTGTCTTGTGCAACTAAGATGCACTGCCTTACTAAAAAAATTAAAAAAAGTATTGTGTATATGCTGGAGATGTTGTCGGTCCAAGCAAAATTATTCTACATTATCATCTTAAATTTTAAATAACAAAAATCTTAAATTGGTAAAAAAATAATTTTTTTATGAATATATTAATCAAGTAATGAATAAATTATTTTATATCTAATAATAATATATTTGATTTAGTATCACAAAAAGTGAAAAAAAAAGAGAGAATATACAAAAAAAAAAAAAACCTTGGAACATCAACCATTGTGTACTCCATCTATTAAACTAAACTACTCACATGTACTTATTAATATCCCATATTAAATTGATACGATTTGTATTTCTATTTTTATATGTTTTTTTTTTCATTTTTAATCTATTTTTTAAAATATACAAATCACTAAAATCATATAAACTTTAATTTGATTGTTAATTATCATATCTAGTTTAATTTAAATATATACAATAATAATTACTAAATTTTTTTTTATAAAAATATCTCAAATATATAAAAAAGCCAATTGAAACAAGTTTTAAAATAAAAATAGAAACTTTGACAAATCTATTAAATAATAAAGAATGATTTGTTCATGATCTCTTTCATTCATTTTTTTTAGTCAATTACACTCTACAAATGTTTGTGGGTTGCATTATCAATCAAACCATCTTTAAATTAATCAATTTACATAAATCAAGAAATGTTCTTCCTACCTTAATTATTTCTTCCCTTTTTCCCAAATACACTTAAAATACCCCCAACTAAACCCTAAATTCCTCAACAATACCTCACACGCCCAAAATCACCGTTATAAAATCTGAAATGGGCCAAATGGCTCACGGGTTATTTAACCAACTCTCAATTTATTGATTTTTTTTATTAAAATAATATTGTTTTATTACCCGACCTGAACCGTGTAGGTTTTACTAAAAATACCCAAAGCCTAATCCCATTTTAGTCACTATATTTCTTAAAACACAAAAAAATGATCCCTCTCTGCAACAAAGCCTGCTGACAACCTTCCCTAGACAGACACCAAAAACAACAACAAAAGACGGCCCATTCCCTCTCTCTCTGGCTTTGGTCTTTTGCTTTTTCTCTTCCCTTCCACTGTTTTTTCTGCCATTTCTCTCGCCCATTCTTCAAAGCAACAGGAAAGCTACATTTTTTTTTGTTTTTTGACTCACAAAAGAGCAAGAAAACCGTTTAAGAATATAGCACAGTCGCCGGAAATGTTTCCGCCGGTGCATTTACCGGCATAAAAAGCAAAATGCAGGAGACCCTTCTGGCCACACTATCAGAAAACCCCAAAATCAAAGCCAAAAACAGCAAAGATGTGTCTCTGCTAGTCCCCTCACCGTGCCATCTAGTGACCACAAGAACCCGATCCCAGCCCAACTACCGGCGCGTGACTCCCACGCGTGACGCGACGACCACCACCATCACTTCTCGTATTGACACCGGCTGTTCCTTGGTGGAGAAGGTGCTGCCCAATGGGGATATTTATACTGGGGGGTTGGTGGATGGTGTGCCACATGGGAAGGGGAAGTATTTGTGGTGTGATGGGTGTATGTATGAAGGAGAGTGGAAGAGAGGGAAGGCTAATGGAGGTGGGAAGTTTTCTTGGCCATCAGGAGCTACTTATGAAGGTCAGTTTAAGTTAGGGAGAATGGATGGTTACGGTACTTTTATTGGTGTAGATGGTGAAGTTTATAGTGGAAATTGGGTGAGTGATAAAAAGCATGGCCTTGGTGAGAAAAGGTACGCCAATGGGGATGTTTATCAAGGTTTGTGGAAGTTTAATTTGCAAGATGGGGAAGGGAAGTATAGGTGGTGTAATGGGAATGAGTATGTTGGTGAGTGGAAACATGGGGTGATATCTGGGAAAGGGGTATTGGTTTGGGCTAATGGGAAGAGGTATGAAGGGTACTGGGAAAATGGGGTGCCTAAAGGGAAAGGAATGTTTACATTTGGTAGTGGGAATGTGAACGGGAGAGTTCTTGGTGGTGGTGGAGAGGATTTTAAAGGGGTGGCATTGGATCCAGTAATTGGGGCTGGGGGAGGGAGGAAGAGGTCATCAGTGGATGGGAATTTTCCTCGGATTTGTATTTGGGAGTTGGATGGGGAGGCTGGTGATATTACTTGTGATATTGTTGATAATGTGGAGGCTTCTATGTTTTATAGAGATGGTAATGATGATAATGGAGGTGGATGTGAGGGTAATGTGCAGCAGCAGCTGCAGCCAGGTAGAAGTCCTTGTAGTTCTGTTGATGGTGAGGTTAATAAGAAACAAGGACAAACGATTTCGAAAGGGCACAAGAATTATGATTTGATGCTTAATCTTCAACTGGGTATCAGGTACTCTCTTACTGGTCAATATGGGGTTTTTTGGTGGGATTTTATAGAGTTTGGATTAATAATTTGTCTCCTTTTTTTTTGGTAGGCATTCTGTGGGGAAGCATGATGCAATAATGAGGGAACTAAGACACAGTGATTTTGATCCTAAAGAAAAGTTCTGGACAAGGTTTCCACCGGAAGGATCAAAGTCTACGCCTCCACATCAATCTGTGGATTTCAGATGGAAGGATTACTGTCCCATGGTATTCAGGTATTGTTTTCAGGAATTTTTATTTTTTTTGCGGATTTTTGGAACTTATAATGTTTTATTACTTCATTTTTAATCTTCTGTTGAATGTCCAAGAAAGGAGATATTGAATCTGTCTCTGATTTCCTATGTTATGGTGGTGGTTGGTTTGTTTGGTATTTAGACATCTGAGGGAATTGTTTGCAATAGATCCAGTGAATTACATGCTAGCGATTTGTGGAAGTGATGCACTTAGAGAATTTTCTTCCCCTGGGAAGAGTGGAAGCTTCTTTTATCTAACTCAAGATGATCGTTTCATGATCAAAACTGTGAAAAAATCTGAAGTCAAGGTTAGTAATTTAGCTACCCTAAATTCTCAATTCAACATGTTACAAAGCAGCAAATGTATGAAAGTGATTATTACTCAAGTAGCAATACGTAGGGCGAGTAATTTGGTTCTATATACCAATTTAAGTCATAGACACTTATTTTTAATTTTTATCATGTGGATAGATTTTCACAACCTATTGTGAACCATATTCAGGTTCTTATTAAGATGCTTCCAAGTTACTACCAACATGTTTGCCAGTACAAGAACTCCTTGGTAACGAAGTTCTTTGGTGTACATTGTGTTAAACCAGTGGGAGGTCAAAAGGTATAATAACGATGGTGCAGTTTTCATTGACATGTTCTTTCTACATAATGTATAATCATATTCTAATTACTGTTCACAATGCAATGTAATTCCAGACTCGTTTTGTTGTAATGGGAAACCTGTTTTGTTCCGAGTACCGTATCCATAAACGCTTTGACTTGAAAGGTTCTTCTCATGGACGCACGACTGACAAGCTTGAGGGTGAAATTGATGAAACAACCACACTTAAGGACCTCGATCTAAACTTTGTATTTCGCCTGGAACGGTCATGGTTTAATGAACTCATTAGGTAGATTCCACAGCATTGCACTTTTTTCATTTTGTTCCAAGTTTTGCATCCTTTATCTTGTTCTTTGGTGAGGCACTAATCTTGAGAGGTTAACATGTGTTTGTCTTCTGTTCTTTCTTTCTCAGTCAAATTTATAGGGACTGTGAATTCTTAGAAGCAGAGAGAATTATGGATTATAGTCTTCTAATTGGTCTTCACTTCCGTGATGATTACTTTAGTGAGGAGATGATGTCACCAAATGACAAGCATTTTGGTAAATTTCTTTTATCCTGTAATTCTGCTACCTAAAAAATTTACAACAATCGACCTTGAGGTAATTTGGTTTTGTGTTTCTGTATCAGAAAAAAGAAATTCACATCACGAGGAAACATCGATGCGGGGTTATCATTTGCTGCCTAATATGGATTGGGTCATGGAAGGCCGGTATGTATTTTCCTTTTCTGAATTCATGTTTTTGCCCCTCCTAATTGTTAGTGCCTTGCTTTGTTTCTGCTTTCCTTTTCCCAAATCTATTTTCCTTATGTTAGGTTTTACCCCTTGTATTTTTTACGACAAGCAAAGACATTTTTCCATGCTATCTGTTTTTTGGGAATGTGTGCATGTGAAGTGGTGACAGAGAACTGTGGTGAAAGATATGAATGGTCAAGCATAGATGATTATTGCACAAATTATGCCTAGAGATCTTAAACTACATGATACATAGTCTATTTTTGGAAATTGGATCTTTGACCTGTTGTTGTATGCCGGCTTCTCAGATGGTCCTGTTTTTAAATTTAGCTTTGGTTGCCATCAAAAGTCTAAATGTTGGGGCCCTTAAGTGGTGTGGCATCTTCTTTTCTACTAAGCATGTGCTCCATGTTTAACTTTAGTTGCCTATGGACCCATAGTTTGGTTTTGAAAAGCAATGAAGACTGCTTCTTTCTTAAAATATCAATAAATCATCCACATATAGCCAATGAAATATGAGATATAATTCACAAAAAGTGAAGCTATAATTTGTGTTTGAGCTTTTCTTTTTTAATAGTGAATCATTTTCCCTTTCCCACATAGGAGCCCTGCATTTAATGATTTATTCCTTTGAATTCAATTCCTATTTGTTGGAATGACTCAAAGTGGCTTAGGCTGTAGTGGCGAAATTGGGGGTAGTTTGTGGAGACCTTGCTTTCTTAGATAGAAACAAACTTTTAGCTGGTCCTATTCCAGGCCCTTTTAGACGATCAAATATAAATTATTAATGTGATTGACAGCTGAAGCATTGATCTTTAAGTCTGCTCTGTCCTACAATGTTTTTGCCAATAATGATGCCTTAAAACCATGGTTGTAAATCAATGCTATTTTATCTGTCTGGAACATTGAAAATCAATGTGAAAAGGAAAATTAATGATGAAAAGTGTCTTCAAAGCGTAAGATTCGGCTGTGGTTGAGTGATCATTGTCATTGTTATCACATTTTGTTCTTCGTTTTGTTACTTTGAATTTTGGTGATTGTGTGATGCAATGTCAAGATTTTCTCTGGCGCTGCATGCTTGTAGTATTCATATGAAATCTGTTCCAGGGGGCCATTCATCCGGCTGGGGGCAAATGTGCCTGCAAGAGCCGAGCGTGTAATGAGGACTACTGAAATGGATCAGTGCTTGGGGGGTGGAAGTAACAATTCAACACCTTCACATAATGGTAATGAGATCTTCGATGTAGTTCTTCACTTTGGTATCATTGACATCCTCCAGGATTATGATATCAGCAAAAAGCTAGAGCATGCATACAAGTCCTTACAAGTGGATCCCACGTCTATCTCAGCTGTTGATCCCAAGTTGTACTCGAAAAGATTCCGAGATTTCCTACATAGAATCTTCATAGAGGACAAGTAATGGATGGAAGGAAAGAGTAGAAATTTATACATAATTTTTACACTCGGAAATTAAACTCCCGGCGACATCCCAAAAGAAAGATTTATGGGTGATGCATATTGTGAAGGAAGGCACGTTGATTGCTTAAGGTGTTCAATGTTTATGGCTAAATTTTTTAGAGTAGCCATTATGTGATGTGTTAACTATGGAGAAGGTCTCAAGGGATTTGTTGAGCAATCTGAAGAGTGAAGGCAGGCAACTCGAGCAATGTGTTTTCTTTAGTTTTTAGCAAGCCAAGAGCATAGAAAGTAGAGAAATGGTTGCAAAACTGGGGAGGGATTGGAAAATAACAAAGTGTACAGTCAAAAGTAAATACTTCTATAGACAATGTGGGATTGGGATTGAACAAAATTCTTTTTGATGGCATGCTATTCAAAATTTTGAAAAAGATGGTTTGCCCCAGTGAGCGAGACATAAAAGAACAAAATATTCGAGGACCACCTTGGCCTCTCTCTTTCTCACTCTCATACTAATTGAAAATCAAATGGGGTGTTTGCTTTTTCATTGAGGAAGCCATGTAAAGAAGGGGAAGGGAACAAGAAAGATGTTTCCTTTTGCTCTTTATTTCACTCTCTATATTGGAAGTTTGAAAAACTTTATTACAATAATACACTTTCACGCTTGGAATGTCTTTTTGCGTTCCTTTGAACAATGCCAAGAAGATAAACAATACGGCAAAGCGATAGGATGGTGATGATCTTAATGGATTGCTGCTGTTTTTGTGTTTCTTAGAGCGATTTTCCACATCAACAAATCTTAGTTACCTAACAAATAATAATTCAATAAGACCCTTTTGATCCAAAGAAAAAAAAAATAATAGCCTTGAAATTGAGATTATGTTTTCAAGATACGAATAGCCTTGAAATGTCAATTTGCTGAGAGTTGAGTATATGAAATGTATTTGATGTAGTCTTTGTACTTGTATTTCATTTAGTTAGACCTTTACTTCACCTCTTATTTTTTTAATTTAGTGTTATATACCAGAATTTTACTTGACATGAAAGACAAAGGTAATCCAATTAAAAAAAAAAAAAAAAAAATATGTTGAACACTAACATAAAATCTTAACGAGTCTTTCTTTTTTCTTTCTTTTTTGTCTTTTTTTATTTTAATCTTCATTTGAATTAGCTTATACACACATATAAATCATTTTTATCACATCAATTATTAGCTATTTATTGTTCTCTCTTCAGTTTTTAACGAAATTAAGTTTTTAACCAACCAATTCTTAGCAAAATCATCCATATATAAATGAATACATTTACAAGACATTAAAATCTCCCATCATTCATATTGAATACATAGCAAGATCTTATAGCCAAAACTAAGAACACTTTACTTATTAGACTAATTAAAGATGCTCTCAGAACTTTCCTGTGTATCGGTAATTTTCATCAATTATTTTAAATTATAACATTAAATGATGAAGAACCAACTCAAATACTATATCCCAATCAATAATCTCTTTCTAGAAAACCAATTTATTTCTAACTAACATCAAGGATTTTCATCTGTTGAAGTGAGGGAAAAAATGAAAGAATATTCATCAAAATTTATAACTTGAAAATATAAATTACATCATAGATAATAATTAACAACTACGTTGTCCAATATAAAAGCGGATGGAAAAGATTTCAGAGCTTTCAATAAAACTTCCAAGCTTGGAAAATGATCTTCAAGCCAACAACTACATATCAATACATCAGATAGAAGTACAATACTAATTTGGAGTAACTTCAAGCATCTCTATGTAAAATGATTTTGTGCTATCTCATCCATCCAGGTCCTCAATACCACCTATAAAACCATCAAATTCAGTAGAACTTTCAAGTTTGGAAATAAAGTTAACCGTGCATGATTATATATGCATGTTGTTATTATAAACAAATCACTGTATTTAATCTCATAAATTAAATATAATAGAATAAAAATAACTAAATGAAATATTTGTTCTTACCATCAAGTATTAAACTGAGGCTATGTTTTTGCAGCTTCGAAAATAAATAGTCACTCCATTGCTTAGGTGTAGACGCTATGATTGAACCACAATGAGGATGAGGAAGCAGATGATATGGCGGTGGTGAAGGCATCACTGTATCTCTTTCCACTGCCAACTCTTTAAATGAATCTAATTTCCCTGCGATCACATGGACCCCACATTCTTGAACGTGTACGGGTTTGCATGGCTGGTTCATTGAAGAAATGTATAGTTCCAATTCGTCATCTCCACAGTAATCTTCCATTGCCATTTCACTTCTACTTATGTATCTTATCCATCCCTCAGTTCCTCGTGATCCATAACCTTTAAACAATTGAATACCGTTGCTTTTATTTCTTATAATAATAATAAAGTAGTCATAATCATCCTTCTCAAGTGGTCGATAGACAACCGAAAGAACTAAGCCATGGAAGACTGGAGGTTTATGGAATGACAATGAGCATCCTTCTCCCCTGTAGCTCATCCAATTTGGCATCTCACCAGGAAAGGGGAGAATACGGTACCCATGACAACCGTTGCAAATTGCCTGTATAAATAAATTATCATAAAATCAAGAAATAAAAAATAAAACCAATCAGACTTTAAATATTTAATAAAAAATATTATTATTTATTTGGTGAGATTTTAGACATTAATCAATGCATGTGCCAATCGTGTGTGTTTATTTTTGTGCAAGAGACTGAAAGAAATAGTACCTCAACAACGCTCTTCTGTAATTTATTTGGTGAACGACTGCGGTCATCAACACGAATATACCAGAAACTATTACTTAGACCTTCAATGCCCTGAATCTCTTCTAACGAATGACTTTCTTCTAGATTTATATATAGTTCTTTTTTTGACTGGATTGGTATTCTTACTCTTTTCAATGATCTGCAATAAGGTGCACTCAAATAGTCTAAATTTGAGGGAAGATCCAGGATTGATACAAGATATTTGCATGCATGAACAAACAAGACCCTTAGCTTGGGAAGGAAGCCGATCCCAAAAGGCAGGCTAGAGAATTTATTTCCTCTTAGATCCAAAAATTCTAGAGCAGACAAACCTCTAAAATCAACACAGTTAGTTGCGCGATCAGTCAAACCACCATTAAAAAGCTCAAGACGTTTCACTGATATCCATTCAATGAAAGATGTTGGCAGCCAACGTTTCCAATTCAAAACACCTGCTGAAATCAAAGAACTTGGTGGAGTCGAACTGTATCCACGCAATGATAACCTTCTGACATACTTTAATTGTCCAATTGAAGAGAGAAATTGCTCATTTTCAATCCCATCGGCTAGCAGCTCAGTTAAGGATTCCATGTCACCCATGCGTTCTGGCAATTTCTCAAGTTGTGAGCACCCAGAAATATTCAGAATTTCAAGAGATTTTATATTAGCAATGCTTTCAGGGAGATACTTCAGCCTCCAACATCCCTCCAGATTCAAGAATTCGAGGCTCGTCAAATTTCCAATTGATTGATGCACCTCAACTAAACTCGAGCAACCTTCCAGAATTAGTTTCTCTAGACTTGAACCGTGCAAGTTTGGTGTTTTAATAAGGTTCTGAGAATGACTAAGATTAAGGATTTTTAGCCTATTGAGAATCTGTCATAATAAAGAGCAAAATTATGAAAATTAATCATAGAGAGTCATAACATGTAAATATAAATTACATACTGGACAAATTTTGAGGATTGTAAGATGTTTCGCACCTTTTCTCCCTTCCATAGTTCTTTGAGGTTACTATACTGTATATCAAGAACAGCTAGATTGTCCAAGGTAAAATCAGATGGCAAATATTTCAAAGGACATTGAAGCCAACAAATCCACATCAACTCTTTAGAAAGCAGTTTGAAGGATCCGGTGAGATGTGCTCCGTTGATTTGGAGTAAATTTAAACATTTCATTTTTGCAAATGATCCTGCGCTAAGTGATTTAGCTTCTGATGCTCTGACATCCAGTGCAAGACCCTCTACAACATCCGTACCCTAAAACAAAAAATCAATACAACTTTCATTCAATTATTTGTAATAAGTTTGACTAGAAAATACGCATGACTATGCTTTCATGTATGCATTGAGCTCTTACCTTCTGCTGCTCAAGTACATTCCATGCATCCTCTTGATTCCAAATTCTGGTCCTCTTTCCAGGTTCTTTTGGAGACGTTTTACAAACGACCTCCCTTCCCATGTCTCGTAATAGATCATGCATGGTTATCTCCCCAATGGCATTAACTTTAATCAGAGACCTTTCATGGAGAGTTTGCAAATCAACTTCTGGATTGTAACCGCAACGGGCTCCTAGCACTTTTGCGACGTACTCTTTCTTTCTATCAATAAAGAAGCAAGAGATGTCAAGGAATGCATTTTGTAGTTCTTCACCGTCCAGTGCGTCAAAACTTATTCTAAGCTTTCCTTGAATATCGTGGTGTGGAATTCTTCTCAATTTTTCAATTACACATTTCCAACCATCTCTGTTTTTCCCGGACAGACAAGCACCCATAACCTCAAGAGCTAAAGGAAGTCCTCCACAGTAATCAACTGCATCCTTCGAAAGCTCAATATAATCTTCTGTTGGCTTTGTGTCCCTCAAGGCATGCCATCGGAAAAGCTGAAGGGACTCATATGGTTTCAATTCTTCGATCTGATATGTTTGATCTGCTTTAAGTAGAACACTAGAATCTCTTGTTGTAATAATCACTCTACTTCCGGGACCAAACCAACTTCGCTCTCCCATCAAAGCATTTAGCTGGTCCTGACGAGCCACATCATCAGCAACAACAAGAACTCTTTTGCGACAAAGTCGCTCTTTGATCAGAACCTTTCCTCTATCGACACAATTGATGTTAGCAACATCTTGTTTTAAAATATCATGAAGAAGTTGCTTTTGTAAAAGAGCCAGACCATTGAATTGTTTTGATGTTTCATTGATATTCGAAAGAAAGCAGCTTCCCTCGAATCTATAGCAGAGTTGATTAAATACAACTTTTGCTATAGTTGTCTTTCCTATTCCTGGCATCCCATGTATGCCCACAATGCGTACATCATCTCTTGCAGTACTTAGAAAGTCAAAAATATTGCGAGCAAGCCGATCCATACCTACGAGGTGCTCAGGAACATATAAGTACTTGGGATCTAATTTATTCAGCACATCCTTGATAATCTCTTTGATAAATTTTGCTTCGTGCCTTCTCATAGACAAAAGCCAGACATTGATAGCGAGTCAATTAAGCATTTTATTGTTTCACATTGAAAAATGTAAAGTATATTGACTCCATAAATTTGGAAAAAAGGCATACCCATTTGACATATCATTGAGATTCCATCCAGATAGATTTCCAGCCTCCTCAAGAGCTTTTCTCCACTCCTTCACCAACTTCTCTTGAGAACGCTCTTCATGTTTAACAAATGCTTCTGCAAAACTGGCAGTCTGTTTTCTCACATCTGAAGGATCAATGTCATAGAATATAGGAAGAACAATCTGACCGGTTTTCCCATTTTTGCACTTAAGAATCTCTACTAGTTCATTGAGACACCATCTAGAAGAAGCATATCCTTTTGAGAAGACAACTATGGACATCTTTGATTCTTGAATTGCCCTGAGGAGATGATGCGAGATTTCTTCTCCTCTCGGAAGTTCATCATCATCTCGAAAAGTGTGGATTCCTGCTTGGACCAAGGCAGTATATAGATGATCTGTAAATGTCTTGCGAGTGTCTTCTCCTCTAAAACTCAAGAAGACATCATAGGCCCCTTCTGGTCTAGATCGAGAAGACTCTGGCTCTGTCATGGCAGCTGCAGAAGTGAAGGCACAATCAATTACCAATGGAGCAATATAACAAAGAGTTAGCTATGAAATTGCAAAGCTATGATATTGAAATGAGGTTAATTGTATTCTTTGTATAGGAGAAAGAGAAAGGATGTGATTTCTATTCATTTGCAGGAGAAAGCACCAGGAATGTCGAGTCAAAGCAAGGCAGAGAAGAAAACTGTCAATGTGAGTGGAGCCTTTCTCTGTTTTGCTGTTTTTATTTATGAAGAACATGAGCATACAATGCTTGATAGATTTTACAGCAATAGATCTCTCTTAATATATTTACAGTGATAGTAGGAGGGTATTTAAAGAGTACTAAAGATGACATTTACAAGGATTCTAAGAGCTAATGAATAGGGATTATCTTCTATACAATTAGTTTGATAGCAGTCATCTTGTTCTGCATGGATAAGGGTATGGAGTGGCATCCAGATTTATCATCATAGAATCCTTTTAGTTTCAGGAGAATCACAGCAGTTTTTTTTATCTTGTTAGAATACCATTCTGACTTGAATTTGTTGTCATTGAAGCATCTTTATCCCTAACTTTTCTCCAGCAAAAGGTGCCAATTTTGTAGGCATCCACTGGCAGCATTGTAGGAGAGTTCTGCTTTATACTCCAGTAGCTTTTTCAACCTTTTCTCTCCATTGAATTCTCACAATGCTTGCTGTCAGATTGTGTTGTGCTAACAGACAGAAGTAGTAGACTCAACCTATCCTATGATCAGACTAATCAAATTAACATATTGGCATCTGCCTTACCTGTGGAGACAAAACTGACAGGCTTACTGAGGTCAGCTTTTCTTCTCTTTCGCGAGGATGAATCGTTTTCTTCATCTTTGGATTGCTTGCGTTTTTCTTTCTGCATTTCTAAATTGAATAGAATGATATAGGATGAGCTGGTAAATGATTATCTATCTGAACGGAAGGCTTTCAAGTTATCGTTATGAGCAAAGAAGCAAAGAAGAGCAAGTTCAGTAGAACAAAGAGTAAGCTATGAAATGGCAGCAATGGGACAGAGAAGTTAGCTGCGGAGTAAGGCAAGGATATTGAATGCTGAAATTTCCAGTCAATGCAGCAATAGTAGAGTCAACACTGATCAAATAATATATTCAAATAAAATCAGCCATGTCAGGACCCCAAACAGTCCCTACATTAACTATTCATCCAAAAGAGTTATACAATATTTTTATTATTTGGTTCAGGAGAGACTCTTTAATTATATATTAAAACCTAGCATTATAATATAAACATATCCCCAAAGTTTCCTGATTTGAAATCCCACAATGCCTCTTGTCAGAGTTACTCTCGGATGTGAGAGAACAAACATCAGTCATTAATCCTATTTCCATGAATTTGCTAATGCTGTGTGCAAAATCAGAAGTGGAGTGGTGGGACAGTTTCTAGTGGAGGCTACTGATAATAATCACTATTATTAAATTCAATCTGTTCTACCCAGCAGTGGATCAAATTAGGATTCAATTGATTCAATATCCTGGTTAAGTCTAAATAAATCAATCCAGAATTGATCCAATTTAATTTGGTTAATTTGATGAGTTCAATCTTTACCTATTTAAAATCTATTAATTTTAATACTGTTTTAATTATTTTTTTCAAACGAATCTTGTTTTAATGTTTCAATTTTTTTATTAATTATATTCTTAATTAAACGTTGTATAATTCTAATACTATTTTTTGAATAATTTTAGGGAAGAAATTATAATATAATTGTAATTATATTTATTACAAACATTTTTTATTTCTTTCTGTGTTCTCTGTTCTTTTTTCTTTTTTATTAAGAATATTTGACTTTATTCAATTATTCGAACTTCTTCCTAGATATATCATGATAGGAACTGCTACCATTTTTATATATATATATATATATATATATATATATATATATATATATTCTGAAAGGAAAAGAGAAAGATTAACTATTTGATGGACAATCTTTTTAGTCAGAAGATCTAAAGTTTACACTCTAAGATAAAGAAGATTTCATGATTATGTTATGGCTATGAACTCTATAATGCCAAAGTCTGTGGACCTTACATGTAACAGACCAGACTGTATGACTTGATTAATGTTAAAAGATTCCAACATATGCTCTTAATTTGAGGGTAATTTTTTTAAAAAATCTATCCAAAATTCGGTAGAGTTTTGTTTGTATTTAGAACATTTCAAGTTATCAACTACTATTAATTCCGGACCTTATTTCAATCATTATAATTCAACACCTCATACAATCAATATATATATATATATATATATATATATATATATATATATATATAGTAATAACAAAATAAATATTTTTTTTATAATTTACATGATGTATCGTACACTTATTAAAATCATGATATGTTTAAAATATACATTAATTGTATATAAGCTATTATTCAATATTGATGATCAATAAAACAGATTTTGCTTCAACACACCTTCTATCAATGGGCCATATGATTTTGCAAATTTGATGCAGTGGAGACTCGTGACATGTGTACTTGCAAACTAACAAGTTTTTTTATATATAAAATAAATAATTTATTCCTATATATTCAACATTGATGATCAATAATAAATATAAAAGATTAATAATAAATCCTGTATAATTTGATTTTTTTATTCTCCTTAATTAATCCCTGAACGAGGTTCTAAAAAAACCTCAACCAACCTTATTTTGTTATTTTGAATTGAACTTAATTCACTAAAAAATGTTCATCATCTTTCTTGCAAATTATTAGCGATGCAATAATCATAATTATAGAAAAAATTTATTTATTTTTTTATAATATCATATTAAAATAATTAAAAAACATAAAAAAAATATTTTTAAACAAATAAATTTAAAATTTAATAAAAAAATGGGTTGCCAACCCATATAATATTTATAAGCTTTTTTTAAAAAATATCAAACATACTATTAGAATAAAGTTCGTTTATGCTATTTATGTTAGCAAATGCTTAGCAAATTGGTCAATAAAACAAACTGAAATCATATTTAGGAAATATCTCTATTTTCTTGTTATTTTTAGATTATTCACTTGATTTTACTAGTTATTTTTTATTTATTTTAATAGATTCATTTAGCTATTATATAAATAGTTGATGTTTTATTTTTAAAAACAATTTTAAAAATAATTGATTTTTTTCTTAGAATTTAAAATTATAATTTTGAATATTAAAAAACTCTAATTCTTTAGTTTTCTTGCAAATACTTTGCAAGTAAGTCGGCCAGTCACAATTTTTCAAATTATATATAGTATAAAGTACTAAGAAATTTCTTTTGTAAATTAATAGAAATTTCGTGTCGACTTTTATTTAGACCAATCAAGTAATATATTTAAATTAAATCAGACAAGTCAAGACCCAAAACAGTCCGTGCATTAACAATTCATTCAAAAGAGGTGTACAATATTTTTATTATTTGTTTTAGGAGAGACTCTTCAACATTATAAAAGATTATATATTAAAACCTAGCATTATGCAATTCTAATACTATATTTTGAATAATTTTAAGGAAGAAACTATAATGTAATTGTAATTAAGTTTTTAGAAATCTTAGAAAGAGATTCTATATTTCTTTCTTGTTCTCTGATTTCATCTATTTTTTATATTTATTAAGAACATTATTTGACCAATGTACCAAAAACACAAAATGTTTTCTCTTGAACCGTTCTTCTCTCTGTGCTATCATTGTAACAATTTATTAAAGCAGTGTAAGACGTTGAAAACATGGGTATCATGAAGTGACATGAAAAAATCAGAAAAAATACACAAAAAATTAAAAAAAAAAGAGAAATTCTTGAAGGTTGGGACTTTAGTGCTCGCCTACGAAAGTTGAAAATCATACTTTACCAAGCACAAAAGACTCCTTAACTTTAGAATTTATACAAAACAGCTACACAGTACTTTTTTTTAATTTTTAAATATTAAAAGAATTATTCCACAACTATTCTAAGTAAACTTGAAAAATATGTAAAAGTTATTCTACTGTTGTCTTGGTTCATATATAATAGGATTTTTTTGGATATTTTTAAGGAAGAAATTCTCAATTGTAATTAAATTTTTAGAAGTTTTTACGAAGAGATTATATATCTCTTTCTTGTTCTCTAATTTTATCCATCTTTTATATTTATTAAAAATATATTTTATTTATTTCTTTCTTTTTTTTCTTTTTTATTAGGAATATTTAACTTCATTCTATTCTTCGAACTTCTTCCCTAGATATCAGAATAGAAACTCGTACCATCAATTTATTCAAATTAATTTCTATTTTCTTGTTACTATCATCTAATTTATTATTATTATCATGTATATCAGAAAAATAAATATTTTTTATAATTTACATTACACATTTCTTCTAATAAATTCAAAGAATATACTGTTCACTTATTGACCCGGTGGATCGACTCGGTACCCAATAACTATACAGTAGAAGTAATATTTCATTAATAAATGAAAAAATATCAATCAAATTTTTAGAATAAAATTCATTTATGCTTAACAAAGACTTATGATTTATGAAATTAGTTGCATCCACATGGGAGAAGCTATGAAATTACAACGAACTGAAGAGTAAAGTAAGAAGAAGGAATTTCTTCTTCCAAATAATCAATAATCAATGACATAAGTATCGACGGTCAATCAAAATATTTCTATTCTGTACAGTAGAAGTAATATTTCATAGATAAGTGAAGAAATATCAAACAACTTTTAGAGTAAAGTTGATTTGTGCTGAATAAAGACTTGACAAGTCAGTCAATCAAAATAAAAAAATATACTCAAATTTAGAAAATATATTTATTTTGTTGTTATTTTTGGATTATTTGCTTGATTTTACTAGTTATTCTCAATTTATTTTAATAAATTTATTTAGCTATTATGTAAATAGTTGATGTTTTATTTTTTTAAATAATTTTAAAAATAATTGAATTTTTTTGCAATTTAAAATTATAATTTTATAAATTAAAAAACTCTAATTCTTTTAGCTTTCTCGCAAATAATTTCCAATTAAATAAGTCAATAACAGTTTTTCTAATAATATAAAGAGAATGAACAAGGAATTTGGAGTGGTAATTTCGTGGTGGTCGCAATAACTAGATACACGTGTTAACATTATTGAGGTCGCTACAGATAAAAAAAGATTTTGCTTGAACACACCTTTCTATCAATGGCATACGTATGTCTTGAGACATTGAAATATGTATCAGGTTAGCTGGAGAGTAAAGCAAGGATATTGAAATATGCTTTGTTAATTGTATTATTCTTTAATAAGGATAAAAGGATATGCTTTCTATTCATTTGCAGGCCGAGAAAGCACCACGAAACTAGGAATTTCTACTGCTAATTTTTAGTCAATGCAAGTCATGAATTAGACACACTCGTCTGCCTTTTATGGCTTTATTTATTGCGATTGGTTCCACATTATTTTACTCGTCAAAAATTAGTTTTTTTAAAAAAGTATGGTTCAACTATCCTCCTAAATAATTATAATATAATGGTAAGACATTAGATTTTTTTTTTTTTAACATAATCAATGTGACCTGGGCCTACCTGGAAGGATCACTGAGTTAAAATAATCCGGTGTTGCCTTGGTGAGTTTGTAGAAAAAAGAATGAGCGGAAAAGATAACTCGATGGCTGGGTCAAGTGAGTTCAAGGACGGGATGACTTGACAGACCTCAAGTATCTCTACCTGTACTCGATGAGTTGATGCCATGGCAAAAGCATAGGAAAAGACGATGGAGAGAGAAGCTGTAATGGTTAGGTTTTATAGGTTTGATTTAAAGTTGAAACAGAAAACAATATTTGCTTATAATTTCTGTTCCTCTTTCATTTGCTTCTGCGTTCATCATAAATCAACACAAAATTTATATCTCTTTTAATTATTTGCAAACGTTAAAGATAACCGATCCACTCTTTAGTTTCTATAGTTAATTTATTTCCTATTATTTATGCCATGACAAAAGCAGAGGAAGACGATGGAGAGAGAAGCTGTAATTTCATTTTGATTTTGTAATCTTCATCAGAACAAATAATTAGTTATAATCTGTATTCAAGCACCAATTATCTTGCTTCATGCATGTGCTCATTACTTCAATTATTTTAGATTGCCAAGGGTGTTTTCCTTATTTTACACTTTAATTCCCATTGTTTGAATCTTATGTAATTTATAAATAAATTTTCATAATTTTTTTTTTTTTTTTTTGATTATCGTGGGTGTCCGGGCCAGCTTGCGCGCACCTCGACTAATCCCACGGGCCCTGAAGTTAACGACCATGTAAGCCTCCAGTGGCCATCATATGAGCATAAATTTTCATAAATTGATCGTGCATGATGTGGAAATGGAAGTGTTACAAAGATCACTGGGAGAAGACAGCTAATGGTATAATTTTTTTTTATACCTGTTGATGAATTGTAAAAATAATTGAATTCTTTTTACAATTTAAAATTATAATTCAAGAAATTAAAAAACTCTAAGTATGGTTCAACTATCCTCCTAAATAATTATAAAATAATTTTTTAAAATAATTATTTTAATATATTTTTAAATAATTTTTTTTAAAAAAAGAAACCTTACTTCCCTCCCGGACAATAATATTGATTTTCCACACGGCAAACTAAGAAGACCATTTCCATGCAATTGTCTAATCTGATACTGTCAAAATCAAAACATGTAAATTTCCAAAAAATCATGATTAGGCGTGGCAAAAATCATGACTTCCCAATCCCAGCAATACTTCACAGATACTCTGATACCATGTTAATTTCCATAATATATTTATATATGTACCAAAAGATTTCTTTTTATCTTGTTTTCCATAATATATTTATATAGTAGCGAAATTGGGGGTAGCTTGTGGAAAACGTGCATTAGTGTTTGCTTTTTCATTGAGTAAGCCATGTAAAGAAGGGAAAGGGAACAAGAAAGATGTTTCCTTTTGCTCTTTATTTCTTTCTCTAATTATATATTCAAATGGGGTGTTTGCTATTTTCATCGAGAACGCCATGTAAAGAAGAGAAAGGGAACAAGAAAGATGGGGTGGGGGTTGTTTCCGTTTGCCTTTTGTTTTAATTTCTCTCTCTATATTGGAAGTTTGAAAAACTTTATGACAATAATGCACGAAAGTGCTATTCGAAACTTTATGACAAGAAAGGGAATGTCTTTCTGCGTTCCTTTTGTGGGATCTGATGATGAGCTGGAGGATACTGTCCTCACTGGTTGTTTCCTTTTGCTCCTTTTAATTTCTCTCTCAATATTGGAAGTTTGAAAAACTTTATGACAATAAACACTGCACACTTGGAATGTCTTTTAGCGTTCCTTAGAGCCAAAAAGTACGGCAAAGCCATAGGATGGTGATGGTCCTATAGCTTTTGCTTCTCACCACTGCCATGCCAAAAACTTTGTGCTATTTTCCACATCAACAGATTATATTATATAGTTACCGAACAAATAATAATTCAATAAGACCCTCTTGTTTTCATGGCATGTTTCATTTTGTTTTTTTTTTAAGATTAATTGGTTTCAAATTGCTTTTTATACGATTTTTTTTTTCAACTGAAGTTTGAAAAAACAAGATTGCTCGCAAGTGCTTTTAGAAACAATCAAGATCAAGCCATGGCTAACGATAACTGGGTCCACGCGCAAACTTTATTGTTCTCCCTTGGACCGTTCTTCACTCTGTGCTCTTACTGTAACAATCTATTAAAGCAGTGTAAGATATGCTATTATTTATTAACTTGGGTCCCTTCTTGTGTTGTTATTTATTAACTTTAGTGTGAGGTATTTTACCAAGCACAGAGGAGTCCTTAACTTTAGAATTTATGCAAAACAGTTACACTGTACTTTTTTAATTTTTAAATATTAAAAATATTATTCGACTACTATTCCATGAAACTTCAATAATATGTAAGAGTTATTCTATTATTAACATTTGAATGATACTATTTTAAAATACAGAGTGGTATCATGATTAATTTTGACAACCGTTGTATATTAACAATTTCCACATCACGCCTCATATATAGCATTGTGCCTCCTAATTCTTCGTAGCTTGACTGATTAAATTTCCAGAATAAACTGGACTGTTAGATAAGCATACCGCTGTGAGATCCAAATGAGACCACTTCAGTAAATATGATTACTCCACCAAATAAAGTGGACTTTGCGTAGGGGAAAACAGAAGTGTTTCTTATTTAACACATAGGTTTTTTATTATGCTTTTTTTTTAAAAAAAATATTATAATTATAGTTACTTCTAGTTATAGATATTAGTATTTACTTATTCTACAATGAAAATTCATTTATTTTGTAAATTATTTAATTAGTCGATGACTATGTTACATGTAAATGATAGAGAGAATCTCTGATTTAATAAGAGATATCACCTTGGAAAAAAATACTAATATTTAATTTGTAACATTACAAACTGTTTAATTACATATTGACTTATTATGGTATAGAAATTTATCTTATTATCTTGAGATTTAATTAATTTTATAAGTATAATTTAAAAAAAAATACTTGTTATGTTAGAGAAGAACAAAAGTATTATTTATTTTAGAAATTGAAAAACTCTAATTCTTTAGTTTTCTTGTAAATACTTTGCAAGTAAGTCAGTTAATGACAGTTTTTCAATTTATGTTATAAGTAGAAAACACCAGGAAAACAGTTCTATGTAAATTTTGAGTGAAATTTTCCATCAATGCAAGTCAGCAGTAGTAGAGTCAACTTATAATTGGACTAATAAAATAATATATTCAAATCAAATCAACGAAGTCAGGGACCATAACAGTCCCTGGATTTACAATTTATACAAAAGAGTTGTACAATATTTTTATTATTTGGTTCAGGAGAGACTCTTTAATTATATGTTAAAACCTAACATTATGTAATTCTAATACTGTATTTTGAATAATTTTAGGGAAGAAATTATAATATAATTGTAATTAAGTTTTTAGAAATATATAATTGTCCATCTCTTTAATTATAATTAAGTAACTTCAATATTTTATGTTTAATTTTTATTACATAGTATAAAAATTATAAAATTTAAACTTATAATCACTTAATTAATAAAAATTTGATAATATATAAAAAAAATTATTTCACTCAAAAAATTAAATTTATAAATAAAATTCAAAATATAATTTATATAATTCTCATCAAAAACAAAATTTTGCTTGTTATATTCCAGTCCGTTTTAGATAAAAAAAAATAAAATAAATTATTAATGTGATTGACAACTGAAGTATTAAACTTTAAGTCTGCTTAATGAAAGGTTCTTCTCATGGACGCACAACTGACAAGCTTGAGGGTGAAATTGATGAAACAACCACACTTAAGGACCTCGATCTAAACTTTGTATTTCGCCTGGAACGGTCATGGTTTAATGAACTCATTAGGTAGACTCCAAGAATTAAATACTATTTTTTAAGACTACAAAAGGATAAATTAATTATTTTTTAAATTACATTATTGTTAATTGGTGCTAGTGCCATAAAGCTAATGAGAAACTGATAAGAAAAATAAAAGATGTTTATATATATAAAAAAAATGCTAAAAAGTATAGTTAGAACCATGCAGTGCGCACGTTATCAAATCCCTTCTATGTACATACACGAAAAATGCTCTCCCTCTCTCCCTCTCCCTCTCCCTCTCCCTGATGTACACAGTCATTCTTTTAATAAATGCAAAAAAGAATAAAAAAGCTATTATTGTTATAACTTGGAGTACTCTCCTAAATCTGCATGTTACATTTAATCTTGAATTAAAAATGGTATATTAAGATTTGTGTCCTTGTTCATGATTAAGGTTTGAAAACAGAAATCTTTCTTTCTAAAAATACATGATGGTTTGCACTTTGCTTTGCAAGGGTAGTTGTTGAGAGATCTTGGATCGGCATATCCTCCATTGCTTGCTTTCAAGTCTTCTCGGACTTTGATGACATCTGATCTCGGCAATGCCCGACCTATTTTACCCTGCGGTGACTCAAATTGAGTCTTTAAAGAATATTTGGGAGAGAGGTTAGAGTTCTTTTTTAGAATGTTTTTTACTTAAAAATATATTAAAATAATATTTTTTTATTTTTTAAAAATTATTTTTGACATTAGCGTATTAAAATAATTTTAAAACACTAAAAGAATATTAATTTAAAATAAAAAAACAATAAAAATTTTCAAATTTTTTCAACAACACTTTTAAAATACAAAAACAAACAGGACCACAGCCAGACCTTCTATTTGTATTTACACTAAAGCTTTGTTTTTTTTTGTTATTATTATTTTTAGTATCCTCTCCATCACGCTTAAACTAAAACAAAACCTACTCAGTGATGAGGTTTTGGGGCTACCAAATTTGAAAATGGAAAGAAAAAACTTTATTTATTTATTTTGGTTCTTAAGAACATAGTAAACAAATAATTGATTGTCAATTTCTTTTTGAAAACAAAACCAGTTTTTTTATTTTTATTTTTAATATTAGCATATTAAAATCATAAAAAAAACACTTAAAAACATCAACCTTGTAGATATTTTTTTTGCAAAAAACAATTTAAAAAACAAAAACAACAACAAGCATACATGTGGTGGTGTTTCTACTTAGCTTGGCTGAGAATGTTGGAGCTTAAATTCCTGTCAATGTTGTGATGTAAAGACGAGTCAAATTTAGGGTACATATAATATATACACAATAAGGCTGGCGTTCTGGCGCTGAGCATTGCCTTTTGTTTCCATACAATTCACGGGAGAATGGTCTTCGTCTATATATACAACAAGGGGACGATTAGAAAAATGATAATAAGATCTTGAGGGAGGAGCTTACCAGATCATCCATCCAACTATGGATATATGCACTAATGCAATAATGTCATTCATTGTGTCCTTGGGATATATAATAGGAAAGCCTAACTTAATTGCATGAGAGAATCTGGCAATAGAAGAACCCGTGAAGAATAAAATGGCTCACAAAGGGGCTATTCTGCTTCCCACTGATCAATATGCCTCTAGCTCTGCATGCACAAAAGATAAGCAACCGTGTGTGTGTGTGTGTGTGTGTATTACAACAAGAAATATGAAAGACTACAACTAGATGAGCATCATAGCTTGATCTGAATTATTGTATTCTTCAAAAGGTCATCATTTCATACTTTTTTTTTTTTTTGATTGACATGGGGTGTCCGGGCCAGCTTGCGCGCACCACGACTAATCCCCATGGCCCACTGGACATCCTGCAAGCCCAGGAGCAGGTAAGGCACCGCGGGGGTGACAGGCGTGCACATAGAGGGTCCGAACCCGGGACGGAAACGGAACAAGTCACACAATTGACCACAACAGCTAGACCCTCAAGTGCGTCATCATTTCATACTTGATATCTCCACTGATCGTGGAAAACTTGGTTTCAACTTATCAAACTAATTCCTATTTTCTAGTTACTATCATCTAATTTATTACTACTATATATATCAGAAAAATAAATATTTTTTATAATTTACATTACATGTTTTTTTTAAAAAACCGTCCACCTATTAAAACTATGATATGTTTAAAGGTAATTGAAAAACCTCAATTTATTTATTTTTATAAACGATCCCATCATAGTTTATACTGGAAAATAAACCATTATTCAATATTGATAATCAAGAATAAATATTGATGATTAATAATAAATTTTGTATAATTTGCACGGGATTTTCTTATTCTCGCTAATTAATCCCAGAGCGAGGTTCCAAAAAAAGCCTCAACAGCCTTGTCCTGTCTTTCTTTCTCACTCATACTGAATGAAAATCAAAATGGGGTGTTTGCTTTTTTCATCGGGTAAGCCATGTAAAAAAGGGAAAGGGCACTAGAAAAGATGGGGATTGTTTCCTTTTCCTTTTCCTTTTCATTTTCATTTTTATTTTTATTTCTCTCTTTGAAAGTTTGAAAAACTTAATCATAATAATAAATATTAATAGTTTTAGTGCAAGTACTAGTTGTATGTCTGTGAACCATAATTATTAAATTCAAACCGGCCCAATACCCGATAAATTGATCTAGAATTTGGTGGCAACAACTGCTGGGTCCACGCGTTAGAAAAAGCAAGGAAAGAGAGAGAGGACCCCCTTGTCCTCTCTATCTTTCTCACTCATACTGCTTGAAAATCAAATGGGGCGTTTGCTTTTTTACATCGATCGAGGAAGCCATGTAAAGAAGGGAAAGCGCACACGAAAGATGGAGTTGGGGTTGTTTCCTTTTGCCTTTTATTTTTATTTCTATTTCTCTCTCTATATTGAAAGTTTGAAAAACTTTATGACAAGAAAGGGAATGTCTTTTTGCGTTCCTTTCGGAATGGGTAATTAACATTTACTTTTAACATATTGAGGATGGTCACTCTAAAATTTGATTAAAGGACTTACTTTCTTAAATTATACGAAAATTAATCCATGAATATTATTTTTTAATAATTAAAGGTCAAAAAATAGCTACTTTTGTTCCAAATCCTAGCCCAGATTGGCTCAGAATCCAAACCATGTTACAGAGGCCAATTCTTGGATCCTTGATTTTGCTAAAATTCGATTGATAACTGTACCACTTGTGCTCGTAGATCACCATGCTCAATTATTGTCCTTTTTGGGTAATTTAGAGGGCCAAAGGGTTCTAGGACAAAATATTGCTTGGCATAAATTATAGAATGCAAAGTCCTGCAGGAGCTAACTAAAACTGATCATTATTTTACCTTCTAGTTAGCCCTTTTAATAAATTGAGAGACTCTAGCATATATACGGTTTCCAAAGAAACGAAACACATTTAAATACATAATATAATTAAATTTAAATTTAAATGATAACAATAAAAATTGATAGTAAATCATCAATATTTATCAAAAAATATTTTAAAAATTGTTATTTACAACCAATGACCAAACTATAATTGTTTTTTAGAATTTAGGGACAAAATCATATTTTCCATAATTTCAATACGATTCTTTCTATACAATTCTTTAATATTTATCTCTTATCTTTCAAATATTCATATTTCTTAAGGTATTTGCTCATTATATCAAAATATATCAATTAATCAAAGCTTCACACCAACCCATCACATTTGTTAAGGTACTTACTTCAATTCATATTCATATACACTTATTACTACCCACACACAAATTAACTTAAGAATAAATCCAAATCACATCAACTAATATCATATAAGGCCTAGAATTCAACAAGCTTATAGAAATAAACCTAAAACAATATTATAAACACTTAGATAAAGTTGAAGGAAACCTACTCAAAACAAGGGAGTTATATGGTCAATTGGTGGTTTAGGATTGTGGGGGAATATTTGCAGTAAAAGGGAGAAGGAAGAACATTCCCCGTAAGAGAGAATGAAGAAAATGACTAACAATGTCCTTACCTCTCTCCTTCTGTATATAACAAATGGGCTAGCTAAATGGACCAATAAAAAAATAATGGGTTATATATTATGGGTGGGGTTGACATTTCCTCCTCTGTTAAAATAAATTCACCCTCGAAATTTAATTAGAAAACTTGCTAGCTTGATTGAATGAAGAAATCACGATATTTATTACGTATCATCTTCTCAGGTATGACCTTCTCACATTACTTTCACTAAAGCAATCTTTAGAACGAAGTTTTCTAATTTGTCTATCTTCAATTCTCTCCAGTCGGATTTTACATGACATATCTTCTTCAAAATGCTACGGTTTATGGCTCCAATACATGTGATGGATACATGGAATACTGGATGTTTAGATGAAAAAGCTGGGTGGAAGAGCTAATCCATAAGCAACTGCACCAATTCTCTTCAAAATTTCCATAGGCCTAATATATCGAGGATTTAGTTCCCCTCTCTTACCAAACTCCACCAATGGTACATATTTGTTCGAGCAAACTCCACTTAAGTATGCATGCTATCAACATATCTTCAAGTATTTGAATGGTTCTTTTTTATTAACCATTATTTTGAGAATGAAATGTTGTACTAAGATCAATTCGAGTACTCATAGTCTCGTGAAATTTCTCATAGAAACGTGAAATACATTGAGGACCTCTATCATATATAATAAACATGTTGTCTACTGACTGGTCCGTATGCTACATTATCATGGTTCAAATTTGTAGACAATGGAATCTAAAATCTAAAATCATAATTGAATCTTAACATATTCTTCATATGAAGAAGCCACACCTCCGGGACATTAAGTACATCAGAGAACTAAAAAAGGAATTTTATAGAGAAGAAGAGAAGAGGAGACAGAGATGCGTCTTAGAAGACATCTTCTGAGTAGTTAATTCTTGATAGTAGGTGATACATAAGTTCCCACTATCATATTCAGTAAAATGCAACACATTGGAAGACTTGAAAAGCACTAAAACATTGTAAGCAAAACCTTTTTATTTTCAGTTGAGGAAGTTTTTCAAACACCTGATACGCACCTTGAAAAAAATAACAGCAGAATTCATGTTTTTGCCCCTCCTAATTGTTAGTGCCTTGCTTTGGTTCTGCTTTCCTTTTCCCAATCTATTTTCCTTATGTTAGGTTTTAGCCCTGGTATTTTTTACGACAAGCAAAGACATTTTTCCATGCTATCTCTTTTTTGGGAATGTGTGCATGTGAAGTGGTGACAGAGAACTGTGGTGAAAGATATGAATGGTCAAGCATAGATGATTATTGCAAAAATTATGCTTAGAGATGTTAAACTACATGATACATAGTCTATTTTTGGAAATTGGATCTTTGACCTGTTTTTAAATTTAGCTTTGGTTGCCATCAAAAGTCTAAAATGTTGGGGCCCTGAAGTGGTGTGGCATCTTCTTTTCTACTAGGCATGTGCCCCATGTTTAACTTTAGTTGCCTATGGACCCATAGTTTGGTTTTGAAAAGCAATGAAGACTGCTTCTTTCTTAAAATATCAATAAATCATCCAGCCAATGACATTTGAGATATGATTCACAAAAGGCGAAGCTATAATTTGTGTTTGAGCTTTTCTTTTTCTTTTTTAATAGTGAATCATTTTCCCTTTCCCACATAGGAGCCCGCATTTAATGATTTATTCCTTTGAATTCAATTCCTATTTGTTGGAATGACTCAAAGCTACTTGGTCATTGGGGGTAGTTTGTGGAGAACATGCATTAGTGGGACCTTCTTGCTTTCTTAGATAGAAACAAACTTTTACCTGGTTCTATTCCAGGCTCTTTTAGGCGATCAAATATAAATTATTAATGTGATTATGATATCAGCAAAAAACTAGAGCATGCATACAAGTCCTTACAAGTGGATCCCACGTCTATCTCAGCTGTTGATCCCAAGTTATACTCGAAAACATTCCGAGATTTCATACATAGAATCTTCATAGAGGACAAGTAACGGATGGAAGGAAAGAATGGAAATTTATACATAATTTTTAACACTCGGAAATTAAACTCCTGGCGACATCCCAAAAGAAAGATT
Source organism: Populus simonii (assembly GCA_007827005.2). NCBI lineage: Eukaryota > Viridiplantae > Streptophyta > Magnoliopsida > Malpighiales > Salicaceae > Populus > Populus simonii. Next base: position 508,013 of record CM017482.2, read on the forward strand.
TATGGGTGATGCATATTGTAAAGGAAGGCCCGTTGATTGCTTAAGGTGTTCAATATTTATGGCTAAATTTTTTAGAGTAGCCATTATGTGATGATGTGTTAACTATGGAGAAGGTCTCAAGGGATTTGTTGAGCAATCTGAAGAGTGAAGGCAGGCAACTAGAGCAATGTGTTTTCTTTAGTTTTTAGCAAGCCAAGAGCATAGAAAGTAGAGAAATGGATGCAGAACTGGGGAGGGATTGGAAAATAACAAAGTGGACAGTCAAAAGTAAATACTTCTACAGACAATGTGGGATTGGGATTGAACAAAATTCTTTTTGATGGCATGCTATTAAGGTATTCATGATATTCGTTTGTTTTTTAGTTTTTTTAGGATTAAAATAATAAGAAGATGAAATGGATGTAAAAGATTAAATCATAAATGAATATAAAAACGTAAGGATTAAATACTATTTTCTAAGACTACAAGGACAAATTAATTATTTTCTAAATTAGATTATTGTGGTAGGGTTTCTCAGGTTTGAACTATACAAGTTTGGTGTTTTAACAATGTTAATATTTTTTCTTTATTTAATAATAGTTCAAGATTTATTATTAATTGGTGCTAGTGTCATAAAGCTAATGACAAACAAATAAGAAAAATAAAAGTTATATATACAAAAAAGGGCAAAAAAGTAGTAAAAACCATGTAATAATACATAGCAAGATCTTATAGTCAAAACTAACAAGACTTTACTTATTAGACCAATTAAGAATGCTTTCTGAACTTTCTTGTGGATAAGTAGTTTTTATCTTTTAGAGAATATGTTGAAAAAGTGAGAAAAAAATAAAACAATATTCATCAAAAGTTGTAACTCGAAAATATAAATTTCATCATGGATAATAACAACTAGGTTGCTTAATTACAAATCGGATGAAAAAGATTTCGAAGCGCATTCAATAGAACTTTCAAGTTTAGAAAATGATCTTCAAATTCAACAGAAGTACCATACTAATTTGGAGTAACTTCAAGCATCTCTATGTAAAATGATCTCGTGCTATCTCATCCATCCAGGTCCTTAATACCTATAAAACCATCAAATTCAGTAGAACTTTCAAGTTTGGAAATAAAGTTAACCGTGCATGATTATATATGCATTTTGTTATTACAAACAAATCCCCTTCACTTTTAATTAAAAAACTTACTTTATAATAATAATAAAAAAAGGGTTAATATCACATCGTTTTCATTTTTGTTTTAAAATATCGAATTTGAAAAACAATTTATAAGAACATTGTTCACTTTTAGTTTTTAATGTAAACAAACAAAATCAGTTTTCAATATTTTCTAAATAAACTAAAGTGATTTTAAGAAATTATGTTAGTGATTGTTGGCTTTTTCTTTTTTTTTCAAACAAAAATAATCAAAACATATAAGTTTTCAATTTTTGTTTTGAAGAATTTAAAATTTTAATCAAGAAATCAAAGAATAAACAATAAAATCAAACAAACTCAAATATCCTTACTAATTTTAGCTCGTCCTAGCTGCTACTCGTTTTGGCTTAAAAGACTCATAAGTTACTACCAATAAAAAAAATGATATAACTAAGTGATATTCAATAGATATAATTATTAAAGATAATATTTATTTTTTAAATTAAATAAGAATAATATTATCATAAAATCAAGAAATAAAAAATAAAACCAATCAGATTATAAATATTTAATAATAAAATTATTATTAAAGATGATATTTATTTTTTAAAATTAAATAATAATAATAATAATAATAAAATCATTAAAGATAATATTTAATCTCATAAATTAAATAGAATAAAAAAAATAACTAAATGAAATATTTGTTCTTACCATCAAGCCTTAAATTGAGGTTATATTTTTGCAGCTTCGAAAATAAATAGTCACACCATTGATTTGATATAGACGCTATAATTGAACCACAATAGGAATGAAGAAGCAGATGATATGGCGGGCTGTTAAGAATTATGTTGCTGTGTTTTGTGCAGGTGAAGGGATGCACAATCAAGAACAACAATGTTGAGTATTGAAGAACACGAACTACACACAAGGTGTTTGATAAAATGTCTCAGTGAGTATTTCATTAACTGCATGTCTTTAAATACATGAGAAAATTTAACAAACTTCCCTAGTTAACAGCCACTAACTCTGTAGTGGACAATGTGCGACCACTAACTCTGTAGTGGACAATGTGCTTCCACTAACTCAGCAACAACTTCAGAAAAACAAGGGATTTACTTTGACCAAATCAAAACAGAAATGAAAAGAAAAGAAAACAGACAATACTTGATTTAGACAAACTGAAACACTAGAGTTAAAATGTCAATTGTCTAACACTCCTCCTTGACATTGTGACAACAAATTCCAATCTTTTGTCTTAATGTCTCAAATCTCTCTTTAGGTAGTGGTTTGGTAAATATATCTACAAGTTGTTCTTCAGAAGAACAATGAATCAGCATCACTTCATTAGATTGTTGAACTTCTCTAATAAAATGAAACTTGATTTTGATATGCTTTGTACGTCCATGAAAGATTGGATTCTTTGAAATTGATACTGCAGAACTGTTATCACACATGATTTTAGTAGCTTCAATCTGTTCATGTCCCAAATCCTTTAACATTTTCCTCAACCAAATTGCTTGGTTGACAGCAGCGGCAGCAGCAATGTACTCTGCTTCTGCAGTGAACTGAGCTGTTGTCTCTTGCTTCTTTGAACTCCAGGTGAAGACACCTGAATTGAGTGAGAATAAATACCCTGAAGTGCTTCTTGAATCATCAACACAGCCTCCCCAGTCACTGTCAGTATAGCCTTTTAGTTCCACAGCTCCTTCTGATGATCTTGGACAGAAAATACCAAGATCAATGGTACCTTTAATATATCTAAGTATCCTTTTTGCTGCAATAAAATGAGTCTCCTTTGGAGAATGCATGAACCTTGAAAGAATGCTCACAGCAAACAATATGTCAGGTCTGCTTGCTGTGAGATATTGAAGGCTGCCAATTAAGCCTCTATACAAACTTTCATCCACTTTTTCAGATTCATCATCCTTGCTAAGCTTGATACTTGTTGTCATAGGAGTCCCCACTGGTTTACAATCCTGCATTTTGAATCTTTTTAGGATGTCTGAAGCATACTTCTTTTGGCATGTAAAAATGCCATGGCTGGATTGCATCACTTCCATTCCAAGGAAGTAGTTCATCATTCCAAGATCAGACATCTCAAACATCTTCTTCATTTCATCTTTGAACTCTTGGATCATTCCAAGTTCACTTCCTGTGATGAGCATATCATCTAGTAAATAGATACAATTAGAAAATGGTTACCACAGGATTTCACATACAAAGTTGCTTCATTTTGGCTTCTGCTGAACCCAAGTTGAAGCAGATGTGTGTCCATCCTGTCATACCAAGCTCGGGGAGCTTGTTTCAACCCATACAAGGCCTTCTTAAGTAGATACACATAATCTTCTTTATCTTTAACAACATACCTATCGGGTTGCTCTACAAAGATTTCTTCAGCAAGAAATCCATTCAAGAAGGCAAACTTGACATCAAGTTGGTGAATCTGCCAAGAGTTATGTGCTGCAAGTGTAATGAGAAGTCTAATAGTATCATACCTTGCTACTGGAGCAAAGGTCTCTAGGTAGTCCACACCATATTGTTGAGCATAGCCCTTTACCACCAATCTAGCCTTGTGTTTGCATATTGACCCATCTGGATTGAGTTTTGTTTTAAAAACCCATCTTACACCTATCACCTTGCGATGCTTAGGCCTTTCAATCAACTGCCATGTTGCATTTTTGTTGATCATTTCCATTTCTGCCTCCATTGCTCTCCTCCATGCTGGAAATTCTTGAGCTTCAGTATAGCTGGTTGGTTCTAGAATTGCCATGTTGCATCTTAGGTGAATATCTTCCAATGATCTTGTGCCTCTAACTGGAAAGTCATCCACTGATTCATCAGCTACCAGCTGAGGTTGAATGGTGAATGGTTGATCAGAAATCATATTTTTCTGATGTTCCCAATCCCATGTGATTGCTTCATCAACCTTCACATCTCTGCTGAGAATTACCTTCTCTGTTTGTAAGCAAAGGATTTTGTATCCTTTGGTAGTTATTCCATAGCCCACAAGAACTCCCTTCTGAGCTTTGTTGTCAAGTTTGCTCCTCTTTGGCTCAGCTATATGATAATAGCATATGCTGCCAAATATTCAAAGATGATCTACAGCAGGTTTGACACCATTCCAGCCTTCATATAGTGTCTTGTCCTCCAGTGCTTTGGTTGGAAGTCGGTTCAGCAAGTAAACAGAGGTATTGACTGCCTCTGCCCATAATTTGTTTGGCATTTTCTTTTCAAGTAAGAGACATCTAGCCATCTCCATTATTGTTCTGTTCTTCCTCTCACACACACCATTTTGTTGTGGTGTGTATGGTGTAGTGTACTGGTGCACAATGCCTCTGCTGTTGCAAAACTCAAGAAACTGATTTGAGGTATATTCAGTACCATTGTCAGATCTTAAGCATTTAATTAGCATGTCACTTTGATTCTCAACTAAAGCTTTGAATGTTTGAAAGATTGTAAATACTTCACTCTTAAATTTGATAAAATACACACAACACATCCTAGTATAATCATCAATAAAGAGAATGAAATACTTGTTACCACATAATGAGGCTGTCTTCATAGGTCCACACACATCAGTGTAGATGAGCTGAAGCTTTTGGCTGGCTCTCCTTGCTTGCCCTTTAGGAAATGGTAGCCTGGATTGCTTGCCAAGTTGACATGTTTCACACAATTGAAGCTCACCATTCAATGTGGGCAATGCTTCAACCATTTCCTTTTGTTTCAGAATTGACAAGCCCTTTTGATTGAAATGGCCAAATCTTTTATGCCAAAGATTTGAAATATCCTGAGTAGCACTCACATATGCATGATTGGATACTTTATCCCAGTCAACAACAAAGCTTCTGTTTTTCATCTTTACACAGAACACTTGTTCTCCAGAAGGATCAAAGATAGTGCATTTATGATCCTTAAACTGAAGAGAATAGTTTTTCTCCATCATTTGTCCAACACTCAACAAATTTTGACTGATTTCAGGTATGAATAACACATCAGGAATGATTTTGATACCTGAACTTGTTTGAACATTTACTGACCCTCTGCCTTTGACCTCCAGAAATTCTCCATTGCCAACCTTTACTCTGGATTTGTAAGATTCATCAAGGGTTTTGAACATTCCAGCATCATTGCACAAATGGTGTGTGCATCCACTGTCGATAAGCCAAGTATTAGCTGAATCATTTGTTGAGAAACAAGTGACAGCAAAGAATTGCTCCTCCTGTGTATCAACTTCATCCGCAAGGTGAGCTTATTGAGGTTTTGGGTCTGAATTTTTAAACTTGCAGACCTTTGTGATGTGCCCTGATTGCTTGCAATTTCCACAAATTGCATCTGGCCTCCACCAACAATATTTTTCTGAATGTGTGTTTCTTTTGCAGTGAGTGCAAGGAGGAAACTTCTTCTGTTTTGAACCTTCACTGGTGCTGCCCCCTTCATTTTTGCCTTTACTTCTCAGATTAAGCAACTTCTTTCCTTTTACAGCTTGTTGTTTTTGCACATAAAAGGCTCCTTCTGTCAATCTGTCTTGCCTGATTGTTCTTCGTTGCTCCTGTGCTTGAAGAGCACTCATTAGTTCACCTAATGAGATTTTACTGAGGTCCTTTGATTCTTCCAGAGAGGAGATTTTGGATTCAAACCTCACAGGAAGAGTCACAAGAACCTTCTCCACAATCCTGCTGTCAGGAAAGTCTTCTCGAAGTAATCTGATGTTGTTGATAATTAGTGAAATTCGATCAGAATACTTGGAGATTGTTTCATCTTCTTGCATGTTAAGTGCCTCAAAATCTCTCTTCAAATTCAGCACTTGCATTTGCCTTGTTCTGTCACTGCCTTGGTATTCTTCTTTTAGTTTGTTCCAAGCCTCTTTGACTGAATTGAATGCCATAATTCTGTAGAAATTGCTTTCTGCCACAGAATTCTGGATGATTGATTTTGCCTTGGATTTCTTTGCCTTTTCCTCACTACTGAACTTGATTTGAGCCATAGTGGGATTTGTTGGTAAGGGAGCTACTGGTTTGTCTTCGGAAACAATTTCTCAAAGATCATAAGCTTCAAGAAAAGCTTGCATCGTCACTGACCAAATGTGGTAGTTTTCGCCAGTGAATATAATGGGGGAGTTTATGTGGTAGTTTTCGCCAGTGAATAATGGGGGAGTTTAAAAGTAGGTTGTTGGATGTCATTTTTTAGATTTTGAAAAAAATGTTTTGGTCCTGTAAGATCTAAGAGAGCTCTGATACCACTGTTAAGAATTATGTTGCTGTGTTTTGTGCAGGTGAAGGGATGCACAATCAAGAACAACAATGCTGAGTATTGAAGAACACGAACTACACAAGGTGTTTGATAAAATGTCTCAGTGAGTATTTCATTAACTGCATGTCTTTAAATACATGAGAAAATTTAACAAACTTCCCTAGTTAACAGCCACTAACTCTGTAGTGGACAATGTGCTTCCACTAACTCAGCAACAACTTCAGAAAAACAAGGGATTTACTTTGACCAAATCAAAACAGAAATGAAAAGAAAAGAAAACAGACAATACTTGATTTAGACAAACTGAAACACTAGAGTTAAAATGTCAATTGTCTAACACGGGCGGTGGTGAACTTCTAACTCTTCAAATGAATCTGATCTCATTCTTTAATGAGTTTGACTTGAGATGGAAAACTGATGGGCTTTGAATATATGTATAGTTCCAATTCGTCATCTCCATTGTAATCTTCCATTGCCATTTCACTTCTACTTATGTATCTTATCCATCCCCCAGCTTCTGCTATTCGTTTATATTCAAACAATTGAATACCTTTGCTTTTATTTCTTATAATAATAATAATGTTAGTCTGTAAGTAATATGGACAGACAAACCAAACAATTAAGCCTTGGAAGACTGGAGGTATATGGAAAGACAATGAGCATCCTTCTCCACTGTAGCTCAACCAGTTTGGCATCTCACCAGGAATGTGCTTAATACAATACCGGTGACGACCGTTGCACATTGCCTGTATACATATTGATTTTAAGAAATGCTGAGATTGTAGACATTAATCAATAATTGTGCTAATTGTGTGTTTATTTGTGTACAAGAAAGACTGAAAGAAATAGTACCTCAACAACGCTCTTCTGTAATTTATTTGGTGAATGATTGCTATTATAAACACGAATATGCCAGAAAATATTACTTTGACCTTCGATGCCCTGAACCTCTTCTAACGAATGACTTTCTTGTAGTTCTATATATAGTTCTTCTTTTGACTGCTCTGGCATTCTTACTCTTTCCAATGATTTGCAATAAGACACATCCAGACAATCTAATCTTGAGGGAAGATCTGGGATTGATACAAGATATTTGCATTCATGAACAGACAAGAACCTTAGCTTGGGAAGGAAGCTGATCCCAGAAGGCAGGCTAGAGAATTTGTTTCCTGTTAGATCCAATACTTCTAGAGCGGACAATCCCCTAAAATCAACACAATTAGTAGCGCAATCAGACAAACTACCATTAGAAAGCTGAAGACGTTTCACTGATATACATTCAATGAAAGGTGCTGGCAGCCAACGTTTCCAATCCAAAACACCTGCTGAAATCAAAGAAGAACTTGATGGACCCGAACTGTATCCACGCAATGATAACCTTCTGACATGCTTTAATTGTCCAATTGAAGAGAGAAATTGCTCATTTTCAATCCCATCGGCTAGCAGCTCAGTTAAGGATTCAATATCACTCGTGCGTTGTGGCAATTTCTCAAGTTGTGAACACCCAGAAATATTCAGAGTTTCAAGAGACTTTACATTGCCAATGCTTTCTGGAAGAATCTTCAGACTCCAACATCCCTCTAGATTCAAGAAAACAAGGCTCGTTAAATTTCCAATAGATTGATGCATCTTAACTAAACTCGAGCAATCTTCCAGAATTAGTTTCTCTAAACTTGAACTGTGCAAGTTTGGTGTTTTAATAAGGTGCTGAGAATGACTGAGATCAAGGATTTTTAGCCTGTTGAGAATCTGTATAATAATAGAGCACATAGAAAATTAATTATGGAAAGTCATAACATGTAAATATAAATTATATATTGAAGAAATTTTGGGGATTGTAGCATGTTTCGTACCTTTTTTCCCTTCCATAGTTTTTTGAGGTTACTGTACTGCATATCAAGAACAGCTAGATTGTCCAAGGTAAAATCAGATGGAAAATATTTCAAAGGACATTCATGCCAACAAATCCACATCAACTCTTTAGAAAGCAATTTGAAGGATCCGGTGAGATGTACTCCATTGATTTGGAGTAAATTTAAGGATTTCATTTCTGCAAATGATCTTGCGCTAAGTGATTTAGCTTCTGATGCAGTGCAAGACCCTCAACAACATTCGTGCCCTAAAAAAAAATCAATACAACTTTCATACAATTATTTGTAATAAGTCTGACTAGAAAATACGCATGGCTATTCTTTCATGTATGCATTGAGCTCTTACATACCTTCTGCTGCTCAAGTACATTCCATGCATCCTCTTGATTCCAAATTCTGGTCCTTTTTCCAAGAAGCAAGGGAGACGATTCACGAACGACCCCCCTTCCCATGTCTCGTAATAGATGATGCATGGTTATCTTTCCAATGGCATTAACTTCAATCAGAGACCTTTCACGGAGAGTTTCCAAAACAACTTCTGGATTGAGATGGCAACGGGCTCCTAGCACTTTTGCGACGTATTCTTTCTCTATACCAATAAAGAAGCATGCAATATCAAGGAATGCTCTTTGTACTTCATCATCATGTGCGTGATAACTTATTAGAAGCTTTCCTTGAATATCTTGGTTTGGAATTCTGCTCAAGTTGTCAATTTCACTTTCCCATCTACCTCTGTTTTTCCTGTACAGAAGAGCTCCTATAACCTCAAGAGCTAAAGGAAGTCCTCCACAGAAATCAACGGCTTTCTTCGAAAGCTCAATATAATCTTCTGCTGGCTTGGTGTCCTTAAAGGCATGCCAGCTGAAAAGCTGAAGGGACTGATCTCGTGTCAATTTTTCTATCTGATATGTTAGATCTGCTTCATGAAGAAGATTTGAATCTCTTGTTGTGATAATTACTCTACTCCTGGGACCAAACCAACTTCGCTCTCCCATCAAAGCATTTAGCTGGTCCTGACAAGCCACGTCATCAGCAACAAGAAGAACTCTTTTGCGACAAAGTCGCTCTTTGATCCGAACCTTTCCTCTATCATCACAATTGATGTTCGCAGCATCTTGTTTTAAAATATCACGAAGAAGTTCCTTTTGTAAAAGAGCCAGACCATTAAATTGTTTTGATGTTTCATTGATATTCGAAAGAAAACAGCTTCCCTCGAATCTATTGCGAAGTTTATTAAATACAACTTCTGCTATAGTCGTCTTTCCTATTCCTGGCATCCCATGTATGCCCACAATGCAAACCTCATCTGTGGCAGTACTTATGAAGTCACTAATACTATGGACAAGGGGATCCAAACCTACTAGGTGCTCAGGAATATACAAGTACTCAAAATCTAATTTATTCAACACATCCTTGATAATCTCTTTGATAAATTTTGCTTCATGCCTGCTCATACACAAAAGCAAGTCATTGATAGCGAGTCAATTAAGTATTTTATTGTTTCACATTGAAAAAAGTAAAGTATATTGACTCCCTAAATGTGTGCAAGTGAATCTTAAGAGAAAAAAAGGCATACCCATTTGCCATATAATTGAGATTCCATCCAGATAGATTTCCAGCCTCCTCAAGAGTTTTTCTCCACTCCTTCACCAACTTCTCTTCAAAACGCTCTTCATGTTTAACAAATGCTTCTGCAAAACTGCCAGTCTGTTTTCTCACATCTGAAGGATCAATGTCATAGAATATAGGAAGAACAATCTGACCGGTTTTTCTATTTTTGCACTTAAGAATCTCTAGAAGTTCATTGAGACACCATCTAGAAGAAGCATAACCCTTTGAGAAGAAAACTATGGATATCTTTGATTCTTGAATTGCCTTGAGGAGGTGCTCGGAGATTTCTTCTCCTCTACGATGTTTATCACCACCTCGAAAAGTGTGGATTCCTGCTTGTACCAAGGCAGTATATAGATGATCTGTAAATGTCTTGGGAGTGTCTTCTCCTCTAAAACTCAAGAAGACATCATAGGCCCCTTCTGGTCTAGATCGAGAAGACTCTGGCTCTGTCATGGTAGCTGCAGAAATGAAGGCACAATCAATTCGCAATGGAGCAATATAACAAAGAGTTAGCTATGAAATTCCAAAGGTATGATATTGAAATGAGGTTAATTGTATTCTTTATATAGGAGAAAGAGAAAGGATGTGATTTCTATTCATTTGCAGGAGAAAGCACCAGGAATTTAGAGTCAATGCAAGGCAGAAGTAGTAGTAGACTCAACCTATCCTATGATCAGACTAATCAAATAACATTTTCAAATCGAATCAGCAGTTCCTACATGTATAGACACACGCATCTGCCTTACCTGTTTAGACAAAACTGACAGGCTTACTGAGGTCAGCTTTTCTTCTCTTTCGCGAGGATGAACAAAGGAATTTAGGAGAAGTTAGCTGCAGAGTAAAGCAAGGGTATTGAATTGAGGTTTGTAATTGTGTTCTTTAATAGGAGAAAGAGAAATGATATGCTTTCTATTCATTTGCAGAAGTAGTAGAAATCGAATCAGCAGTTCCTACATATATAGACACACTCGTCTGCCTTTCTTGCGAATACTTTGCAAGTCAATGACAGTTCTTCATTTCTTTGCAAGTAGAAATTTCCTTTGTATAATACTAGAAATTTCGAGTGAAATTTCCAGTCATTACAAGGCAGCAATAGGAGGATCAACTTATAAATAAACTAATCAAATAATATATTCAAATAAAATCAGTCAATCAGGGACCCAAAACGGTGTCTCCGTTAACAATTCATTCAGAAGATTGATTTCTAATTCAATGCAGGCATATTTAAAGATATATGATATCGAAGTAGATAACAACAAATAGAAGCGTGCCAATAGAACTTGCAAGGATGTAGTTGAAAAAAATGAAGTTTGGTGACCAAAACCAAAATAAGTAAAGATCTCAAGGACCAAGAAATAAAGAATTGGCTATGAGAGCGACAGAGGAGGTATAATAGATGTAGGTAAAAATGCAATATTTTTAATTTCGTGTATAATTATAATTTAGTGGTAAGGCTGATGTAAAATGTTGTTGATACCTAGAGGAGGGCAGGTAGGCCTAGGCCACTGTTTAGGAAATAATTGCACTTTCAAGTAAAATAGTTAGAGCATCTCCATGGAGAAGCTAAATGGATAGTCAAAAATTAAAAACTAATATTTTAATTTTTCTTTGTTTATTTTGTACACTCAAGGAGAAAGTCAAATAAAATGCTAAAATAGTTTTTCTCTCCCACAAAAGCTATTCCTACATATCTCTTCAAAGAGCCAAAACCAACAAAGTAGGGCCACTAAAATAATAAACCAATTAAATGTAGCCATGTGGAAAAAAAATAACATCAAATTTATTAAGAAATAACAAGACACTTGTTTCTTCCACTTCAATATAATAAATGGCTCTTCAAAAGGCTTTTTTCCATTGGAATAGATATGGTAAAAAAAGCTATATTTACACTATTCAAAATGCTATTTTATCAATTTAGCTTTTCAAAATAGCATTTTGTATTGGAGATGCTCTCAAAGGATGTATGTAGTGATTATTTTTAAAAATAATTTTTGTTTAAAAATATATTAAAATAATATATAGATATTAAAAATTTTAATATCAATATATAAAAATAAAAAAAACATAAAAAATTATTTTTAAATAAATAAAATTATAATTATAATAAAAAGTGGGTTGCATCACAACCCCTAATAAGATCTTAAAGTTTTTTTATAAAAAATATCAAACATATTATATTATTAGAATAAAGTTCGTTTTATGTTATTTATGCTGAGTAAATACTTAGTAAATCGGTCAATTAAGATAAAAAAACATACTTAAATTATTAATTAAAAAATTAAATAATATAATTGAGAAAGAAAATGATCTTAATTTAGTCTCAAAATATACGACCTCATCATTAATTGTGTTTCATGTATTTTAATTTTATTAATTTTATTTTAAACATAATTTATATTATAAAATAAACTATTATTCAATATTAATAATAAGTAATAAATCTGGATGATTAATAATAAATTTTGTATAATTTACATATGATTTCTTATTCTCGTGATCAATTCATTCCAAAGCGAGGTTTCACAATAACCCTTAAGAAACCTTATTTTGTTATTTTAAATTGAAATTAATTTATTAAAAAATGGCTATCATCTTTTTAATTTGTTAATCACAGCCTTGTATGGAATTTTTTTTTGTTACATTTTTTTTCTGGTTTTAGCATATAGACCCAGTACATATGACAAATTAGTTTTTTTATAGATATAAAATATGATAAATGAGGTTTTGATATAAGAATTTTTGGGATAGAAAATATTTTTATTTAGTTTAGAAATTTGGTTTATTTCTATTCAGAATTATTAAACTTTTATAATTTTTTCTACTTGAAAATAATAATTTTTATATTTTATATTTTATTTAATATTATTAGGAATTTCTATTTTTTTATTTAAAAAATACTAATTTTTAAATTTACTTGTTATTATTTTAAAAATAATATTTTTTTTCTATTCAGTGAAAGAATTCTCTCTTGCAAATTATTAGCAATGCAATCATTTTTCTTCGAGATCCTTTGTAAAGTTTCCACAACAACATTCCTGAAGTCGAACTGATGTTGTGTTTGTTTTTTAAATTATTTTTTATTTAAAAATATATTAAAATAATATTAATTGTGTCTAGTAAAACTTCACGCGATTTAGAGTTTTTGTTAATACATCTAGAGATTGGTTTTGAAAAACAAAGAAAACTGCTTCTTTCTAACAACATTCAGACTTCTTCCTGTCAATCAATCCAAGGCAACCATGAAAGACTCTTGGGCTAAAGCAGTGCGAACACTAAAATTTATTTGTTTCTTTTTGCCAAAGCCATTTCATCAAAGATAGAAAGTGGCATAAAGCTCTCACAGTAGCTCCCACTTGCCACTCGAAAAGGACAAAAGCATTCTAAACATGGTTTTTTCTTTTTTCCAGTTGAGGAATTTTATCAAACACCTGATACGCGTCTTTAAAAAATTAACAGCAGCATAAAGGGATTTCGTGGGCGGCAAGGGCCGAATGATAACTGCTGCCAACTAATAGATACATGAATTTTTCCTATTTCATCTCTCTGTCCGTTCTTACATTTATAAGCACCACAAACACGACAACATCAACTCCGCATTTAATGATTTATTCATTTGAATTCAATTCCTTTTTGTTGGAATGACTCAAAGCTAGTTGGGCTGTAGTGGCGAAATTGGGGGTAGTTTGTGGAGACCTTCTTGCTTTCTTAGATGGAAACAAACTTTTACCTGGTCCTATTCCAGGCCCTTGAAGCCATGGTTGTAAATCAAAGCTATTTTATCTTTAAGTCTTCTGTCCTGTCGAGTTCTATGTATAGTCGAAATTAGCTCTCTCTCATTCTCACTCTCATACTGAATGAAAATCTAATGGGGTGTTTGCTTTTTCATTGAGTAAGGGAAAGGGAACAAGAAAGATGGGGGCTGTTTCCTTTTGCTCTTTTTTTTTTCCTCTCTCTCTATATTGTAAGTTTGAAAAACTTTATAACAATAAAACACTTCATTCATACTTAGAATGCATTTTTGCGTTCCTTTGAACAATGAAATGAATACCCCAAACTCTTTTTTCTTTTATTATTTCATCCTTTTAGCCTAAATTAATACTCAATTACTTTTTTATGAAGAAAAGAATGGATTAATTTTTTTCAAGCATTTTATTTAATTTGAATTGGTTTTCAAGATATTTTTGTCTTTCCCTTTTGTTTCTTCTAAAGGCCTCGAGTTAATTATAATTAATTAATAATTTGAACAATGTCGAGCATGATTAATTTAATATTATTTTATTTCAAAAAAATGGTTTTTATCGTAAAACTATATGCTTTCACTTAAAATTTTTAAAAATTTAAGTTATTAAATAAATAAAAAGATGAAATGGATAAAAAAAATTAAATTAGAGATGAATATAATAACATGAGGATTAAATACTATTTTTTAAGATTTCAAGGACTAATTAATTTTTTTATGAAATTGAGAATGTATATATATAAAGGAACAAGAACAAAGAAGCAAATGCTTTACCTACTTAGGTTGTACCTAAAGCCAAAGAATCAGAAGCCAAAGCCGAAACAGAAGCTAAAGAACAAGAAAATAAAAAGATAAATTCTCTACTTTATTGTTTCTATTTATTTTTTTATATATATAAACTGTAGTAATAGTTTTTGGAAATAGACTCTGATATTTTGATGATTTAATAAAGAGATTCCTATAAGAGATTATCTACAATGCCTAGGGTTTTCTTAAGCCCTTTTCAGAGACAGAATATTATTTCTTGCAAATTATTAGCAATGCAATAATTATAATTATAAAAGATAAAAATGTAACACGTACAGGGAAAGAAAAGCAAAGGAAATTCCTCAAGCGCACGTTAACAAATCCCTTCTACATACATACACGAAAAATGCTCTCCCTCTCTCCCTCTCTCCCTCTCCCTCTCCCTGATGTACATATTCATTCTTTTAATAAATGCAAAAAAGAATAAAAAAGCTATTATTGTTATAACTTGGAGTACTCTCCTAAATCTGCATGTTACATTTAATCTTGAATTAAAAATGGTATATTAAGATTTGTGTCCTTGTTCATGATTAAGGTTTGAAAACAGAAATCTTTCTTTCTAAAAATACATGATGGTTTGTACTTTGCTTTGCAAGGGTAGTTGTTGAGAGATCTTGGATCGGCATATCCTCCATTGCTTGCTTTCAAGTCTTCTCGGAGTTTGATGACATCTAATCTCGGCAATGCCTTTTTTGTATTCTTTATATAGGATAAAACTAGGAATTTCTTGTTGGGTATACGATCAAAGTCCCACATTGGCTAGAAGTGGGGAGGATCATGGGTATATAAGGATGGACAAATATCTCCATTAATATGAGGCCTTTTGGGTATAGCCCAAGAGCAAATTCATGAGGGCTTGGGCCTAAAGTGGACAATATCATACTAATATGGAGATAAGTGGTGTCCATAGTCCTTACAAGTGGTATCAGAGCCAGGCCCCAGAGTTAGCCATGATGGATGAATCCTCGGAATACCAAAAGGTGGTGGACCCCCAATCACGATGTAATCCATGGATCAGCTCTATTGGATAGGCGGTGTGCTCCAGATGCTTCATGGACGTGTCTTGATCCCAACACGGTGAAGAGGAGTTGACCTAGAAAGAGCAAAAAAACTCTCAAGTCAGGTAGTGCTCTCCGGATGCTTCATGGACGTGTCCTGACCCCAACACGGTGAAGTAGAGAATGAAGAATCCTGGTTGGTAGAGAGTGGACGGATGAATGATCGGTTTGAAGGGAGGCTCGGTGGTCCTTTGTTCGAGGGGAGGATTGTTGGGTATACGATTAAAGTCCCACATTGGCTAGAAGTGGGGAGGATCATGAGTATATAAGGATGAACAAATATCTCCATTGGTATGAGGCCTTTTGGGTATAATCCAAGAGCAAATCCATGAGGGCTTGGGTCTAAAGTGAACAATATCATACC
This sequence comes from Populus simonii, assembly GCA_007827005.2. Classification (NCBI taxonomy): domain Eukaryota; kingdom Viridiplantae; phylum Streptophyta; class Magnoliopsida; order Malpighiales; family Salicaceae; genus Populus; species Populus simonii. Next base: position 523,852 of record CM017482.2, read on the forward strand.
AATGTGGAGATAGGTGGTGTCCATAGTGCTAATTTTTAGTCAATGCAAGTCATGAATTAGACACACTCGTCTGCTTTTTTTGGCTTTATTTATTGCGATTGGTTCCACATTATTTTACTCGTCAAAAATTAATTTTTTAAAAAAGTATGGTTAAACTATCCTCATAAATAATTATAATATAATGGTAAGACTGTAGATGAAACATGTTGATACTAAGCTGAATTAGATTTTTTTTTTTTAACATAACCAATGTGGCCTGGGCCTACCTGGAAGGATCACTGAGTTAAAATAATCCGGTGTTGCCTTGGTGAGTTTGTAGAAAAAAGGATGAGCGGAAAAGATAACGCGAATGGCTGGGTCAAGTGAGTTCAAGGACGGGATGACTTGACAGACCTCAAGTATCTCTACCTGTACTCGATGAGTTGATGCCATGACAAAAGCAGAGGAAGACGATGGAGAGAGAAGCTGTAATTTCATTTTAATTTTTTAAAAATAACCTAGAATTAGGTTATGAATGGTTGACGCGTAAGCTGATTGAGGTTCATTTTTAACGGAAGCAAGCAATGGCCCAGACCTACCTGGCCTCCCCTAGAGATAAATGATGAGTGGTAGAAGGTCGAGTTATTCAGACTTCTTTCTTTTAATCAATACAAGGCAATCATGAAAGATTGAAAGATTGCATGTAAGTAATGATAACTGTTTTTTAAAGTATTTTTTTTATATAAAAAATATAATAAAAAATATTATTAAAATATTATTTTTTATATTATTACATCAAAATAATATTTGATTACAAAATAAAAAATGCTAAACATTAAGCCGGAAAAAAACAACTTCAAGATAATCATTATGAAACATTGGATTATATCTTTAACGTGGAACATAATGGTGGGTCCGATTAATTATATCCTTAACTGCTATAAATAAATCATGAGTTGTCAACAAGAAAAAAGAGGTGCCCACAATCTCTTATCCTTAACATGATGATCGGTCCGATTAATTAATTATATCCTTAATGTGGAACATAAGATGATACAACAGTTTAAGCTTAATAATGAGAGAGCAGAAGGAACAATCAATTAGCAATGGAGCAATTGCAGAAGGTATCCACTCTCTTGCAATACAAGCAAGAGATACATGTGAAGTGATCATCAAAGATAATACAATAGATTAAGCTTAAAATTCGTCAAGCTTGATAACGCAAGTCATTGATTTTACTAGTTATTTTGGATTTATCTTAATAGATTTAGCAATTATATGTTTTATTTTTGAAAACAATTTTAAAAACAATTGATTTTTTTCTTACAATTTAAAATTATAATTTTAAAAATTAAAAAACTTTAATTCTTTAGCTTTCTTGCGAATACTTTGCAAGAAGTCAGCCAATAATAGTTTTTCAATTTATATATCGAGTGAAATTACCGGTCAATGCAAATAAGGTAAAATTATCAATAGACACTCTCTCCAGCAGTCCCGTAAATGACATGATTTTCCACACGGCAAATTAAGAAGACCATTTCCAACCATCTAGGTGGTGGCCAAGTGGTAAGAACTTGGGACTAAGTGGTTTGCTCCCTCTTAGGTCTCAGGTTCGAACCCTGTGGTTGCTCATATGATGGCCACTGGAGGCTTACATGGTCGTTAACTTCAGGGCCCGTGGGATTAGTCGAGGTGCGCGCAAGCTGGCCCGGACACCCACGATAATTAAAAAAAAAAAAAAAGACCATTTCCATGCAATTGTCTAATCTGATGCTGTCAAGATCAAATGGTATAAATTTCCACAAACCTATTTTCATAGCCATAATATATTTATATATGTACCAAAAGATTTCTTTTTATCTTGTTTTCATAATATATTTACATGGCTTTTTCATTGAGTAAGCCATGTAAAGAAGGGAAAGGGAACAAGAAAGATGTTCTCGATCGTAACCGTATCATCGAGGACGCCATGTAAAGAAGGGAAAGGGAACAAGAAAGATGAGGTGGGGGTTGTTTCCTTTTGCTTTTTTTTTTTTTTTTTTTAATTTCTCTCTTTATATTGAAAGTTTGAAAAACTTTATGACAATAATGCACGAAAGTACTTTTTGATGGGCATTCTATTCGAAACTTTATGACAAGAAAGGGAATGTCTTTCTGCGTTCCTTTCATGGGATCTGATGAGCTGGAGGATATTGTCCTTTTGCTCCTTTTAATTTCTCTCTCGATATTCGAAGTTTGAAAAACTTTATGACGATCAACACTGCACACTTGGAACGTCTTTTAGCGTCCCTTTGAGCCAAATAGTACGGCAAAGCCATAGGATGGTGATGGTCCTATGGCTTTTGCTTCTCACCAATGCCATGCCAAAAACTTAGTGTTATTTTCCACATCAACAGATTATATTATATAGTTACCTAACAAATAATAATTTAATAAGACAAAAAAGATTAATTGGTTTCAAATTGCTTTTTATACGATTTTTTTATCAACTTAATTTTTTAAAAATCCTAAGTATATTATTATTGGTTGTTTATTTTTAATATTATTTAAAAATCAAATTAATTATTTAAAAATCCCAAATATGGTTGTGGGGAAGATAATTTTGTCTTTCCCTTTTGTTTCTTCTTAAGGCCTTGAGTTAATTATAATTAATTAATAATTTAAACAATGTCGAGCATGATTAATTTAATATTATTTTATTTCAAAAAAATGGTTTTTATCGTAAAACTATATGCTTTCACTTAAAATTTTTAAAAATTTAAGTTATTAAATAAATAAAAAGATGAAATGGATAAAAAAAATTAAATTAGAGATGAATATAATAACATGAGGATTAAATACTATTTTTTAAGATTTCAAGGACTAATTAATTTTTTTTATGAAATTGAGAATGTATAATATATAAAGGAACAAGAACAAAGAAGCAAATGCTTTACCTACTTAATCAGAAGCCAAAGCCGAAACAGAAGCTAAAGAACAAGAAAATAAAAAGATAAATTCTCTACTTTATTGTTTCTATTTATTTTTTTATATATATAAACTGTAGTAATAGTTTTTGGAAATAGACTCTGATATTTTGATGATTTAATAAAGAGATTCCTATAAGAGATTATCTACAATGCCTAGGGTTTTCTTAAGCCCTTTTCAGAGACAGAATATTATTTCTTGCAAATTATTAGCAATGCAATAATTATAATTATAAAAGATAAAAATGTAACACGTACAGGGAAAGAAAAGCAAAGGAAATTCCTCAAGCGCACGTTAACAAATCCCTTCTACATACATACACGAAAAATGCTCTCCCTCTCTCCCTCTCTCCCTCTCCCTCTCCCTGATGTACATATTCATTCTTTTAATAAATGCAAAAAAAGAATAAAAAAGCTATTATTGTTATAACTTGGAGTACTCTCCTAAATCTGCATGTTACATTTAATCTTGAATTAAAAATGGTATATTAAGATTTGTGTCCTTGTTCATGATTAAGGTTTGAAAACAGAAATCTTTCTTTCTAAAAATACATGATGGTTTGCACTTTGCTTTGCAAGGGTAGTTGTTGAGAGATCTTGGATCGGCATATCCTCCATTGCTTGCTTTCAAGTCTTCTCGGAGTTTGATGACATCTAATCTCCGCAATGCCCGACCTATTTTACCCTACGGTGACTCAAATTGTGTCTTTAAAGAATATTTAGGAGTAAGGTCAGAGTTGTTTTTTAAAATGTTTTTTATTTAAAAATATAATAAAATAATATTTTTTTATTTTTTAAAAATTATTTTTGACATTAGCATATCAAAATAATCTCAAAACACTAAAAAAATATTAATTTAAAATAAAAAAACAATAAAAAATTTTAAATCTTTTCAACAACATTTTTAAAATACAAAAATAAACAGGATCGCGGCCAGACCTTCTATTTGTATTTACACCAAAGCTTTGTTTTTTTTTTTGTTCTTATTATTTTTAGTATCCTCTCCATCACACTTAACTAAAACAAAACCTACTCATCGATGAGGTTTTGGGGCTACCAAATTTGAAAACGGAAAGAAAAAACTTTATTTATTTATTTTAGTTCTTAAGAATATAGTAAACAAATAATTGATTGTCAATTTCTTTTTGAAAACAAAACCAATTTTTTTATTTTTATTTTTAATATTAGCATATTAAAATCATCAAAAAAACACTTAAGAAAATCAACCTTATAGATTTTTTTTTGCAAAAAACAATTTAAAAAACAACAACAACAACAAGCATACATGTGGTGGTGTTTCTACTTAGCTTGGCTGAGAATGTTGGAGCTTAAATTCCTGTCAATGTTGTGATGTAAAGACGAGTCAAATTTAGGGTACACAATAAGGCTGGCGTTCTGGCGCTGATCATTGCCTTTTGTTTCCATACAATTCACGGGAGAATGGTCTTAGTCTATATATACAACAAGGGGACGATTAGAAAAATGATAATAAGATCTTGAGGGAGGAGCTTACCAGATCATCCATCCAACTATGGATATATGCACTAATGCAATTATGTCATTCATTGTGTCCTTGGGATATATATAATAGGAAAGCCTAACTTAATTGCATGAGAGAATCTGGCAATAGAAGAACCCGTGAAGAATAAAATGGCTCACAAAGGGGCTATTCTGCTTCCCACTGATCAATATGCCTCTAGCTTTGCATGCACAAAGGATAAGCAACCGTGTGTGTGTGTGTGTGTATTACAACAAGAAATATGAAAGACTACAACTAGATGAGCATCATAGCTTGATCTGAATTATTGTATTCTTCAAAAGGTCATCATTTCATACTTGATATCTCCACTGATCGTGGAAAACTTGGGTTCAACTTATCAAACTAATTCCTATTTTCTAGTTACTATCATCTAATTTATTATTACTATATATATATCAGAAAAATAAATATTTTTTATAATTTACATTACATGTTTTTTTTTTAAAAAACCGGTTTAAAGGTAATTGAAAAACCTCAATTTATTTATTTTTATAAACGATCCCATCATAGTTTATACTAGAAAATAAACCATTATTCAATATTGATGATCAAGAATAAATATTGATGATTAATAATAAATTTTGTATAATTTGCACAGAATTTTCTTATTCTCGCTAATTAATCCCAGAGCGAGGTTCCAAAAAAAGCCTCAACAGCCTTGTCCTGTCTTTCTTTCTCACTCATACTGAATGAAAATCAAAATGGGGTGTTTGCTTTTTTCATCGGGTAAGCCATGTAAAGAAGAGAAAGGGCACAAGAAAAGATGGGGATTGTTTCCTTTTCCTTTTCCTTTTCATTTTCATTTTTATTTTTATTTCTCTCTTTGAAAGTTTGAAAAACTTAATCATAATAATAAATATTAATAGTTTTAGTGCAAGTACTAGTTGTATGTCTGTGAACCATAATTATTAAATTCAAACCGGCCCAATACCCGATAAATTGATCTAGAATTCAATGGCTATACGGTAAAAGGTAATAGTACGTAGAGGAATTTGGTGGCAACAACTGCTGGCTCCAAAAAAAAGCAAGGAAAGAGAGAGAGGACCTTTGAATTGTCGGCTTGTCCTCTCTTTCTTTCTCACTCATACTGATTGAAAATCAAAATCATATGGGGTGTTTGCTTTTTTCATGGAAAGAAGGGAAAGATGGAGTGGGGGTTGTTTCCTTTTCCTTTTCCTTTTTATTTCTCTCTTCTAAAAACTTTATTGAGATTGTGTTTTCAAGATACAAATGGCCTTGAAATTTCAATTTGCTGAGAGTTGAGCATATGAAATGTAGTTGATGTAGTCTTTAAAGTTGTATTTCATTTAATTAGACCTTTAATTCTTAATCTTAGTGTTATATGCAAATTATTTTTTTGCATATCAATTCTTAGCTATTTATTGTTCTCTCTTCGGTTTTTATATAACGAAATTTAACTTATCAATTCTTAGCAAAATCATCCATATATAAATGAATGCATTCACAAGACATTAAAACCCCCCATTATTCATATTGAATACATGAAGGGTTGCATTCATGAAAAACTCCCTTTTTAAACGTTTATTTGAACTCAAAACCAATATAACAATATGTGAGTAAACTCACTTGTCAATTTCAGTCAACACATTAAAATATTTCAAAGCTATGTGATGTTTTTTCTCTTTACTATGCACTCTTTCACAAATTATTATGAATTAAAACAATTAATTTTTTAAAAATTCTCAATTTGATCCTCAATTTTTTTAGCACGCACTATTGCACCCTTTTGAGCCCAAATTAATAGCAAGTTGCTTCTTTTTTATGAAGAAATGGTTGAATTAAAAGAAAGATGATCAAAGTGAAAACATGGGAAAAATAGATGGCAACTTCAAATTTCATATGAAAAGCTTAGTTTGGTCCCCAATTCTTTTAATTAAGAGGTGATTGATCTCTTTAGTTGTTAGAAATTCAATTTAGGTACTAAACTTTATTTTTTTTATTTTTAGTCCTTTGTTTATAAAAAGAAGAGAGAGACTTGCTGGATTCAGATGTAAAGAGAAAATGTTATTATTGACTTCTATTCCGACTACCAAAATGATCAATCTTGGTGTTAATAAATTCTATTTTATCAAGGAAGTTTCACCTAAATGGTCAATCTTGGTATTAATAGATTCTATTTTATCAAGGAAGTTTCACCTAAGTATTTTTTTTCTTATTCTTTTCCTTACTTGATGAAGTAGACCTCTTAACAGGAAAATTTTCAGGTTTGAGTTGATTTTAGATTTTTGAGCTCTTTTTATGTTGTTTAAGATCATAAATAAATCCATCAAGGTATTTATTATATTTTCTAGAAGTTATTGGGTTGGAAAATAGATTTTTAGCGGGAAAAAAAAAAAAAACCATAGTCTTGTTTTTCTAGAAACCCTTCATCGCTAGATTCTACAAACAACCAATAATGCATCGGTCTAAAATTTAAAAAAGCAAAACCAAGCTCAAGGGCGTGGGCTAGACTACAAGGTCTGCACACCTAGGTTTTCCTTTTTGTAAAGAAGGCTCAGGAATGCTGGGCCACCAAACTCACTCTTTTTTGCTTCTTTTTTTTTAAATTTTACTATTTTATATTTAAATAAAAAATAAATTTGGTAAAAAATAATTAAACTCACTTGATTTCATAACTTGAGCGGTAGATTTATAGATTATTCCACAATGTCTGTCAATTCAATATTTTATTGTCTAGATATATTTTTACAAGATATGTTTGATTGAACTTTTTTTAATCATTTGATTTATTTTAAATTTATCTTCGCTAATGTATTTTTTTCTATGATGTTGATATTTTGAAATTTAATTTACATGATTGTCATAGTGTGGTAAGGCCATGAAATTTAAGTTGATTAAATATATTGTGATTGTATTTTCTTTTGAAAAAAAGGTGCAATACTAAAAGATTTTTTAAACATTTTATTTATTTTGAATTGGTATTCATGATATGTGATTTTTATTTTTTTTTGAATTAAAATAACAAGAAAATGAAATGGATGTAAGAGATTAAATCATAGATGAATATGAAAACATAAGGATTAAATATTATTTTCTAAGACTACAAGGACAAATTAATTATTTTCTAAATTGGATTATTGTCATTGGGTTTCTCTAAGTTTGAACTATGCAAGTTTGGTGTTTTAACAATGTTTTTGTTTTTTCTTTATTTAATAATAATCCAAGATTTATTATTAATTGGTGTTAGTGCCATAAAGCTAATGACAAACCAACAATAAAAATAAAAGTTGTATATATAAAAAAACAAGGGCCAAAAAATAGTAAAAACCATGAAATAATACATAGTAAGATCTTATAGCCAAAACTAACAAGACTTTACTTATTATACTAATTAAGTGCTTTCAGAACTTTCGGTAGTTTTCATCAAGCCAACGAATTCATATCAACTCGGCGGAAAGAGATGTACCCTACTAATTTGGAGTGGCTTCAAGTGTCTCTCTGAAAATGATCTTGTGCTCAGTCATTTATCTTTTAATGCCTTCATTTCCGGATATCTCTTCTTTTCCCTGAAAAACCAACAAAATTCAGTAGAACTTTCAAGTTTGAAAAGCAAATTAGACGTGCGTGATTGTATATTCATTTTGTTATTATAAACAAAAAGGTTAATATCACATCATTTTTGTTTTTGTTTTGAAATATCGAATTTGAAATAAAATATAAAAACATTATTTAATTTTTTATTTTAATGTAAAAAACAAAAATCAGTTTTAATATTTTCTAAATAAACTAAAGTGATTTTAACAAATTATGTTAGTGATTGTTGGCCTTTTGTTTTTCAAAAAAAAAATAAAATCAAAATCAACACTTATAAGTATTTAATTTTTGCTTTCAAGAATTTAAAATTTTTATCAAGAAATCAAAGAATAAAATCAAACAGACTCTAAATCTAAATATTCCTTGCTAATTTTAGCTCTTCCTACTGTTCTTTTGGCTTAAAAGACTCATAAGTTCCTACCAATAAAATAATGATATAGTTAAGTGATATTCGAATAGATCTAATTATTAAAGATAATATTTATTTTTTAAATTAAATAAGATACATTTTATCATAAAATCAAGAAATAAAAATAAAACCAATCAGACTCTAATTATTTAATAAAAAAATATTATTAAAGATAATACTTAATTTATTAGATTAAATAAGAAAAATGTAATAATTAAAGATGATATTTAATCTCTTAAATTAAATAGAATAAAATAGAAATAACTAAAGGAAATATGTATTCTTACCAAAAAGCCTTAAATATTTAATATTTTTTTTTATTAAAGATGATATTTGATTTTTTAGATTAAATAATAATAATAAAATCATTAAAGATAATATTTAATCTCATAAATTAAATATAATAGAATAAAAATAACTAAATGAAATATTTGTTCTTACCATCAAGTCTTAAACTGAGGCTATGTCCTTGCAGCTTCGCAAATAAATAGTCACTCCATTGCTTAGGTGTAGACGCTGTGATTGAACCACGATGGGGATGAGAAAGCAGATAATATGACGGTGGTGAATGCATCATTGTATTTCTTCCCACTTCTGACTCTTCAAATGAATCTGACTTCCCTACGATCACATGGACCCCACATTCTTTAATGATGTGCACCGCATTCTCTGTTGGCTCTGAAGAAATGTATAGTTCCAATTCGTCATCTCCACAGTAATCTTCCATTGCCATTTCACTTCTACTTATGTGTCTTATCCATCCCGAAATCCATCCCTCAGTTCTTGGTGAGAGAGTTTCTGGTGGATACCATTGCTGACATTCGAACAATTGAATACCGTTGCTTTTATTTCTTATAATAATAATAATAATGCGAGACCGTGAGTAATCATGATCAAGTGGACAGACAAACCAAAGAACTAAGCCATGGAAGACGGTCTAGCTGCTGTGGTCAATTGTGTGACTTGTTCCGTCCCCGTTCTGGGTTCGATCCTCGCTGTGCACGCCTGTCACCCCCGCGGTGCCTAACCTGTCCCTGGGCTTGCAGGATGTCCAGTGGGCCGTGGGGAATAGTCGTGGTGCGCGCAAGCTGGCCCGGACACCCCACGTGAATCAAAAAAAAAAAAAAAAAAAAGAAGACTGGAGGTATATGGAATGTCAATGAGCATCCTTCTCCCCTGTAGCTCAACCATTTTGGCATCTCACCACCAGGAAAGCAGGAAATACAGTACCCATGACAACCGTTGCACATTACCTGTATAAATATATTATCATAAAATCAAGAAATAAAAAATAAAACCAATAGACTTTAAATTTAAGAAATAAAATATATTATTAAAGATAATATTTAATTCTTTAGATTAAATAAGAAAAATAAAAAATATTATTAAAGATGATATTTATTTTTTAAAATAAAATAATAATAATGATGATTATTGCCTGTAAACATATTGATTTCAAGGAATGCTGAGATTTTAGACATTAATCAATGTATGTGCCAATTATGTGTGTTTACTTTTTGTGCGAAAGAGAAACTAAATAAATATTCATGTTTTTTTATCAATTTTATTTCAAACATAATTTATGCTAGAAAATAAATCATTATTCAATATCAATGACCTATAATAAATATCGATGTATGTGCTAATTGTGTGTTTACTTTTGTGCAAGAAAGACTGAAAGAAATAGTACCTCAACAACGCTCTTCGAGAATTTATTTGGTGAATGATTGTCCTCATCAACACGAATATACCAGAAGCTATTACTTAGACCTTCGATGCCCTGAATCTCTTCTAACAAATGACTGTTATCTAGTTCTATATGTAGTTCTTTTTTTGGCTCGATTGGTATTCTTACTCTTTTCAATGATTTGCAATAAGCTGCACCCAAACAGTCTAAACTTGAGGGAAGATCTGGGATTGATACAAGATATTTGCATGCCTGAACAGACAAGAACTCTAGCTTGGGAAGGAAGCCGATCCCAGAAGGCAGGCTAGAGAATTTGTTTCCATCTAGATCCAAAAACTCTAGAGCGGACAAACCCCTAAAATCAACACAGTTAGTTGCGCGATCAGACAAACCACTATTAGAAAGCTCAAGACGTTTCACTAATATCCATTCAATGAAAGATGTTGGCAGCCAACGTTTCCAATTCAAAACACCTGCTGAAATCAAAGAAGAACTTGGTGGAGTCGAACTGTATCCACGCAATGATAACCTCCTGACATACTTTAATTGTCCAATTGAAGAGAGAAATTGCTCATTTTCAATCCCATCGGCTAGTAGCTCAGTTAAGGATTCCATGTCACCCATGCGTTCTGGCAATTTCTCAAGTTGTGAACACCCAGAAATATTCAGAATTTCAAGAGATTTTATATTGGCAATGCTTTCAGGGAGATACTTCAGCCTCCAACATCCCTCCAGATTCAAGAAATCGAGGCTCGTCAAATTTTCAATTGATTGATGCACCTCAACTAAACTCGAGCAACCTTCCAGAATTAGTTTCTCTAGACTTTAACTGTGCAAGTTTGGTGTTTTAATAAGATTCTGAGAATGACTGAGATTAAGGATTTTTAGCCTGTTGAGAATCTGTCATAATAAAGAGCAAAATAATGAAAATTAATCATAGAAAGTCATAACATGTAAATATAAATTACATAATGGAGAAATTTTTGGGGATTGTAAGATGTTTCACACCTTTTTTCCCTTCCATAGTTCTTTGAGGTTACTATACTGTATATCAAGAACAGCTAGATTGTCCAAGGTAAAATCAGATGGCAAATATTTCAAAGGACATTGAAGCCAACAAATCCACATCAACTCTTTAGAAAGCAGTTTGAAGGATCCGGTGAGATGTGCTCCGTTGATTTGGAGTAAATTTAAACATTTCATTTTTGCAAATGATCCTGCGCTAAGTGATTTAGCTTCTGATGCTCTGACATCCAGTGCAAGACCCTCTACAACATCCGTACCCTAAAAAAAAATCAATACAACTTTCATTCAATTATTTGTAATAAGTTTGACTAGAAAATACGCATGACTATGCTTTCATGTATGCATTGAGCTCTTACCTTCTGCTGCTCAAGTACATACCATGCATCCTCTTGATTCCAAATTCTGGTCCTCTTTCCAGGTTCTTTTGGAGACGTTTTACAAACGACCTCCCTTCCCATGTCTCGTAATAGATCATGCATGGTTATCTCCCCAATGGCATTAACTTTAATCAGAGACCTTTCATGGAGAGTTTGCAAATCAACTTCTGGATTGTAACCGCAACGGGCTCCTAGCACTTTTGCGACGTACTCTTTCTTTCTATCAATAAAGAAGCAAGCGATGTCAAGGAATGCATTTTGTAGTTCTTCACCGTCCAGTGCGTCAAAACTTATTCTAAGCTTTCCTTGAATATCGTGGTGTGGAATTCTTCTCAATTTTTCAATTACACATTTCCAACCATCTCTGTTTTTCCCGGACAGACAAGCACCCATAACCTCAAGAGCTAAAGGAAGTCCTCCACAGTAATCAACTGCATCCTTCGAAAGCTCAATATAATCTTCTGTTGGCTTTGTGTCCCTCAAGGCATGCCATCGGAAAAGCTGAAGGGACTCATATGGTTTCAATTCTTCGATCTGATATGTTTGATCTGCTTTAAGTAGAACACTAGAATCTCTTGTTGTAATAATCACTCTACTTCCGGGACCAAACCAACTTCGCTCTCCCATCAAAGCATTTAGCTGGTCCTGACGAGCAACATCATCAGCAACAACAAGAACTCTTTTGCGACAAAGTCGCTCTTTGATCAGAACCTTTCCTCTATCGACATAATTGATGTTAGCAACATCTTGTTTTAAAATATCATGAAGAAGTTGCTTTTGTAAAAGAGCCAGGCCATTGAATTGTTTTGATGTTTCATTGATATTCGAAAGAAAGCAGCTTCCCTCGAATCTATAGCAGAGTTGATTAAATACAACTTTTGCTATAGTTGTCTTTCCTATTCCTGGCATCCCATGTATGCCCATAATGCGTACATCATCTGTTGCAGTACTTAGAAAGTCAAAAATATTGCGAGCAAGCCGATCCATACCTACGAGGTGCTCAGGAACATATAAGTACTTGGGATCTAATTTATTCAGCACATCCTTGATAATCTCTTTGATAAATTTTGCTTCATGCCTGCTCATACACAAAAGCCAGACATTGATAGCGAGTCAATTAAGCATTTTATTGTTTCACATTGAAAAATGTAAAGTATATTGACTCCATAAATTTGGAAAAAAGGCATACCCATTTGCCATATCATTGAGATTCCATCCAGATAGATTTCCAGCCTCCTCAAGAGCTTTTCTCCACTCCTTCACCAACTTCTCTTGAGAACGCTCTTCATGTTTAACAAATGCTTCTGCAAAACTGGCAGTCTGTTTTCTCACATCTGAAGGATCAATGTGATAGAATATAGGAAGAACAATCTGACCGGTTTTCCCATTTTTGCACTTAAGAATCTCTACTAGTTCATTGAGACACCATCTAGAAGAAGCATATCCTTTTGAGAAGACAACTATGGACATCTTTGATTCTTGAATTGCCCTGAGGAGATGATGCGAGATTTCTTCTCCTCTCGGAAGTTCATCATCATCTCGAAAAGTGTGGATTCCTGCTTGGACCAAGGCAGTATATAGATGATCTGTAAATGTCTTGCGAGTGTCTTCTCCTCTAAAACTCAAGAAGATATCATAGGCCCCTTCTGGTCTAGATCGAGAAGACTCTGGCTCTGTCATGGCAGCTGCAGAAGTGAAGGCACAATCAATTACCAATGGAGCAATATAACAAAGAGTTAGCTATGAAATTCCAAAGCTATGATATTGAAATGAGGTTAATTGTATTCTTTGTATAGGAGAAAGAGAAAGGATGTGATTTCTATTCATTTGCAGCAGAAAGCACCAGGAATGTCGAGTCAAAGCAAGGCAGAAGTAGTAGACTCAACCTATCCTATGATCAGACTAATCAAATAACATATTGGCATCTGCCTTACCTGTGGAGACAAAACTGACAGGCTTACTGAGGTCAGCTTTTCTTCTCTTTCGCGAGGATGAATCGTTTTCTTCATCTTTGGATTGCTTGCGTTTTTCTTTCTGCATTTCTAAATTGAATAGAATGATATAGGATGAGCTGGTGAATGATTATCTATCTGAACGGAAGGCTTTCAAGTTATCGTTATGAGCAAAGAAGCAAAGAAGAGCAAGTTCAGTAGAACAAAGAGTAAGCTATGAAATGGCAGCAATGGGACAGAGAAGTTAGCTGCAGAGTAAAGCAAGGATATTGAATGCTGAAATTTACAGTCAATGCAGCAATAGTAGAGTCAACACTAATCAAATAATATATTAAAATAAAATCAGCCAGGACCCCAAACAGTCCCTACATTAACAATTCATCCAAAAGAGTTATACAATATTTTTATTATTTGGTTCAGGAGAGACTCTTTAATTATATATTAAAACCTAGCATTATAATATAAACATATCCCCAAAGTTTCCTGATTTGAAATCCCACAATGCCTCTTGTCAGAGTTACTCTCGGATGTGAGAGAACAAACATCAGTAATTAACCCTATTTCTATGAACTTGCTAATGCTGTGTGCAAAATCAGAAGTGGAGTGGTGGGACAGTTTCTAGTGAAGGCTACTGATAATAATCACTATTATTAAATTCAATCTGTTCTACCCAGCAGTGGATCAAATTATGATTCAATTGATTCAATATCCTGGTTAAGTCTAAATAAATCAATCCAGAATTGATCCAATTTAATTTGGTTAATTTGATGAGTTCAATCTTCACCTAGTTAAAATATATTAATTTTAATACAGTTTTAATTATTTTTTTCAAACGAATCTTGTTTTAATGTTTTAATTTTTTTATTAATTATATTCTTAATTAATTAAACGTTGTATAATTCTAATACTATATTTTGAATAGTTTTAGGGAAGAAATTATAATATAATTGTAATTATATTTATTACAAACATTTTTTATTTCTTTCTGTATTCTCTGTTTTTTTTCTTTTTTATTAAGAATATTTGACTTTATTCTATTATTCGAACTTCTTCCTAGATATATCATGATAGGAACTGCTATCATTTATTCAAACTAATTCCTATTTTCTTGTTACTATCATTTAATTTGTTATTACTATATATATATATATATTCTGAAAGGAAAAGGGAAAGATTAACTATTTGATGGACAATTTTTTTAATCCAGAAGATCTAAAGTTTACATTTTGAGATGAAGAAGACTTCATGATTATGTTATGGCTATGAAACTCTATAATTGAATTTTTCTTAGAATTTAAAATTATAATTTTAAATATTAAAAAACTCTAATTCTTTAACTTTCTTGCAAATACTTCGCAAGCAAGTCGGTCAGTCACAATTTTTCAAATTATATATAGTATAAAGTACTAGGAAATTTCTTTTGTAAATTAATAGAAATTTCGAGTCGACCTTTATTTGGACCAATCAAATAATATATTCAAATTAAATCAGACAAGTCAGGACCCAAAACAGTCCGTGCATTAACAATTCATTCAAAAGAGGTGTACAATATTTTTATTATTTGTTTTAGGAGAGACTCTTCAACATTATAAAAAATTATATATTAAAACCTAGCATTATGCAATTCTAATACTATATTTTGAACAATTTTAAGGAAGAAATTATAATGTAATTTTAATTAAGGTTTTAGAAATCTTAGAAAGAGATTCTATATTTCTTTCTTGTTCTCTGATTTCATCTATTTTTTATATTTATTAAGAACATTTTTTTATTTCTTTCTGTGTTTTCTTTTTTTTTTTATTAAGAATGTTTTAATTCATTCTATTCTTTGGCTAGAAATATCAGAATAGAAATTGGTACCATTTATTCAATCTAATTCCTATTTTCTTGTTACTATCCTCTAATTTATTATCACCAGATATATCAAAAAAATAAATATTTTTTTCATATTAAAATAAATATTCCTTTTCATTTAAATAAAAGATCCAATTGAAAAGGCTTGTTAATGGCTTCTTTCTAATAAATTCAAAGGATGTACCATACATCTATTAAAATCATGATATATTTATAGGTAATTTAAAAACCTCAATTTAGTTTCAAAATATAAGATTCCATCCCATCATATTATGGTGTGTGGAATTTTTCTTATTACATTTGTTTTTTTTTTTTTTTTTCTGTTTTAAGCATGTAAACTCAGATGACAAATTAAGATTTTAATATAAAAATTTTTAGGATAAATTTTGTTTTTATTTAGTTTAGAAATTTTATTTATTTATATTCAATATTATTAAACTTTTATATTTTTTTTCTACTTGAAAAGAATAATTTTTCTATTTTATTTTTTTATTCAATATCATGAGGTTTTTCTACCTAAAAAGTAATAATTTTTCTATATAGTTGTTTTTATTTTAAAAATAATAGTTTTTTCTATTCAGATAAAGAATTCTCTCTTGCAAATTATTAGCAATGCAATCATTTTTCTTCCCCTGCAAAGTTTCCACAGCAACTGGGTCCACGCGTTAACATTATTGAGGCCGAACAGGTTACTGCTATCAAACTCTTCCAAGCTATTGTTGATCAATGTGCCAAAAACACAACAGAAAATCAAACAAAGATTTTGATTCCCCTCCATTATTCTTCTCTCTTGAACCATTCTTCTCCTTGTTCTATTATCCTTAACTTTAGAATTTATACAAAACAGCTACACAGTATTTTTTTTTTTTTAAAATATTAAAAGAATTATTCCACAACTATTCTAAGTAAACTTGAAAAATATGTAAAAGTTATTCTACTGTTGTCTTGATTCATATATAATAGGATTTTACAAAGAGATTATTTATCTCTTTCTTGTTCTCTAATTTTATCCATCTTTTATATTTATTAAAAATATATTTTATTTCTTTTTTTTATTAAGAATATTTAACTTCATTCTATTCTTCGAACTTCTTCCCTGGATATATTAGAATAGGAACTCGTACCATTTATTCAAATTAATTTCTATTTTCTTGTTATTACCATCTAATTTATTATTATTATTTATATCAGTAAAATAAATATTTTTTTATAATTTACATTACACTTTTCTTCTAATAAATTCAAAAAATATATTGTTCACCTATTGACCGGGTGGATCAACTCGAAATCCAATAACTATATAGTAGAAGTAATATTTCATTAATAAATGAAGAAATATCAAACAGACTCTTAAAATAAAGTTCATTTATGCTTAGTGAAGACTTAAAAAGTCAGTCAATCAAGATAAAAAATATACTCAAATCAGATCTAGGAAATATATTTATTTTTTTGTTATTTTTGGATTATTTGCTTGATTTTACTAGTTATTCTTGATTTATTTTAATAGATTTATTTAGCTATTATATAAATAGCTGATGTTTTATTTTTTAAAATAATTTTAAAAATAATTGAATGTTTTTTAGAATTTAAAATTATAATTTTATAAATTAAAAAACTATAATTCTTTTAGCTTTCTCGCAAATAATTTCCAATTAAATCAGTCAATGATAGTTTTTCTAATAATATAAAAAAAAAAAAAAAAGAAGAAGGAATTTGGAGTGGTAATTTCGTGGTGGTCGCAACAACTGGGTCCACGCGTTAACATTATTAAGGTCGCTACAGATAAAAAAAAAGATTTTGCTTCAACACACCTTTCTATCAATGGCCGTATGTCTTGAGACATTGGATATTGAAATATGCTTTGTTAATTGTATTATTCTTTAATAAGGATAAAAGGATATGCTTTCTATTCATTTGCAGGCCGAGAAAGCACCAGTGCACCACGAAACACACTCGTCTGCCTTTTTTGTATTCTTTATATAGGATAAAACTAGGAATTTCTATTGGTAATTTTTAGTCAATGCAAGTCATGAATGAGACACACTCGTCTGCCCTTTTTGGCTTTATTTATTGCGATTGGTTCCACATTATTTTTCTCGTCAAAAATTAATTTTTTTAAAAAAGTATGGTCACCTAGTTAAAATATATTAATTTTAATACAGTTTTAATTATTTTTTTCAAACGAATCTTGTTTTAATGTTTTAATTTTTTTATTAATTATATTCTTAATTAATTAAACGTTGTATAATTCTAATACTATATTTTGAATAGTTTTAGGGAAGAAATTATAATATAATTGTAATTATATTTATTACAAACATTTTTTATTTCTTTCTGTATTCTCTGTTTTTTTTCTTTTTTATTAAGAATATTTGACTTTATTCTATTATTCGAACTTCTTCCTAGATATATCATGATAGGAACTGCTATCATTTATTCAAACTAATTCCTATTTTCTTGTTACTATCATTTAATTTGTTATTACTATATATATATATATATTCTGAAAGGAAAAGGGAAAGATTAACTATTTGATGGACAATTTTTTTAATCCAGAAGATCTAAAGTTTACATTTGAGATGAAGAAGACTTCATGATTATGTTATGGCTATGAAACTCTATAATTGAATTTTTCTTAGAATTTAAAATTATAATTTTAAATATTAAAAAACTCTAATTCTTTAACTTTCTTGCAAATACTTCGCAAGCAAGTCGGTCAGTCACAATTTTTCAAATTATATATAGTATAAAGTACTAGGAAATTTCTTTTGTAAATTAATAGAAATTTCGAGTCGACCTTTATTTGGACCAATCAAATAATATATTCAAATTAAATCAGACAAGTCAGGACCCAAAACAGTCCGTGCATTAACAATTCATTCAAAAGAGGTGTACAATATTTTTATTATTTGTTTTAGGAGAGACTCTTCAACATTATAAAAAATTATATATTAAAACCTAGCATTATGCAATTCTAATACTATATTTTGAACAATTTTAAGGAAGAAATTATAATGTAATTTTAATTAAGGTTTTAGAAATCTTAGAAAGAGATTCTATATTTCTTTCTTGTTCTCTGATTTCATCTATTTTTTATATTTATTAAGAACATTTTTTTATTTCTTTCTGTGTTTTCTTTTTTTTTTTTATTAAGAATGTTTTAATTCATTCTATTCTTTGGCTAGAAATATCAGAATAGAAATTGGTACCATTTATTCAATCTAATTCCTATTTTCTTGTTACTATCCTCTAATTTATTATCACCAGATATATCAAAAAAATAAATATTTTTTTCATATTAAAATAAATATTCCTTTTCATTTAAATAAAAGATCCAATTGAAAAGGCTTGTTAATGGCTTCTTTCTAATAAATTCAAAGGATGTACCATACATCTATTAAAATCATGATATATTTATAGGTAATTTAAAAACCTCAATTTAGTTTCAAAATATAAGATTCCATCCCATCATATTATGGTGTGTGGAATTTTTCTTATTACATTTGTTTTTTTTTTTTTTTTTTCTGTTTTAAGCATGTAAACTCAGATGACAAATTAAGATTTTAATATAAAAATTTTTAGGATAAATTTTGTTTTTATTTAGTTTAGAAATTTTATTTATTTATATTCAATATTATTAAACTTTTATATTTTTTTTCTACTTGAAAAGAATAATTTTTCTATTTTATTTTTTTATTCAATATCATGAGGTTTTTCTACCTAAAAAGTAATAATTTTTCTATATAGTTGTTTTTATTTTAAAAATAATAGTTTTTTCTATTCAGATAAAGAATTCTCTCTTGCAAATTATTAGCAATGCAATCATTTTTCTTCCCCTGCAAAGTTTCCACAGCAACTGGGTCCACGCGTTAACATTATTGAGGCCGAACAGGTTACTGCTATCAAACTCTTCCAAGCTATTGTTGATCAATGTGCCAAAAACACAACAGAAAATCAAACAAAGATTTTGATTCCCCTCCATTATTCTTCTCTCTTGAACCATTCTTCTCTTTGTTCTATTATCCTTAACTTTAGAATTTATACAAAACAGCTACACAGTATTTTTTTTTTTTTTAAAATATTAAAAGAATTATTCCACAACTATTCTAAGTAAACTTGAAAAATATGTAAAAGTTATTCTACTGTTGTCTTGATTCATATATAATAGGATTTTACAAAGAGATTATTTATCTCTTTCTTGTTCTCTAATTTTATCCATCTTTTATATTTATTAAAAATATATTTTATTTCTTTTTTTTATTAAGAATATTTAACTTCATTCTATTCTTCGAACTTCTTCCCTGGATATATTAGAATAGGAACTCGTACCATTTATTCAAATTAATTTCTATTTTCTTGTTATTACCATCTAATTTATTATTATTATTTATATCAGTAAAATAAATATTTTTTATAATTTACATTACACTTTTCTTCTAATAAATTCAAAAAATATATTGTTCACCTATTGACCGGGTGGATCAACTCGAAATCCAATAACTATATAGTAGAAGTAATATTTCATTAATAAATGAAGAAATATCAAACAGACTCTTAAAATAAAGTTCATTATGCTTAGTGAAGACTTAAAAAGTCAGTCAATCAAGATAAAAAATATACTCAAATCAGATCTAGGAAATATATTTATTTTTTTGTTATTTTTGGATTATTTGCTTGATTTTACTAGTTATTCTTGATTTATTTTAATAGATTTATTTAGCTATTATATAAATAGCTGATGTTTTATTTTTTAAAATAATTTTAAAAATAATTGAATGTTTTTAGAATTTAAAATTATAATTTTATAAATTAAAAAACTATAATTCTTTTAGCTTTCTCGCAAATAATTTCCAATTAAATCAGTCAATGATAGTTTTTCTAATAATATAAAAAAAAAAAAAAAAGAAGAAGGAATTTGGAGTGGTAATTTCGTGGTGGTCGCAACAACTGGGTCCACGCGTTAACATTATTAAGGTCGCTACAGATAAAAAAAAAGATTTTGCTTCAACACACCTTTCTATCAATGGCCGTATGTCTTGAGACATTGGATATTGAAATATGCTTTGTTAATTGTATTATTCTTTAATAAGGATAAAAGGATATGCTTTCTATTCATTTGCAGGCCGAGAAAGCACCAGTGCACCACGAAACACACTCGTCTGCCTTTTTTGTATTCTTTATATAGGATAAAACTAGGAATTTCTATTGGTAATTTTTAGTCAATGCAAGTCATGAATGAGACACACTCGTCTGCCCTTTTTGGCTTTATTTATTGCGATTGGTTCCACATTATTTTTCTCGTCAAAATTAATTTTTTTAAAAAGTATGGTTAAACTATCCTCCTAAATAATTATAATATAATGGTAAGACTGTAGATGAAACATGTTGTTGATACTAAACTGAATTAGATTTTTTTTTTTTTAACATAACCAATGTGGCCTGGGCCTACCTGGAAGGATTACTGAGTTAAAATAATCCGGTGTTGCCTTGGTGAGTTTGTAGAAAAAAAAATGAGCGGAAAAGATAACTCGGTGGCTGGGTCAAGTGAGTTCAAGGACGGGATGACTTGACAGACCTCAAGCATCTCTACCTGTACTCGATGAGTTGGTGCCATGACAAAAGCAGAGGAAAAGACGATGGAGAGAGAAGCTGTAATGGTTAAGTTTTATAGGTTTGATTTAAAGTCGAAACCGAAAACAATAGTTGCTTATAATTTCTGTTCCTCTTTTATTTGCTTCTGCGTTAATCATAACTCCTCACTAAATTTATATAGTTAATTTATTTCCTATTATTTATGCCAGGACAAAAGCAGAGGAAGAAGAAGGAGAGAGAAGCTGTAATTTCATTTTAATTTTGTAATCTTCATCAGAACAAATAATTAGTTATAATCTGTATTCAAGCACCAATTATCTTGCTTCATGCATGTACTCATTACTTTTTATATATGTACCAAAAGATTTCTTTTTATCTTGTTTTCCATAATATATTTATATAGTGGCGAAATTGGGGGTAGTTTGTGGAGAACGTGCATTAGTGCTTGCTTTTTCATTGAGTAAGCCATGTAAAGAAGGGAAAGGGAACAAGAAAGATGAGGTGGGGGTTGTTTCCTTTAGCTTTTTTTTTTTTTTAATTTCTCTCTCTATATTGGAAGTTTGAAAAACTTTATGACAATAATGCACGAAAGTGCTTTTTGATGGGCATGCTATTCGAAACTTTATGACAAGAAAGGGGATGTCTTTCTGCGTTCCTTTCGTGGGATCTGATGAGCTGGAGGATATTGTCCTTTTGCTCCTTTTAATTTCTCTCTCGATATTCGAAGTTTGAAAAACTTTATGACGATCAACACTGCACACTTGGAACGTCTTTTAGCGTCCCTTTGAGCCAAATAGTACGGCAAAGCCATAGGATGGTGATGGTCCTATGGCTTTTGCTTCTCACCAATGCCATGCCAAAAACTTAGTGTTATTTTCCACATCAACAGATTATATTATATAGTTACCTAACAAATAATAATTCAATGAGACAAAAAAGATTAATTGGTTTCAAATTGCTTTTTATACAATTTTTTTTATCAACTTAATTTTTTAAAAATCCTAACTATATTATTATTGGTTGTTTATTTTTAATATTATTTAAAAATCAAATTAATTATTTAAAAATCCCAAATATGGTTGTGGGGAAGATAATTTTGTCTTTCCCTTTTGTTTCTTCTAAAAGCCTCGAGTTAATTATAATTAATTAATAATTTGAACAATGTCGAGCATGATTAACTTAATATTATTTTATTTCAAAAAAATGGTTTTTATCGTAAAACTATATGCTTTCACTTAAAATTTTTAAAAAGTTAGGTTATTAAATAAATAAAAAGATGAAATGGATAAAAAAAATTAAATTAGAGATGAATATAATAACATGAGGATTAAATACTATTTTTTAAGATTTCAAGGACTAATTAATTTTTTTTATGAAATTGAGAATGTATATATATAAAGGAACAAGAACAAAGAAGCAAATGCTTTACCTACTTAGGTTGTACCTAAAGCCAAAGAATCAGAAGCCAAAGCCGAAACAGAAGCTAAAGAACAAGAAAATAAAAAGATAAATTCTCTACTTAATTGTTTCTATTTATTTTTTTATATATATAAACTGTAGTAATAGTATTTGGAAATAGACTCTGATATTTTGATGATTTAAGATGATTTAATAAAGAGATTTCTATAAGAGATTGTCTACAATGCTTAGGGTTTTCTCAAGCCCTTTTCAGAGAAAGAATATTATTTCTTGCAAATTATTAGCAATGCAATAATCATAATTATAAAAGGTAAAAGGTAACAGTACGTCGAGGACAAAAAGCAAGGAAATTTCTCAAGCGTGCAGTACCGGTAAATTTTTTTAAAATATTTTTAAAACGTAAAAATAAACCTTCAATTGATATTTACACCAAAACTGTTTTTTTGTAGTTGTTATTTTCAGTATTGTCTCCATCATGTTTAAACTAAAACAAAACCTACTCAGCGATGAGGTTTTGGGGCTACCAAATTTGGAAACGGAAAGAAAAAACTTTATTTTTTTATTTTGGTTCTTAAGAACATAGTAAACAAATAATTGATTGTCAATTTCTTTTTGAAAACAAAACCAGTTTTTTATTTTTATTTTTAATATCAGTATATTAAAATCATAAAAAAAAAAACACTTAAGAACATCAACCTGATATTGATATTAATTTGCCAAAAACAATTTAAAAAACAAAAACATCAACAAGCATACATGTGGTGGTGTTTCTACTTAGCTTGGCTGAGAATGTTGGTGCTTAAATTCCTGTCAATGTTGTGATGTAAAGACGAGTCAAATTTAGGGTACATATAATATATACACAATAAGGCTGGCGTTCTGGCGCTGATCATTGCCTTTTGTTTCCATACAATTCACGGGAGAATGGTCTTAGTCTATATATACAACAAGGGGACGATTAGAAAAATGATAATAAGATCTTGAGGGAGGAGCTTACCAGATCATCCATCCAACTATGGATATATGCACTAATGCAATTATGTCATTCATTGTGTCCTTGGATATATAATAGGAAAGCCTAACTTAATTGCATGAGAGAATCTGGCAATAGAAGAACCCGTGAAGAATAAAATGGCTCACAAAGGGGCTATTCTGCTTCCCACTGATCAATATGCCTGCCTCTAGCTCTGCATGCACAAAGGATAAGCAACCGTGTGTGTGTGTGTGTGTGTATTACAACAAGAAATATGAAAGACTACAACTAGATGAGAATCATAGCTTGATATGAATTATTGTATTCTTCAAAAGGTCATCATTTCATACTTGATATCTCCACTGATCGTGGAAAACTTGGATTCAACTTATCAAACTAATTCCTATTTTCTAGTTACTATCATCTAATTTATTATTACTATATATATCAGAAAAATAAATATTTTTTGTAATTTACATTACATGTTTTTTTTTTAAAACCGTCCACCTATTAAAACTATGATATGTTTAAAGGTAATTGAAAAACCTCAATTTATTTATTTTTATAAACGATCCCATCATAGTTTATACTAGAAAATAAACCACTATTCAATATTGATGATCAAGAATAAATATTGATGATTAATAATAAATTTTGTATAATTTGCACGGGATTTTCTTATTCTCGCTAATTAATCCCAGATCGAGGTTCCCAAAAAAGCCTCAACACCCTTGTCCTGTCTTTCTTTCTCACTCATACTGATTGAAAATCAAAATGGGGTGTTTGCTTTTTTCATCGGGTAAGCCATGTAAAGAAGGGAAAGGGCACAAGAAAGATGGGGGTTGTTTCCTTTTCCTTTTCCTTTTCATTTTTATTTTTATTTTTATTTCTCTCTCTATATTGAAAGTTTGAAAAACTTAATGACAATAATAAATATTAATAGTTTTAGTGCAAGTATTAGTTGTATGTCTGTGAACCATAATTATTAAATTCAAACCGGCCCAATACCCGATAAATTGATCTAGAATTCAATGGCTATACGGTAAAAGTAATATTTCATTAATAAAAAAAATATCAAACAAACTCTTAGAATAAAGGAAAAAAAAGCAAGGAAATTTCTCAAGCGTGTAGTACTGGTAAATATTGAGGAAGGAATTTGGTGGCAACAACTGCTGGGTCCACGCGTTAGAAAAAGCAAGGAAAGAGAGAGAGGACGCCCTTGTCCTCTCTTTCTTTCTCACTCATACTGCTTGAAAATCAAATGGGGCGTTTGCTTTTTTACATCGATCGAGGAAGCCATGTAAAGAAAAAAAGGGAAAGGGCACAAGAAAGATGGGGGTTGTTTCCTTTTGATTAAAGGACTTCCTTTCTTAAATTATACGAAAATTAATCCATGAATATTATTTTTTAATAATAAAAGGAGAAAAAATAGCTACATTTGTTTCACTAAAAAATTTCATCATCTTTCTTGCAAATTATTAGCAATGCAATAATCATATTTATATTTATGATTAAATACCCTTATCCCATGACTCTTGAATCATGTGTTTTTAAATGTATGAATAATGATATGTAGTGAACTCGTTGCTCATGACCCATTGAAATGCATCTTTGCAAAGATCAAACCATCACACTTGACGAGGTCAAAGTTTATTGATCATAGCTGCTTGCGCTTGAAATGAGGAAAGGCCATCTTTGTTATTCCTTTCACGTTCTGAAATAAGTACATCCCTTGCGATCCCTTTTTGAGCCTGAATAGTTTTTCTTTCATGAAAAAAATCCCGACTAGGATCACACCCCATACTGGGGGGCAAGAGAAAATTTTAAATGAAAAAAAAGAAAAGGTCGTGAGAAAGCCAAAAAGGCATAAGAGCTCAAGAAACTCAAATGCTAGGGGGCATGCCCAAATCACTAGAAAAAGTGACATCCAAGATAAAGTGAGTATACCCTAGCAAAGCAATAAAAAAGAAGAAGTAGCAAATCAAAGAAGAGCGGCAAAAGAAAATGTGAATGACATCAAGAGACAAACTGTTGATAGTGATCCTCGGTCTTTGAAACCCTGAAACACTCTTTGAGCCTTATGAATCCTTTTCTTTCATAACCAAGAACCACAACCTACATTATGTGCCTGTAAAAGTCCTTTCTAATCAAGCAAGCAAGCAACCTAGAACAATAAACAATGCTCTCAAAATGCAAAGAATACTTTTCATGAAATCAAGAATAAACTACTCATTATTATTCATGCTGATAAAGATGAATGTTCAAAAAGAGACAAGTTTTTCTTATACAAAACCTCGAGCTTTTTCTCGAGCCCGTCACTTTGAAACAAAAATGTCATCTCATGACGTATTTTCACCGAAGACCTCATTGCCAAACACAAGAGCAAATAATCTCTTTTTCAAGAAAGAAAATAACCAAGGAGTTGCAAGATTTCAAAATCAAATTGTTTTAGACTCGCATCGAAATAATTTTTGTTTTCAAAATGCAAGATCAAGATTTCAAGATTTATTCTGGATCCATATTCCTTCACCAAAATAAACAAAGGAGAGAAATGAGAGAATGGCTTCTTAAAACCATTATTTGTCTAAGTCGCTGACAAAGCACACTTAGGGGCAATGAACAATGCAAGGGGGCAACATTGTGTTTAGAAGAAAAATTCTAGAAAAAGAGATGGTAATTTCCTTCAACCAGACAAGGGGGTATTTTGGTTTACAAAAGACAGTTTGATCCTTTCAGCAAGTGACACTGAATGTTTCTAGCAGTGAAACGAGGAGTAATAAGTGGTCCTCTCAAGTTATTTGACGAGTCAGAAAATCTTTAGCAAGCAAGTGGGTCATGATAGGCACCACAGAGGCTAAGTTGTGTAAACAAATCTGGAAATAGACTTACATGGGCCAACTCGAGTGGGCTAGAAGCCAAGCGACAAATATGACCCAAATCAGAGTTAGCAAGTCCTCATCAGTCAAGCAACAAGAAGACAAAGAAGAAATGGGGGGCCTATATTTTAAATCAGGTAAAGATGCATGCATATCATCTAAACTTTGAGAAATTGGACAATGAGTTTTGCAAATCTTATTAGAGAAAATTCCAACGGAATCCATCAAGTGGAAAGCCAACTTGAAATGGCCAGGATTGAAATTGCTTTTGAAAAATTTTCACTTTTGAGAATTTTTCAACCTGGGCAGGCCGCCCACGAGAATCAGGCCCTCTGAAAAATCTCTATGTTTTTCCACCTCCTTAAAATGCGCCTTCGAGCCTTTGATCATCATTTTTAGGGCGCTTTCAAGCCCTCGATCCTCTTCGAGTGCCTTTGAGCACTTGCTTTCTCTTCGAGGTGCCTTTGAGCCCTCGCTTCTCTTCAAGTGCCTTTGAGCACTCGCTTTCTCCCTTCGAGCGCGCCTTTGAGCCCTCGCTTCTCTTCGAGCGCGCCTTTGAGCCCTCGCTTCCTTTCGAGCGCGCCTTTGAGCCCTCGCTTCCTTTCGAGCGCGCCTTTGAGCCCTCGTTTTCCTTTCGAGCGCGCCTTTGAGCCCTCGCTTCTCCCTTCGAGCGCGCCTTTGAGCCCTCGCTTCCTTTCGAGCGCGCCTTTGAGCCCTCGCTCTTCTCCCTTCGAGCGCGCCTTTGAGCCCTCGCTTCCTTTCGAGCGCGCCTTTGAGCCCTCGCTTCCTTTCGAGCGCGCCTTTGAGCCCTCGCTTCCTCTTCGAGCGCGCCTTTGAGCCCTCGCTTTCTCCCTTCGAGCGCGCCTTTGAGCCCTCGCTTTCCTCTTCGAGCGCGCCTTTGAGCCTCGCTTTCTTCTTGCATTCTTTTGAGTGCGCCTTCGAGCCTCTCATTTTCTTTTTTATATACTTGGATAAGTCACCCATCACAATGAAAACTAAAAAAAAACAAAAAAACAAAAAAACAAACAAAATGAAAAAAACAAACAAAAAAAAGGTGGGTCGTCTTCCAAATGACTTGTTTCTTGATTTCTACATCTTGGTAAAAGTCGTGTGTCAATCTGCTGTTTTCAAAGTTTTCAAGACTTAAAAAAAAAAACAAAAAAAAACAAAAAAAAAAAAAAAAAAAAAAAATCCTTTATGTATCTACTTTTCTTTATAAATTTACTACACAAAGCTAAAAGAAAATGAAATTTTCCAATATCTTTGCATAGTAAATATTATAAAGAGGGGGCAACTGTCATAACCCAATTTTTGATCATTTTATTTTAATTATTATTATTATTATATATTATTTTATTACTGAAAAGAAAAAATGATGAAAAAAATAATAATAATGTTGGAAAAAACAAGTAAATGAAGAATGAATTAAAATTTGGGTTAAGGACAAAATGATTGGAAGTTTTGGGGTTTAATTAAACTTTGGAATTAATCCAATTAAGCTTGAAATTAATTTAATTCATCTAATCAAGGGTTTAGTTGGAGAATTGATAAGTTTTGAGACTTAATTAAGCTTGGAAATAATCTAATTAATCTAATCAGGGGCTTAATTAGAGAATTGATAAGTTTTAGACTTAATTGGACTTTGGATTTAATTAAATTAGTGAAATCAGGGACTTAATTGAAGAAATAGCAAAGTTTGGGGTTTAATTGGGGGTCTAAATTGTGAAATTAAAATCCAAGGACTACATTAAAAAAGGCGCGCAAATGCAGGGGCCAATTACAGTTTAAACCAGGGGTTTAATTGCAAGACTTTCAAAACTGCATGGATCAAAAGGACAAATGGTTGAACGACGTCGTTTTGAAGACGCTGTTCATCTTCTTTGCCTTTAACCCAGTGACCGTTTTCTACAGTAAAGGACGCCGAACGTTGCAGCAGTAATGGTCGTCCGTTGGCTTCAGTAATGGGTGCCTTAATGGTGGTCGACCCTCAGCCTGTCGCCCGTTATCAACCCGCCGAGCCCTATATAAACCGAGCAGCACCGAAGAGCAAGGGGTTGAAAAAAAAAAAACAGAGGGAGAGAGGGAGGAGGAAGAAAAAGGAAGAACCCGAAGACAGAAACAAAAAAACACAGAGGGAGGGAACAGAGAAAAAAAGGAAACCCAGAAACACAGAGCAAAAAAAACCAAGAGAGAGCACGAACCAAACAAAGACTACATAGAGAGGAGTATTGCTTTTACCATTGCTTTCGTCCCTGTAGACAACGAATGACAGAACCAGGGGCTGAGGGGAGAGAAACAGAACCAGGGAAAATTTTGGTCCATCAACCAGCAGCACCTCGTTCTATCACCATCGTCTTCGTCTTGAACGGAGAATACTGGACAGAGAAACAGGGGAGGAACCACAGAACCGGGGGAGACCAGAGGAATAAAAAAACAGACTTTCGTTCCTCTGTTTCTTCTCAAGGAAACAGAGGAGGCTAAAGGAAAAAGCCACGGGCAGAAGAGACAGAGCAGAGGGATCCAACACAGAAAGAAAGAAAAAAAAAAGAACGTAGAAGAAGGAGCAGAGGAGAGGAAGTAGTGTCTGCCGGCCAGAGCGAACCGGTCGTCACCATCGTCTTCGTCTTCACCCCGCAGCTGCACCAGGTAAGTTTGCATCTTTCCTTCTCTTTCCATCTTTAATTACACAGGCACTGTGCACTTGCAATTTTAATTACGCCCACCGTGCTGAGCGTGGCCCAGCCGGGTCACTGGCTTGGGCCAGTGGTCGGGCCGGGCCGGGCTGGCTGGGTCTAGCCCAGCCCATGTGGGCTGAGCTGGGCCCAGCCCAAAAAAATAAAAAAATAAAAAAATAAAAAAACAGAAAAGTAGAAAAGTAGAAAAAATAAAAAAAATGTGTATGCATGAATAAAAATAATGTAAATTTATTGGTTTATTCACTGACGCCAGAGTCAGGAATAAAAATACCGGTTTAAATTTATATCATTTTTATTCGGTGTATTTTATTTTATTTTATTTAGCTAGAAAAATAAAAAATATGTGCATGCGTAAAAATCAATTTTTTTTATTTATTTATTCACTAGCACTAGAGTAGAGAAAAAAAAATATTGATCTAATTTTTCGTATCTACGAATTCTTACCAACGCCAGAGTTGGAATTATTCGAGCTCGAATATTCACTGGCGCCAGAGTCAGGAATATTATAAACAGATCATCATAGCATAAGCGAATAAATGTTTAGCAATTTAAGACAAAACTAGCAATGTAGTCTGCCTCAGGCAGAACGTTTAAGGGGTGATAATATCTTCCTTTTTACGTAACCAATCCCGGGCCATAGAATCTCTGTTGACCAGTTAGGGTTCCTAGTGACCATAATACTAGGTGGCGACTCCTCAAACAACACATTTTTCCCCTAAAAGAACAAGATGCCCGAAATCTGTTCTTTTTCAAAGATTATTTTTAGGGCCACCACGATGTCGGGTGCGACACTATATAATCAAAAAAATAAATATATTTTTTTATGATCAACATAATAGGATGTACTGTCCACCTATTAAAACCATGATACGTTTAAAGGTAATTGAAAAACCTCAATTTAGTCATTTTTATAACCGATCTCATCATTAATTGTGTAATCATGTCTTTTATCAATTTTATTTATGCTAGAAAATAAGTCATTATTCAATATTGATGATCAATAATAATATCAATGATTAATAATACATTTTGTATAATTTGCAGGGGATTTTTTTATTCTTGTTAATTAATCCCTGAGCGAGGTTCCAAGAAAAGCCTCAACAACCTTATTTTGTTATTTTGAATTCACTAAAAAAGTGTTCAACATCTTTCTTTCTTTAATTATATATTAAAGAAATGCAAGGAAATTATTAGCAATGCAATAATCATAATTATAAAAGGTAAAAGGTAACACGTACGTAGAGATAAAAAAAAAGCAAGGAATTTCTCAAGCGTGTAGTACTGGTAAGTATTGAGGAAGGAATTTTCCTCTCTTTCTTTCTTCTTTAATTATATATTCAAATGGGGTGTTTGCTATTTTCATCGAGGACGCCATGTAAAGAAGGGAAAAGGAGCAAGAAAGATGGGGGTTGTTTCCTTTTGCTCCTTTTTTTATTTTTATTTTTTATTTCTCTCTCTATATTTTTTATTTTAAAAAACTCTAATTTTTTTAGCTTTCTTGCAAAGACTTTACAATTAAATCAGTCAATGACAATTTTTCTAATAATATACTGAGAAAAAACAAGGAAAATTCCTTTGTAAATTGCTAGGAATTTCGAGCGGTAATTGCTCGGTTAAGTCCATAATCTACCCCAATTTTACAAGCAGAGAAGATGAGACTAAATCAACCATAATTGTTTTTCCGATACCCAGATATGGGTCATGATTTTCTAAAAAAAAAATTTATTTAGAGACCATCCAACAAAAATCATAATTCAAAATGAAGTCATATTTTTTCTGCATCCAAACTTTATGTTGGGTCATGATATATCCATGCCGAACTCTGAGTTGGGCAAGGGCTTGTCTCATTAACACCCAACTCTAGATAAGGTCATGGTAGCTTGTCCCAATTCTAAGTTGGGTAAGCACATCCGCACCCAATATTTTATATAATTTGAATAAAATTTTATTATTCCTGTCAATTAATCCAAAGCGAGGTTCTAAGACAAGCCTCAACAAACTATATTTTGTTAATTTGAAATGAGCTTATTTCACTAAAAAAATGTTCATAATCTTTCTTGCAAATTATTAGCAATGCAATAATAATAATTATAAAAGGTGAAAGGTAACGCGTAGAGGAAGAAAAGCAAGGAAATTCCTCAAGCGTGTAGTACCGGTAAATATTGAGCTGGGATTCGGACCGGTAATTTCATGGTGGTTGCAGATTGAGTGACTTGAAGTTTTTCATGTTAAAAAAAAAATAGAAGGAAATTGAGAAAGTATGTTTATATAAATTAATACAATAAAAAAATAATCCTTAAATTAACACAATTATATAATACACACAAATACTTTGCAAATTTCATTTTTCTTCCTGCAGATCCTTTGCAAAGTTTCCACAACAGCTGGGTCCACGCGTTTACAAAAGCTCTCATAGTGGATACGATGGTGATGGTCCTGATGGACTGCTACTGCTTTTGCTTCTCACCAGTAGCCATGCCAAAAACTGTGTTATTTTTCATATTAACAAATTAGATTATATATTTACCTAACAAATAATAAAATGAATACCCTCGAACTCTTTTTTTTATTGTTATTATTTTATCTTTATAGCCTAAATTAATACCCAATTACTTTTTTATGAAGAAAAATTAATTTATATTATTGTTAACATAATTTTTCAAATTAAACCATTTTTAATTGAAACCTACACAATTACTCATTGAAATTCACTTATCGGTAATTTCGTGGTAGGCGCAGATGTGACTTAAAGTTTCCATGATAAAAAAAAAAAAAATAGAAGGAAATTGAGAAAGTTTCTTGCAAATTATTAGCAAAGCAATAATTGTCAAAGAGCAAGCAATAATTGCTAAAATAAATTATTGAGCTGTAATTTAGAGTGGTAATTTCGTGGTGGTTGCTGAGGGAGCGTGTGTGTTTTTTGGAGTCCAGTAAAATTATTTTAAAAGATTTTGAAATTTTTTATTGTTTTAAATTATTATTATTTTTTATTGTTCTAATATATGATATTAAAATTATTTTTTTAAAAAAGTAATATTTTAATATATTTCAAAAATATTTTGAAATATAATATCTATTACACTCTCAAATTAAATTGTATATATCTTGTTTTATAGCATCTAATAGTTTTTTTTTTTTTGACGACTAAAGCAGTGTAAAACGTTGTTGAAAGAAGGTGTATATTAAAATCATGTTACTTCTAAGATCGAAAAATAGCATCTAATTGTATATATCTTGTTACTTTTAATAAATTCAAATGTTGTACAGTACATCTATTAAAATCATTTTTCTTCCTGCTGAGTGCAGATCCTCTGCAAAGTTTCCACAACAACTGGGTCCACGTGTTACTGATTCCAAACTCTTCCAAGCTATTGTTGACCAATGTACCGAAAACACAAAAAAAAAAATCAAACACAGATTTTGCTTCATCTCCATTATTGTTTTTTCTTGAACCGTCCTTTCTGTGCTATTACTGTAACAATTTATTAAAGCAGTGTAAAGCGTTGAAAACATGAATATCATGAAGTGACATAAAATTTTGCGTTTGTAATAAGAGTATGTCAATAATTAGTGATATATGTCATAATTTAATTCTTTACCTTTCATTTTTATAAAAGCAAAAAAATTATGTTTTTTTCAATAAATTTACTCATAGTTATCGAACCCAACCTGAAATTGACCTGACTAAAAAATAGAGTCTTGGGTTACACGGATTGATCAGGGTCAACCTGGAAAAATAAAAAAAATATTTGATTTTTAATATTTTATATAAAAAAAATTAAAGAAACAATTCATATGAACATAGGTTATGCATGTTGCATATAATAAAGTTTAACAGATTATTTCAAAATGTTTTTTTATCTCATATTAAAAAGATATTATCTTATTCTTTTAAATTGAGATATTTAAACTAAAAGAATTTTTTTTATTCCACATTGAAAAAATAAAATATTCTTCTAGTATTTATATGGTGAACTTTGAAATGAGTTAGTAACCAATTAAAAATATAAAAAAAGAGGGGTCTCTAGTTAGTAGAAAAAACATATTTGAAAAAACAAAACAGGTCTCTACCGGGTTTTATTGGGTCACCCTGGTTCTAGATTGACCTGGTAGGTCGATCAATTTTCTCCGGATCAATTGCAGACCCGGGTTTTCAATAAAATAAACCCGGCCAAAGCCCTGGGTCATTTGGGTTCTGGGTTGACCTGTCGGATCGGGTCGGGTATGATAACTATAAATTTAGTTAATGTTAATTATTTTATTATTTTAGTAATTTTTTTAGTAGTTAGAAATAATTAGAAAAAAAATACACAAAAAATAATAAATATATATATATATATATAGCTGAGATTGAAATTGGACCAATAATTAAGTATTACGTGTAAAAATTGAGTTTGAAATTTTTTAGATAATAATTAAGGGTTGAATTAAGAAAAAACTTAAATTAGTTTAATTTGGATGCAATTAGAAAATAGAAGTTCAAGGAGATAGAGTTAGAAATTAATAACCAATTTTAAAAATTAATTTGAGGTTTAATTGAAAAACAAATTGAAGTTGGGAATCCATTTGGCTTAAAAATGAAGATTGGAAGAATCAATGACTGAAATGAAAGAAACCAAGAAATTAAAGATGATATTGTAATTCAGTCAACAACAAATTAAAAGAAATTACGGAAAAGAGTTCAAAATTGATCAACATAAAAGAATTGAAAGTCTAGGGACCGAAGCACAAAAGGTGCTAAAATGGTGTGTTTAGCATAGTTCCAAACGGTGTGTTTAGCATTATTTCAAATGAAGAAAACCTAAAGCAAAACGAAGCCTTAATTTTCACATTGATTGAAATGGTGCGTTTTGCCTGGAAAAGAGAAGAACAATTTTTGATATTCAATTAAAAACAAAAATGACGTCGTTTTGTCCCTAAAATCTACAGAATTCCAAGTTTCGTTAAACGTATATGGAAAGCTGACTCTTTTCTCCTCATTTCATCCCAATTCCGGCTACAAATTGATCCTCCTAGCAAATAAAAAACACCTTCCCATAATCTTGAGCTTATTGTCCACGATCTTGAAGTAAGAAAACACATTTTCTACCCTGATTCTCTCCCTATAAATCGAGCAAAAGGGGTTGGTGGCCAGCATTTAAGTCAGTTTTCAGTCGAGAATTTCGAGGGATAATTTCGAGTCAATGCTTAACGTATCCTATGATCAGACTAATCAAATAACATATACATTATAAAAAAAATATGGAATTTAAACTTTGAAGTAAAATAGTAAAAGTAAGAAAAATATCAAATAGGCTTTTACTCTAAAAGTTGGTTTATACTTAGCAAACACTTAGCAGGTCAGTCAATCAAGATAGAAAACATACTCAAATTATATTGAGGGAATATATTTATTTTCTAGTTATTTTTGGATTATATACTAGTTATTTTCGATTTATTTATTAGATTTATTTAGCAATTATATAAATAGTTGATGTTTTATTCTTGAATTTTTTTTTAAAAAATAATTGGATGTTTTTAATAATTTAAAAAAAATTTAAAATCTAATTCTTTAGTTTTCTTGCAAATACTTTTGCAAGTCAATCAGTCAATGCCGGTTTTTCTAATAATGTACAAGAGAGAGTACAAGGAAATTTCCTCCCTAAATTGCTAGGAAATTTCGAGCAGTAATTGTATGCTTTAGGAAATATTATATCTTTATTACTTATTGGTAATTTCATGGCAGGTGTAGATTGAGAAAGTATGTTTTCTTGCAAATTATTAGAAATGCAATAACTGTCAAAGAGCGAGCATTATATAATTGCTAAAGAATAAATTTAGAGTTGTAATTTATTTTTGTTTCTGTATTTTAAAAGTATTTTTTAAAAAAATTATTTTTTTTTATTAATTTCAAATTAATATGTTTTTAGTGTTTTCAAATCATTTTGATGTGCTGATGTCAAAAATAATTTTTTTTAAATAAAAAAATTATTGGTATACATTTTAGCAAGAAAAATTATTTAAAAAGCAACTACAACCACATTATCAAACAAAAACGTTGAAAACAAGAGTATCATGCCAAGGGTAATAAAAAAAGAAAATGAACAAAGGAGATTAGTAATGATTTCAATTATCTAATAGTTACACGAAACCTTCTCTTTTAATATTTGCTTAAACCCTCTGCTCTTTAATTCTCTTTTTAAATTATTTGATGCCAACAAAAAATATTCATCTTTAATTTAGAAAAAAAATATTATTAGTTTTAGTGCAAGTACTAGTCGAACAATAATTATTAAATTCCAACCAGCATGGTAGATCGATCTGGAATCCAATAGCTATACAGTAGAAGTATTATTTCATTAATAAGAGAAGAAATATCAAACAAACTTATATTAAAGTTTATATATGCCTAGCAAAGATTTAACAAATCGGTCAATCAAGATATAAAACATGGTCAAATCATACCTAGAAAATATATTTATTTTCTTATTATTTTTGGATTATTTGCTTGATATAAAGCAGTAATTGTATGCTTTAGGAAATTTTGACCCACCAGTAAATTGTATCTTTAATTTTTTTTAAAAATATTATTAGCTTTAGTGCAAGTACTAGCAATATAACTATAGAACATAATTATTAAATTCAGACTGACCTAATAAATCTACCCAGAACTTGATGTATATTAAAAGTAATATTTCATTAATAAGTAAAGAAATATCAAACAAACTCTTAGAGTAAAGTTTATTTATGCTTAGCGAAGACTTAGCAAGTTAGTCAATCATTATAGAAAACATACTCAAAACAAACCTAGGAAATATGTTTATTTTCTTGTTATTTTTGGATTTTGCCTGATTTTAATAGTTATTCTTGATTTATTGTAATAGATTTATTTAGCTATTATATAAATAGTTGATATTTTATTTTTTAAAACAATTTTAAAAATAATTGATTTTTTTTTTTACAATTAAAAATTATAATTTTATAAATTAAAAAAAACTCTAACTTTTTTTGTTTTCTTTTCAATATTTTGCAATTAAATTAGTCAATGACAGTTTTTCTAATAATAGACGGAGAAAGAACAAGGAATTTGGAGTGGTAATTTCGTGCTGGTTGCAACAACCATTTGAGAATATTCTTTCAGAAACAATCAAGATCAAGCCATGAGCGAGGTTCCAACAAAAGAGTTATACAATATTATTCTTTCAGAAAGACTCTTTCTTTTTGTCAATGATCCTTTCTGTCTAACCATTTGAATTCTTTAAACAACATAGATGGCTGTGACCAATGAGAATATTCATCGATTGGATTCCTTCTGAAACGTTTTTTCCTTGAAGCAGCTGCGCGCATGCCAAGAAAATGAGAAAATACAAAAGGAAAAGAAAACAAATTCTTTGAAGTTTACCACCAGGAAATTTCCTGTGTACGTATATTACTGGAAATTTTGAGTCAAATTTCCAGCTCCAGTCAATGCAAGGCAGCAATAGTAGCCTAAACCTATAATAGAGTAATCAAATAATATATTCAAATAAAATCAGCCAAGTCAGGGACCCAAAACAGTCCCTACGTTAACAATTCATTCAAAAGAGTTATACAATATTTTTATCAAATTTGCTATTTTCTTGTTACTATTATCTAATTTGCTACATTGTTTTTTCTGTTATGATAAATGAGATTTTGATATAAGAACTTTTGGGATCATGATAAATATTTTGTCAAATATTTTATTTTTTAATTTAGTTTAGAAATTTTATTTTTTTTCTATTCAGTATTATTAAAAAATTTTAATTTTTTCTACTTGGAAAGAATAACTTTTGTATTTTATTTTTTATTCAACAGGCTTTCCTAGCTAGTTTTTTCTATTTAAAAAATAAAAAAAAATTCTATTTAGTTGTTTTTATTTAAAAAATAATAGTTTTAAAAACAATCCTTAAATTAACACAGCTATATATATAACACACACAAATACTTTGCAAATCTCATTTTCTTCCTCCAGATCGTTTGCAAAGTTTCCACAACATTATTGAGGTCGAAAAGGATCTTTGAATTGAAGATGGCTGGTCAGATGAAGACAAACCCTTCAATTATTCAGAATAAAGACTTTTCTTCTTTTATATTTATCCCCCGTCGACCTTTGATGAAGCCATGTACAGGTTGTGTGCTCGTGGCTTTCTTATTTCAATTATCTCCAAGACAAGTATATAATTTATTTAATCCACGCAAAAATCATACGATTATGAGTCGTAATTAAACCTGTGTTGTTGAGATTGAGATTGATATCATGTTTTAAATTAAATCAAGTCTAAATTAAGATAGTTAAATTTGATTTATCTTGTCAAAATTCAATTTAATTTTTTTAAAATATTAAAAATAATATCATTTTAGTTTATTTTTTAAATCCCAAAACAATATTTAAAAAAAAATAATTTAGGTAAGTTTGTTCAACATTGTAACCCGGTTCTTAGGTAATTGAAAAACCTTATTTTATTATTTTTATATACGATCCCATCATTAATTTTATTTTTTATATAGGTATCATGTCTTTTATCAAATTTATTTCAAACATTGTTTATACTAGAAAATAAGCCATTATTGAATATTGATGAAATTTTGTATAATATGCATAGAATTATAATAATAAATATCGATGATTAATACTAAATTTTGTATAATTTGCATAGGATTTTCTTATTCTCGCTAATTAATCCCAAAGCGAGGTTCCAAGATAAGCCTCAACAAAATTTATTTTGTTATTTTGAATTGAACTTAATTCATTAAAAACTATTCATCATCTTAAATTATTCAACAGTGTTGTTTGCAAAAACTTAATTTCTATTAGTAGTATTAGAGTTGTATATTCTATGGGATGTGAGACAAATATTCTGAGTGCTAAACACAGAGAAGATGAGCGTAAACACTAGTTATTTGTTTTTATTATTTTTATGTTTACTTCAAGTAATACTGCATCTGCAATTCCAGTGTTCAATGTTGAACAATATCATATTTGGTCTTCCCAGGGATAATTGATGAGTGGTAGAAGCCCGTATTCAAGTTATTCAACTTCTTATGATGAGTTTGAAATAAATAGCGAATTTAAAAAATCAATTAGAGGTTTAATTGGAAAAGAAAATTGAAGTTTGGAATCAATTTAGCTTAAAAATGAAGATTGGAAGAATCAATGACTGAAATGAAAGAAACAGAGAAATTAAAGGTCATATTGTAATTTGATAAAGAGCAAATTAAAATAAATTAAGGAAAAGAGTTGAAAATTAATCAAAATAAAAGCATTGAAAGTCTAGGGACCAAAGCAAAAAAGGTGCTAAAATGGTGCATTTAGCGCAGTTCCAAACGATGCGTTTAGCATTATTCCAAATGAAGAAAACCTAAAGCAAAACGACGCCTTTTCACATTGATTAAAATGGTGCGTTTTGCCTGGAAAAGGGGAGAACAAATTTTGATATTCAAAGAACAACAAAAATGACATCGTTTTGTCCCTAAAATCTGCAGGAATCTGGGTTTTCTTAAACATACATGGAAAGCTGACTCTTTTCTCCTCATTTCCTCCCAGTCCCGGCTACCAATTGATCCTCCTAGCAAACAAAAAACACCTTCCCATAATCTTTGTTGCTACCTAATTTTTGACCCATGTTTTGATAAAATTTTTGAAAAAATCCAAAAATAACAAAAAACAACAAAAATCCAAAAAATATGTTATTTAATATATTTGCATTGTTTTTAGCATCATCTCAAAAGAATTTAAATTTTCAAAGGTTTTTGGAACGCGTTCGACTTTTAACACGTTATTTTTAAAATCATCGATTTTCCTCATTCAAGTCAATGTTGATAAGAAAAATTCAAAAAAATAAGAAAAATCAAATTTACAAAAAAAGAAAGAAGTTGAGGGACCAAGTTTGAGACCTAACATTTTTATCTATAAATACTGGTCTTCAACACACACAAAAGGGAGGGGGGCAATTTTGCAAATAGAGAAAAACCATAAAAAACCCTAAACCACAAAAACCCTAAAAACCATACTTCTTTCTCCTCCCTACCCGGGCAGCCGCTCACAGTCCCCCGGCCAAAACCAGAGAAAACAAAAGGAGCGGCGCCCCCCCTTTTTCTCCCATCTTCAACCTTCAGCCGGAGGCTACCTCTCTCACAACCGTCCCCCTTCATCTTCCCCGCTCACAGACCTCCCTCACTATCTCCTTGGCCACTCCCGCTCCAACCTTCACCCAAGCCATCTCTCTCTCTCTTTCTCTCTCGCTTCCTGGGCCGAGAGCCAACTCCCCTCCATTCATCAACACAGAGCCAGCAGCGCCGTCCACCACAGTAGCGCCGTCCACACCGTCAGTACCCTTTCTTCCCCGGATGACCAACCGCAACAACCCACACCGCCTCTCTGTCCGATCTATTCACTTCACAACCCGAAAGAAACCCACTATCAAGACCGATCTTCCCCTCAGCAGCGTCTTCTTCACCTTCGGTCTCTTCAACAGCAACGACCACAGACCAGCCAAGACCGATCATCTCTTTCAACCGGTTGGTCGCAGATCCACTCGTCATCAACGACCCAGCAACGGCCACAGAAGACCACCACTGCCAGATCGGCCATCGACAGAAGCCTAGTCGCCGGTGACCCCTTGGTCTAGCCGTCGCCTGAAACTGAGAAGAGAGAAGGCAGTGAAACTGGACTGAGCTAAAAAAGGAAAACTGAAACAGATCGAAAAAAGAAAGAAAATTAAAATTGACTGCCTTTTATGTTTCTTCTTTTTGCAGATAACGGTGGCTGTCACCGCCGACGAGGAAAAGAAGAGAGGAAGAAGTCGATCCAGACCCCCCTGTTGCTGGGTTTTTCTCGTGGCGATGGCGCGTGGAGCAACGCGCCGCCACTGTTCCAGCACTGTTCCGGCCCTGCACTGTTCCTGATTCTGTTTGAGGGGTTGTTTTTTTTGTAACTTAAGTTTGTTTAATGTAATATTTGTTTATTTTTGAGTTTTTTATAATTTGTACTTTGTAAATGTGGATGGAAAAGAAAAGAAAAGAAAGAAGAGAAAAAACAAAAAAAATATATAGTAAAAGTGAGTGTGTGTTTGGATTTTCACTTATTTATTTATGTATGTATGTTTTTTTATGATAAAATCGCAAAGATTAAAGAAGAATTTAATATTTTGATTTGCTCATGGTCTAGAATTATTAACTTATACGTAAGTTGTATTTCTAATATCCGATGAAAAGATAAAATTTTAAAACTTCTTTAACACGTCAAAGCCACGAAGCAGCTTACCTCAGGTAGGGTGCGTTAGGGGTGCTAATACCTTCCCTAACCACAACCAGTCCCTTACTTGCGAATCTCTGACAAGACCAGTACATCCGGTTTCCTAGTAGCCCGCAATCAATTACTAGGTGGCGACTCCAATGAATCAATCAAAGCAAAACGCATGACGAAAGATCGCCGGTCGACGCCGCAAGGGACACGTGCGACAGAATGGCGACTCCACTGGGGAAGGTACTGTTTCTAACAATATTGGACTAAGCTTTGTGTATTTGATGTGTTTAAGTTTTTGTAGTTTTGTCTTGTTTTATTTTTTTTTGTCCATGCATTTTTAGAATTGTTTCATGCATCACTTGTATTTATTTTTGAAAGCACACACAAGCTCCTAAGTTAGGTGGTGAATTAGCGATCTGCCCTATGACTATTGGTCAGGGTTCAGATGCGTGAAAAACCCAACTCATATCTGACTGCCTGCTTGGTAATGGTTGGTATACGTGCCTTAACCATTTCTTGCAACGCCCCTATACTGTGTTTACGAAGATCGTCACTGGGCAGATATGAGACCTTTTTGAGACTAGGTAGAAAACCTATCCATGTTCAC
The DNA here is from genome assembly GCA_007827005.2 of Populus simonii. NCBI lineage: Eukaryota > Viridiplantae > Streptophyta > Magnoliopsida > Malpighiales > Salicaceae > Populus > Populus simonii. Next base: position 564,605 of record CM017482.2, read on the forward strand.
ATAATGAATAGAACCTATTTTAGGTTGTATGTGCTATTTTTATTTGCATCAGGGCAAACCCTTCTTGAAGCATCTTGAACTCAAGACTTGTGGGTGACCTAATGACCGTCACTCAGAAAATTTTCATTGTAGAGTTTGGGCAAGAATCACGATTCTTGTTTCATCATACAAGAGTTATGACCATATGTCACCCCTCGAAGGGCGAGTTCATCATATATATTACATGCTCATACATATATCACGCATGCATGCACCAAGTTGAAAGGTGGGTTCCCCATATAAGCTCTGTTACACCTGATTGAAAAAGATGGCAAATGAAGAAAGAGGTTGGCGAGAAACCGATTGTCAAAAGGAAATTGAGAGCATCAAATGTGAAGTAGCTAAACTCGATCTGCTTGAACAACTGCTGAACGTCAAGAGTGGAAACGAAATGTTTGCACAGCCTCTTGTGGAGGTACTGTCAGTCCATGTCCCACACCAAGAAAAATAATGAACTCTTTTTCTCAGCACTCCACCAGCAGTGGCCAAAACATTGAAGTGACACTGCCTCTCATTTCAATCATGAACAACAACAACGCCTTCAGTCATCAATGAAAGATAATCTACTTTCTGGTTCAACTGCACTATTAGTTGTTCACCGCCTTCATGTCTTGTAATAGCACCCAATAGCTGCTAGCTTTCTGTGTCTGACCTTCTTTGAAGTCACCGAACTCCATTCCTGTCCTGCAGCACAAGATGTTAATTTGAAAAAACTTGAGTATACCTTGAACTTCAACGTAGCCGAGCTCTCTCTACAGAGATTTGTTGTGGATCTGCCAGTAGGGAATCCAAGAAGGAATACAGAAGTTTCAGATCATCTATGATTTTCCTCTTACCAATGTCAGCATTAAAACGCAGAAGTAGAGAGAAGAGACATGCCTAGACTAAAAAACATGAAGACCGAAACTTCAACAGAGTAGAACTTTCTCTACAAGTGTCTGATTGCTGCACCGTTTGGGAGGAATCAAAAAGGAATTAGAGGAGATTCATGGTCATCATTTCTCCCATAGTAGAGACAATATGTGATTCCATGCGTCGGCAATGGCAGTGTTGCGCGCTACCAGGATACCTAACAACCTTGAAAGGTTTTTACCAATCTTCAAACAACCACAACAAGCAAAAAAAAAAAAAAAAGATTGGCATAAGTTTGTGAGGATTGCTAAAAGAGTTGAACAAGCTATAATGATGGGAAAGATTGAAGGTTCTGCCATGGATTCCAGAACAATGATGAGAGATGAATCGGAAGATAACTCTGAAGGTGGAAAATGTTATTTATATGATTTAGCCATGTCTCACTGTAGCATCAACTGCTCAACTGTCTTTTCTAAGATTGACATATCTCCGCCACTCGACTTTGTCTACCAGCATATGTCAGACTCCAGACTTGTCGTCTCGACTCCGTTAAATTCCATACAACCACTGTTTCTAGGTGGTATAATCCAGACAAGAAATGTGAATATCATGGTGGGGTCTTGGGCCATTCATTTGAATAGTTGTAAAATTTTCAAGAATCGAGACCGGATCGTGGTAAGCAAGAAGCAAGTTGAGTTTGATGATGTCATCAACCATATTGTCACCAGAACATCCTCAGATTGATAAAAGATCGAAAATGCTTGGCCAAGCACAAACATTGCCAGAAAAGCTGATCCAGGATGGTGCTGAATTGTCAATCATTTTTGTTATGGAATTTTGCCATTTTGCATTTTGTTTTGGGGTTACATCTCATCCTTGAACGAAACATGTCTTTCCTTTGTCTTCCTGTTGTTTTGAAATCAAGAGATGCTTATTTCAAAGGGTATTTTGACAAATTATTTTGATCAAACTCCAACATGCAAAATTAAGGTTAGTCAATCCTAAAAGATTAAAAGTATTTTGATTGCAGAAATGACTCGATATTTGTTAAAATGGCAAGATAAATAATAAGAGGTGACCAAACAAATTTTGAGCTCACACATGAAATTGAACCACCCACAATGTAGCTAAATTTTAGCAGTATGCATAATGACATGTAGTGGATTCAGTAGTTACGGACTCACGAATCATGATTCTTACAAGTCCAAATCATTCCACTAGATAAGGTAAAAATTTATCGATTCTAATCGACCTTGCTTGAAATGAGAAAAGGCCATCTTTGTTCATCCCTTCGCTTTCTAAAAATATTTATCCCATGCAATCCCCATTTGAGCCTGATAGAATATTTCTTTTCAAAAGAAACTCTGACTAGGATCACACCCCACACTGGGGGCAAATAAGATATTTTTGTTAGCAAAGATGAAGACAATGTTAGAATCAATGGATAAGGGGAAGGCTAAGAAAAAAAGTCCAACGATTGGGAAAAGTTTAAAAGAAAAAGACATAGACTGGGGACATGTAAGAAAACTTTGAGGAAGGCAATGAAAAAAAAAAGAGTGGAAATTGCCAACACTTAAAGGCAAGTCAAAGATTAAGGAAGGAGAACGCCTATCAAGGCTAGAAAGAGCAAAAGAGGTTTCAATTAAGAAAAGACACAGCATACGCCAAAAGTCAATACTAGAAAAAAAATACCGAGTTACAAACATTGTCTTTTGATATCAATGATAAAGCCTCTAATGAGTATATTGGTTATTCATTAAAGAAGAAGTTGGATTTGCATTATGACCTATGTTAAGAGAATTCTGATCTTTGAGGTTAACAAGGTTATATATCACTTTCTCTACAAAGACAACAAGAGAAAGAGAATTGATGAATAGTTGATGTTGATCCTAAGTTTTTGAAACCCTCAAACACCTTTTTGAGCTTGTGAATTCCCCTTTCTTTCATAGCCATGAACCATAGCATGCATTACGTGCCTTTAAAAGCCCTTTTCGATCAAGTAAGCAATCTGAACTGATAAATGGCGCTCTCAAAACTAGAAGAGCTTTTTTATAAGGGTCGTGACTTCATGAATTAAGCTACTGGTTATTATGCATGTTGATAAAATAAATCCTAAGAAAAGAAATAACCTTTCTTGATAAAGCCTGAGCATCTGTTTTTGATATTGAAAAAATGTCACCTCATCACAGACCATCAAAAGATATACCCAAAATCAGAGTTTAAAGTGGACACAAAGAACCATGGGTGTTGTAACCCATTTTTGGGTCCCCGCACAAGAAAAGAGAAAATTAAAAAAAAAAATTATTGAAAAAAATAAATAAATAAAAAATGAAAAAATAATATATCAAAAAAAATATATCTGTAAAAAGAGGATACCAGAGCGCCCAAAAAACGGTCAAAATTTGGTTGAGGAGGTTCAAAAATACAAAATTATAATTTGGCAGTATTTTATTGACTGATGATAGCCTTGTTGACAAAGAAAATTTAATTTGAGGAAGAAAAGTCCAAGATTTGATGTTGGTGGACTCAATTGAATTTATTGAAGGTTTAATTAAAGTTATTGAGGGTTTAATTGTAAGAAAAATTGATTTTTAAGTCAATTTAGGCTTTAATTGGAAGAAATTACGGTTCTGGAGTCAAAGTATAATTTTTGAAAGTTAATTTGGTCAAATCAGGGGCTTAATTGCATAAATATTGAAGTTTGATGGCCAATTAGGGACTTAATTGAAGAAATCCGAGACCAAGGACCAAAATGCAAAACGCCCTCAAAAGGAAGGACTAGCGTGAAATCTGGCACTTTGGCGCCGGTTTTCATTTAAATGAAACGGCGCGTTTTGGAAAAAACGACGCCGTTTCATGCGTAAAAAAAAAAAAAAGAAGATGAAACGGTGCCGTTTTGAGGCGGCACTGTTTCTTCTTCTTCTTCCCCTGGACGTGCAGCAGGGGAAGAGAAGTTTTGTTTTCTTCCCCTTGTCTCTTCCTCCCACGTGCTTTTAAGCCAGAATCAGACGCCACCCGCCTCATGATGAGATGCCAGAGAAGCCGTGCCCCGCAAGCGACGCCTCCATTGGCCACCTCGGCCGGCACCGCAGCAGTGCAGGAGACGTGCGCCCCATGCATGGGCAGCGATGGGACGGGGCAGGGTCGACCCCGCTCCCCCTGCCCCTATAAATAGTGACCCGGGGGAAGAAAGAAGAAATAGGAGAGGAGGGGAGAGAGAAAAGAGAGAAGACGACAGAAAAAAGGGGGAAACCGAGAGAGAGAAACCGACGGGTAGAGAGAGAAACGACCGAAACTGAGAAACAAAAAAAAAACAGGGGAATATCGGCTGGGAAATTGAGAGAGACAGACGGGGAGAAGGGAAAAAAAAACAAAAGGGATAAACCAGCGGGGAAGGAAACGCCGACTGGTGTCTCTGCACAGTGGAGAAGAAGCGCCGCTGCTGTCACTGGGTCTCACCGTCATCGCCACCGCAGCGCCACCGAGAGAACAGCCACCGTCATCTCCAGCTCAACCGCCCGAGATCACCGCCTCAGGTAATTATTCTTCTTCTCCCCTCAGCCGAAGCCTCCCTTTCCCTGTTGAAGGCAGCCGCCGCCTGGCCAGCCCCCCCTCCTTTTTTGAATTTTTCTCTTCTCCCTCAGCCGACCTTCCTCTTCTGACCAAACGGACCCCAGTCTTCTCCCCTCAGCAGAAGCCTCGCCGTCCCCTCCCCCGGCTAGGGACCCCGTTGGTTTCTTCTCCCTCACCTAAGCAGCCGCTCACTCCCCCTCACCCACGGACAAGCTCTCTTCCTCAAGTCGAACACAGCGGCAGCCCCCGCTGTCTTCTTCCTGGTCTTCGCCGTCAGCAGCAGCATCGCCCACAGACTCGGAGCGGTCCATCCTCCCTCCAGCAGCGTCCGCAGATTTGCCCTCCAGCGACAGCCCCCATACGGCGGCGCCCACAGAAACCAGCCGCTGCTCACCTTCCTCCAGCCGCTCACAGAGACGCCCTTACCTCAGAGTCGTCCGCCACCTGCAGAAGGGAAGAACAGAAAACCAAAAGGAGAAGACAAGAGAGCGTAGATCTGAAAAAAAAAAAAAAGAGGGAAAAAGAATCGGAAGCTTTGCATTTGTGTTTTTACCTTTGCAGGTAACTGTGGTTCTCACAGCAGAGAAGGGAAAGGAAGAAGAAAGCAGGGCAGATCTGCCCATTTCCGGTCATTGTCAGCAGCGGCGCGTGAACCCACGCGCCGCCAGTGGCGGTGGCGCGTGGAGCAGCGCGCCGCTACTGTTCAGGCAGACCCAAATGCATCCCAGAATTGTTCCTGAATGTTTTGGGATTATTTTGTAATTTTTGAATTGTTTGATGTAATATTTGTGTAATTTTGAGTTTTGAATTTGTATTTTTGTATTGTGGATGTAAAAAAAAAAGGAGAAAAAGAAAAAGGAAAGAAGAGAAAAAGAAAAAATATAGTAGAGAGTTGTGTGTGTTTTTGTATTTTTTTACGTATCTTATTGAATCAAAAGATAAAAATGAATTCAATATTTTTTTATTTATATGCACAAATATCTAAAGGACAGATAAAAATCATGTTATATTTTCCATAAAAATGTAGAACATGTATCTATATATATTTTGGGAACTAATAACTGATTTATCAAAGCCTTAGAATTGGGCTAAAATTTTATTTTTTTAAATCACATCAAGTCCACGAAGCTTGAAAGGGAATGGGTTGTGTGTATTTTGTTTCTGAATGTTTTATTTATGATAAAATTGCAAGAATAAAGAAGAATTTAATATTCTGATTTGTTCATGGATAAAGAATTATGAACTTACATGTAAGTTGTATTTTCTAAAATTCGATGAATGAACAGAATTTTTAAAACTTTTAACACATCAAGTCCATGAAGCAGCTTACCTCAGGTAGGGTGCGTTAGGGGTGCTAATACCTTCCCTAACCACAACCAGTCCCTTACCCGCGAATCTCTGATAAGACCAGTACATCCGGTTTCCTAGTAGCTCGCAATCAATTACTAGGTGGCGACTCCAACGAACCAATCAAATCCACATCAATGATAAAATCGCCAGCCGATGCCGCGCGGATTTTCTGACGTGCGACAGAATGGCGACTCCGCTCGGGAAGGTATTGTTTTCGACATTATTGGACTAAGCTTTGTGTATTTGATGTGTTTATGTTTTTGCATTTTGTCTTGTTTTATTTTTGTTTTATTCATGCATTTTGTAGAATTGTCTCATGCATCACATATTTTAATTTTTTTAAAGCACACACAAGATTCAGGTTAGGTGGGGGACTAGCAGCTTACCTTACGACTTTTAGTCAAGGTTTAAGTTTGTGTAAACCCTAACTCTTCGTTGAGTGCTTAGATTGGTAATAGTTGGACACGTGCCATCTCATTGCCTACAAGCCCCATATTGCCTCCACGAGGGCAATCACTGGGACAACAAGAGACCCTTTTAGAGACCAAGTAGTAAACCTACCTTTTGTCTCACTTAAAAAGATTAGAACCTGCCTTTAGGATGTATGCTCCGTATACATTGTTTAGCATCAGGGCAAACCCTTCTTGAAGCATCTTGAACTCAAGACTTGGGGTGACCCAATGGCCGTCACTCAGAAAATTATCATTGTAGAGTTTGGGCAAGAATCAAGATTCTTGTTTCATCATACAAGAGTTACGACCATATGTCACCCCTCGAAGGGCGAGTTCATCATATAGTTTGCATGTTCATACATTTATCATGCATGTACCGGGTTGAAGATAGGTTCCCCCACACAAGCTGTGCTACACGCGAATGAAGAAAGATGATAGAAGCAAAGAAAGTTGTCGGAGAGAGGCTCATTGTCAAAAGGAAGTTGAGAGCATCAGAGGTGAAGTAGCTAGAATCAGATCTGCTTGAAAAGTGTAGAGCATCAAAGGGAAAGGGAATACACAGTCTTCTGTGGGAACACTGCTTGTCCATGTCCCATTGAAGTTACACCTCCCTTTTTCAGTCCTGAACAACAACAGCAATGCCTTCAGTCATCAACTAATGACAACTTTGGTTCTTGTTCAGTTGCACTGAATTGTTCATCGCCTTCACATCTTCCAATGGCACTAAATAATTGTTAGCCTTCTGTGCATGGTGCATTAGCCTTATCTGAAGTTACCCTCACTGTGAGCTCAATTCCAGTTCAACATGATTAGACACTGAACTTCTACGTGGCAGAGCTCTCTCTGTAGAGATTTGTTTGGGGATCTGCTAGTGGGAAATGCAAGAGGGTGTAGTATTTTCATATGCTACAAAACTTTGCCCCATCAATTTCAGAACCGAAACACTGGAGTAGGCAGAAGGGTCAAACCTGGTCTGAAAACATGAGCCGTCATTGAACTTCAACGCGGCAGAGCTCTCTCCACAAAAACCCGTTTGCGGCTCTGCAAGTGGGGAATGCAAGAGGGGATGTAGTAGTTTCAGAAGATATGAACATTTACGCCACCAGTTTCAGTACAAAGACACTGTAGTGGGTTGAAAAGCCAGACCTGGTCTGAAAAACATGAGCACACATCAAACTTCAATGTGGCAGAGCTCTCTCTACAAAAATCTGTTTATGGCCCTGCAGGTTGGGAATGCAAGAGGGGATTATTAGTTGCATATGCCATAAAAATCTCTCATCAGTTTCAGCACAAAGAGACTGTGGTAGGTTGAAGAGCCAGACCTGGTCTGAAAAAAATAACCAGACATCAAACTTCTATGTGGCAGAGCTCTCTCTGTAGAGATTTGTTTGTGGATCTGCAACTAAGGATCCAAGAAGGGTTGCAGTAGTTTCAGATCGTCTATAATTTT